>VCRD01000798.1:31193-125192 GCA_006783055.1 Trinorchestia longiramus | reverse complement strand
CAAGGCCTGTAATACTGAAAGCGAGAGTTGCCTTGGTTACTCATTTGCAATTCAAGTCTGTCTTAAGACATTGAGCCTGGAAATCAAAGGCATGATTTCCACTATCAAGATGCAACATGCAAAGGGCTTTGGCTGACAAATGAACGGCTCATCAAGCTCTGTTCATAGGATGTATTTTGAGGGTAACTTCAGGATGAAAACGAATAACCTGAACTTATTTACAAAATTGTCCGATAAAGCAAGTGAAATTAAATACCCTTACTTTAGATCACTCTGCAAATGATTTGCACAAGTTTGCCGTAAGCCTACAGAGCATGGATGGGAATGGTATAGCTTAAATGATTGTATCATTAGTATCTAAAGCTCACGGTGATATAGAACGCCCTTCAAGGAAGATTAGAATCATCTGAAGTGTGCTAGAGCAAAGAGAAGAAGAGAATGGATCGATCACACGGAAGGAGACGATAATGTCATTCGAGGTAACCGGAATAATCTGCCTTCGCTTCTACCATATTCTTGTTTATATATATTTTTTATAGATTGCAGTAGAATTCCTCACATCAGGACAGCTACGCCGTCTGGGCATGAGGATGTCCGGAAATAATGTAGAGATTCGATGTATGGTTAATTGAGAGATCGAGTTCTAAACATCGTATATTTTTAAGAATTACTAGGAGCGTTTGCAACATAGAGATGATAAATGTAACAGTAATAAATTAAAATATATTTTCACGTATCCAATATATAATGATAGAAAAAACTTAAACTGCAAAATTGTAAATATTTACGCTTGTAGTACATGTAGTAAATTATAAGAATGAATACATTTGGAAATTCATTACGCATACTTAAACATATAGCAAGTTTATAACGAAGTTTTATTCTTTAGTTTCATAGGTATTCATAGCATCTTTCACTGTTTCCCTTACTTCAGTTGCTTTTATTTCTTTCATTTTTTTAATTGTCAAGCACCTTTGAAGTGATCTAGCATGAATACATTCACTCTTGCTAAAAATTGCTTTTTTTATGAAGTTCATAACTTGCAACATTGATTTTTGTATAGATTCCCACGTTATTCATTCATCATTGTTTTGTTCTGAAAAAATAGAACTGTCAGAATATTCTTCGTCAGAGTGTGGAACAGCATTTTTTTGCTCTGTGGAAGGAGAAGTTGAAATATGCTCTTCATCTATCCATTCTCTAAGATCATCTGAAGAAAGGGTTTGAAGCTGATCGCCCTCATGATTTAGTTCAAGTGTCTCATTCAATATTAAAGCTTCTTCTGCTTCTTTCGATGAGTGCCTGTGATCTTGCTGCCAGCTGCTAAGTTTAGTGCCTCTTCAACTGTCTTTAGACTTCATTATATCATAAAATGTAGATCAACCTATGTTGTATTTCTCCATTGTTGTTGATACACTTTCTTTACTTTCAATTTTTTCATGTTCCTGTTCTAATGTTAAAGCACTTCTTTTCCTCTTTGAATCAGGAGCATTTTTATTTGAAGAAGCAGACATAATAGGGCTAAATACGCAAATTAAATAAATTTTCTGAAATGAAATGTTTACCATCAAAAAAGCATTCATATAAACTACAAGAGCATAAGAGGAAAGCATGTCCGGAATTTATGTTGTCCGGGAGAATAGCTGTCTGGAAATAAAACTTTTACTGTATATTGTTCATCAAATAGCATTCTTGTTGCATGTGTAATTGTCATGACTCCAACAGCGTCACCGATAACATTCCTAATACTGCACCCGATACGGAGGACAACTTTTTTATAGAAAATGACAATAAATTCTTAGAACATCATTGATGGAGTTCACATTAAAAATGGTTGTGTTATAGAGAGCATTCGTGGGAACATTACATGCATTGTACATACATATTATACAGACTACGACTACAGATCTTTGTATGCTAGTGCATGTTATCAGCAATACGTTATTGAGGATGTTCGTATAAACATGGCTTACATAGAGGTTAGATAGCACTTTTTTTGGCATCCACATGATTGAGGTTTTATCCAAACAAGCAACAATGATGAGTTAGGGAGAACTTCTTAGAAGCTGATCTCCTCCTGGGCAATCAGTGCTCACCATTCTATACTAGGCCGCTGGCCAGAATTCTTACCCTGGAAAAGTAAGATGGAAAGAATTTCTTCCTCTATCTAGTTTTAAAATATTCAGATGAAGATATGTTTCCTCAACCGTTAATGTGTTTTGCAAATAAAATCTAATCATCTTTTATATGAATGACCATTTTCATGTACGCACGCTTAACGACATCTTATTGATTCATTCTTCTAAGTTCGCTTGCTGCTAACAAAAAAGTTCAGCCAGAACTTTCTCCTGAAGTTACTTCTGCAAGAGGGAGAGCAGCACGTATCCTCAGCAGGACCATCCAGCTCTGTCTGGACTGTGGACGCCGCTGTAATAACAAGCTTTTAAACTCTGCGGCTCCATGAGAAGTTGAGGATAAGCGTTGTGCATCTTGCCAGAGCGTTGCGTACCTTGCCAGAGCGTTGCGCATCTTGCCAGAGCGTTGCGTACCTTGCCAGAGCGTTGCGTGCCTTGCCAGAGCGTTGCATACCTTGCCAGAGCGTTGCATACCTTGCCAGAGCGTTACGTATCTTGCCAGAGCGTTGTGCATCTTGCCACAGCGTTGCATGCCTTGTCAGAGCGTTACATACCTTGCCAGAGTGTTGAGCACCTTGCCAGAGCGTTGCATGCCTTGCCAGAGCGTTGCGTACCTTGCCATTGCGTTACGTAATTTACTATTACGTTGCATACCTTGCCATTGCGTTGCATACCTTGCCATTGCGTTGCGCATCTTGTCAGAACGTTACACACCTTGTCACAGAATTGCGTACCTTGTCACAGAATTGCGTACCTTGCCAACGCGTTGCACACCTTGCCTTCCGCTTTGCCGCACCATACCAGATCAACGAGAGAACCTACGGCTTTTGAATTCATTATATAATTTTTTGAAAATAAAACAGTGTTTCTTTTCGAGCCATAGAAATATTACGGGAGTTTTTAGGATGTTCGATCGTTCCTGCCTGAAATAAGTTGTGTTTTTTTCTTGAGCTCTGCGGGATAAATAATTATTTCAAAAACTTTAAACCGTTCATTTACACTCTAATTAAATAACTTTAGAATTCTAGAAACATTTTGCTTTCTATTCTCTAGATAAGAATAAAAGAAACATTTGTCTGCCTTTGCACTCTTTGTACTTATGTTTGTACTACGAGAAATGTTCATTGAAACACTTGGAGGGGTACAGAATTGAAACTTCAGCAAAATTTATGGAACGGTACACGGTCAGTACTGCAGCAAAATGTATGCAGTGGTACAGTGCGAACACTTCAGTAAAATATATATAGTGAGAAAGAGAAAATATTTCAGCAGAGTATTTTGCAGGTTCATCATGGTAGAGGCGACAATATTGCTTGTGTTTTTCGATTCTAAGCAATAAAAAGCATTCAAATATTTTCTACTTTTCGCACCAACAGTCCTTGAACAAGGTACACTAAGCCAAACTTGAAGGTATTAAAGAGACATGATGTAGTTGCACAACATCCAACAGAAATGTTAAAGTTGAAAAACATTCAAAAGATATGATTCCTGTGCTGCCACTAGTTCGAGTGCGAAATCGAGTTTGTAGATCTTGATGTGTAATAGGTGGAAGAAACTCACCTTTAGCATTCGGGCAGAAACAAAAATATGTGTTTCCACAACTAAGGCGTAGGCTTTTGCTGCCAAACAAGGAAAATAAAGCCTTCAGCTTCCCTAATTTACACATTTACTTTAAAAAATTTGTAAAGCTAGAGAAAGTAAATTCTGTATTTGTAAACTCACACTGTGAGGGTCGTAGTTAGGCAGCAGATTTGGCTCGAAATATCACCACCACTTTTAAAACGGTGTAGTGCAAGAGTAGTCATCTAGAGAGACAGGTCAAAGGTAAAAAGACACTTATGAAATTCTTGTCACTAAAAAAAACTAGCAGGAGTCAATTTTATGTCTGTGAACACGATAGTACTCAAACAAGCGAAAGGAACACGAAACAAATGATTGGCGACTTTTTGGTCGAGAAAAATGCCACAATGAGCTCCTATTTAGAATAGAATAGAATGAAACAATAGGAATGAGCCTTTTGGTCCAATTTTGGGTTTGTTCCCAAATCCCATGCCATAATTCTAGCCATGCGATGGTCATACACAAACTAACCACCGCGGCATCGGACCTCGAACCCGGGACTTCTCGCATCGCAAGCAAGTTCGCTCACCAATCGACCAAGCTGGTGGTGAAACAGTACACGGTTGTCCCGAGGAAAAAAATTGTTATTGTCTATTTACTTCTTGTCTGTATGAGCTAGAAAGTAACCGTGTTGGACGACAATGGTTGGCAGATGGCATGGTTATCCTAGCTTTGCACACACAGCTTATAGTTGCTAGAAATTTAATTTAAAATTTATTATTGTGTTCATATTTTTTATGAGCGACATCTAATTAAAAATCTTCGAGACAAGAGGGAGAGAAAATAAAGACTAAACTCTCGATAAAATTATTTGATGTTAATAATTCTAAGAAAATTCTAAGTAAATTACTTAGATGCAGTAACATTTAAAAGTGTTAATGACAGATTTTCGTTTAGCACACTTGTTTGTATTGAGGAGTAGAAGCTGGCAAGAATGCATTTGCAAAGCAAACGCCAGTGAGCTGGTAACCGGAAGCTGACTGGCATCTGCCACTGGAAAATTTTTGCGATGTAGCATTAAATCTTCTGCGTAGCTCCTGACTCGAGCAGTCGAGCAGTTTGTGGTAAGTAGCTCTTATCCCACCAATGCTGCTTTCAAATCACATAAAAACGTTGTTATATGTTATCCAGAATTACATGACAACCCAATTCTCGCCAGAAAACCTTTAATAAGACCTGTTTGCTCGACTACTCTGACAGGAAATGGACAGATGGCTAAGGATTTCTCTAGCAGTAATTTGCTGAGAGTTTGGGCAAGAAACTGTCGACCATTTCTTTGTCGAGCAGCAAAACACTCGCAGGTTGTCAGTGGCAGCTCCACCTCGTCAGGCTGCATTGCTTCGACCGAGTCATTAATTTGCTGAGTAAGGTCATCCAGAGGCTTGCTGGTTGTCGTGATCGAGTCTCGGGGGACACGTTCTGAGCACAAAAACTGAAATTTTCTTCGTATCTGACTAACCTTGTGAGGTGTTTGGAGACTCGTACAAACATTTAGAGTTTCTCATGTATCCAGTAATGAAGTATACTCTTCAAACCTTGATTATGAATAGTTAATCAATCAAGAGATCCATTTATTTAGAGGTTAGCAATTTGCCAAACGAGAAGACAATGCTGAATTTTCACGGAACATTTGAACCAATGCAAGTTGGAATTTGATAACAGCTCATGTTAAAGGATTGATAGCTATCCCATTAAATCAAGTAATACAGATACAGAATCTTTACTAACGGCAATTCAAAAACCATAACTGATCACGAGTAACACTACAATGTGTTCCTCATTTGTGTGGGCTGTAGAATATTCAGCAACACCTGTTTACTGGCGTTTACTGTTTACTATTACTCAACATCTGTTTACTGCTACTCACTTATGTTCATACTTTGCTGATTACAGATGCTTATTTGGAATGGATTTCGGTTTGATGTTTTATTATGAGTTAGAAAGAGGCTCTGAAGAATTAAAAGTATTAAGAGTATTATTCAATATTTTAAGTAGATTGATAATTAGTAATCGATTTAAGTTCAATTCCATTGATTTCTATCTGGAATGCGACTTTAAGTTAGCCGTGTTAGCTCAAAATTTTACATCAAGAATGAAATTGTCTGAGAATGATTTGTGACCTCAAACTGTATGCGTGAAATATCGTGATTATTGTAACAGCTCTCGCCTTACTTCTGTTGAAAATTATTTTAACACTCACATCAAATGAGGTTGATTTTAATGTACTGCACAAACAAACAGAGCGAGAATTGTAAACACCTAAATTTGTTCGGTACAAATAATTGTAGAGAACAATTCATAATGCACATTGCATTATAAGTACTGTTGATTGGACGCTTTTTCAAGGAGTAAAAATTATAAAAGAAGTTAGATCGTAAAGAATAAATTATTGGTATGCAGAGTGATTTATTCAAATAATACAGACACGACACGTAATTTTTTATCCAATGATTTAATGTTTTTAGACTGACCAAAAGTGACTAGACTTTTGGTCACAAATAGATCTATAGTCTCGTTTTTCTCAGTTATCAATTGACAATATCCACACCTCATTTTGAAGGTACATTAATTAACTCGTTTACCAGAGAGTGGTCCCTAAGCAGCGACATCAAAGAACCGATAACATAATTATCTACAATACCTGTTAATAGGACCATACGCACAACTCGCAGGGGCCAACCATATATTGTGATTTTTTCATTTTGCGATGATTTTACTTGAGAATTGACTAAAACTCTAACGTTCGAGATTTATCACAATTATTTTATAATGATAGAGAATTTTCTACGAGCCTTATTAAAGTAATTTAACTTGATTAAAGTGTGCAGTTAGGTTCAAGATAAGGCCGTTATATTATCTCATAGTCATCTCTGGGATTGAAAATGCAGATGAATAAATCTACCAAAAACTAAGAATCGTAGCTATGAAACATACTCTGTTCTCCGCAGGACGAAAAGAACCCAGGTCTTCTGTCACTAGATTCCTTAAAGGCTGAAAATATGATTTACTACATTTTATCTGTGACTGATGTAAGTATCTTATGCACCGATGCCTAAGGTTAGTTCCATATAATTTAAATGACATATTATTAGCCAGCCAATCATGACAAAGTATGATTCAAAATTTTTACTGGTAATCAAACAGTTATATAAAAATGCATTTTAGAACAACAGAATGCCAGACATGATCGAACAATCTTTCTAGGGCAAGCCAAGCTTGAATTTTAAGAGAAGAAAATTTTCCACCGAACTTTTTGGAAGCCAGGAAGGACTTCTCCCTCACGGGCCTCAGTTTGAGCCTTGAGGGACTCCTAGGGTGCGGCTTGCGATGAAGTCGACTCATTTTAGGGCACTCTTTAAATTTTCCCTCGGTGGCGCCTCAGCCATCAATCTAAAGTGGTCGACCTTCTGCTGGTTGAAGCGAGGCTTCATTTTCAGAAGCTCTGGAGCTCAGGGACTGGGCACTCCTGGCAAGTATCATAACGCGCAGAACATGCATTTATACCCGTCCATCTCTCATACTCTAGTCCTGTCAATAAATAAAATGACTCTTTACAAAAAGAGGAATAAATACAAAAAAATCCAAATAAATAAATAAATGTAGGTGAAAGGCAAGTGGAGCTAGATTAGTCTAAATGTGTTGTTATCTTAATTATTGTCCGCACGTCGCGATCACCATGCATCTAAAATTCTTTCAACACGCTAGTAACTCACTAATGCTCTCTAAGATAACTAATACGTCACTCAAAACTGATCAATTTTAAGGAACTAAATCTTTGCAACAAACTGATGAAATCTTTAAAAGTACATATGTACATAATATACACTGTAAGGTAGAGTTTTACACTTCTGATGGCTTGTAAAACTATAGTATTCACCAGGGCACAACTCATGCACGTTAGAAGATCTCCACTTTAATGAATCTTTAAACTTATTGCACAATCAGGAACGGAGAAATTATCCATTCACTGGCTAGTCTCTTGGAAAGATTATTCACAAGCTAATTTATGGTAGATTATCAAGCATTTGAAAGGCAGTAAGCCTATAATAATTAACAGGTAGGAACTCTTCAATGTCTGGATAATATTAAAGTTTTAGTCATATTAAAACTATTTATTTATTCGTTACATACAGTCTACACATTGATTCAAGCTGCACATTGACTCAGGCTACTCATTGACTCAGGCTACTCATTGATTCAAGCTACACATTGATTCAGGCTTCACATTGATTCAGGATACACATTGATTCAGGCTGCACATTGATTCAGATTACACATTATTCAGACTACACATTGATTCAGGCTGCACATTGATTCAGGCCACACATTGATTCAGACTACACATTGATTCAGGCTATGTATTGATTCATTTGAATCTTTAATTTAGGCAAAGCCAACACTCAACTTCTTCTCTCATTCATGATTGCTTTTACCACAAAAAGAGAACAGTTTTTCGTTGCTAACGATGTTTTCGATACGTGTAACACTTTCTTCTTCGGACAGTTCCCATTGCTGGGACAATTCCAATTGTTGGGACACTTTCCATTGATGTGGTAGTTCGTTGATAGGAATGCATTTCTACTTTACTGTAACACTCACAGTATGAAATTGAATTTTATATAGGTAGTTTTCTGTGAAATGTTTATGTAAATATATAGTTGACGTCAAGTTATATCACGCATATACTCATAAATTTTTAGAATATAATCATAGTGTTCGATATTTTCGAGGGTAATAAAAACAACTGTAGTCTAACTGCATGAATTTGCAGATTTGATCTTGGAAAGCAATTAAAGGGACCCTTTCTGAAGTTTTTTATAGCTTCAAAACCTCGATTAGACCTTAATTTGTCGTCTAAAATAAGCGACGAGGTTCTTCTGCGAAAAGAACGGAGAATTTAATAAACGTTTCCCTGCGGCTCGCCCCAACACACAAACTCTTGAACACTGATGCAAAATTCCTCACCGTTGCCGAGATTTTATTGGCGCAAAGCTCCATTTAATTACGCATAAAATATGAGAAATTCGTGATTATTCGCGTCGCCAAAAGCCAATATTTTTCAGATGAAACCTAAAAATCTCATTAGATTTGAGCGCTGGTCTAATTTGCGTGCATGTCCATTCTTCAGCAATGCAGGGTCTGGGCAGTTGAAGTGAGAGCCAATTATTAGTTAGGTGCTTACTAATTTCGATGCGTTTGTTCTGTAAATTTATGAATCAATTGAAAAAGGTGTTCGTTATTTTCCCTGATTTATGATTTTCGGATGAAATGCTTGCACATTTAGCCTTGTTTTATGTCGAAAATCTCCTCAGTGACGTTAATAAATCCACATTGATGCCCTGTTTTAAAATAATGTTTTTGCCCTGATTTTGTCCCGTAGTAATTATTTCATTAATATTTTGGAAATAATTTCGTTCAATTAGCGTAATTAATCTTTCTTTCAAAATGGTTCATTGCATAAATTAGTTTTTACTAGAATTAAGCGTCATTTCGAATAAAATATTGTTCGTGAATAAGAACGATTGGTTGTGCAGCAGTTCAACTGTACGAACCAAATTCAACGGAAACTCAATAAGCAGTGCGCAGCTATGTATCTGTTTCAACATTTGTTTCACAGAATTTGTGGTTTGCTTCACCCTTCAAATGAGCGGAAGACATAAATTTTGTTCGTATCATCTGCAACTCACAACCCTGTTCCCATTCTGCCTCGCGACAGCTCTGCGAATTTTCACGAGAAAGTGACATACCATTCAGGGTGCTGTAGCCTAAGAGTGGTGCATGCTGTGTGCACTATATACTGTGAATTTTATCAGTGGTCTTTACCTCGGCTTCTAGACGAGGTAGGTAAGCGATTTAATGTTCTAGTTATGATTATTAAGTTTCCTAATTCTCTAGCTTATGAGTCATGGATTATCCAACGCGACGATGTGTAGTGAAAATTCATACCCAGAAATCAGTACGCAAGTCACGTTTGCGAAAACGTTCCATGATGCTGGCGTTTACCATTTCATTTTGAGGTAAGGATATCTGGTCTACATTTGTTGTAGAACTCAAGATTGATTTACTTTATAATGGTATGATCGACATATATCTACGTAGTATAAATTTGTGGTGATCAAGTGAAAAGGTTCGACTGCTTGGAAAGGTCACTATGAAAGAGCTACAGGGACGTTAAAATAATGATAGTCCACGGACGATATGTCCAGTATTGTGGGTGTTTCTAGATTTTAACCAGTTTTGCAAACGGGAGCAGCCAACTGCATCTTCTTATTTTTTCCATTTCCGAGAATTCAAGTAGAGGAAAATCATTTTTCCCCGTAGTGACACCATTGTGAAAATGATCATGGAAGGAGAGAAGGGAGCTCTTTTTTCCTGCCAGTACTAATGTGCATAAAAAAAGACTACGGTTCCTGTCGTGTAATAGTACTATCATACAACAAAGAATAAATTAGAACTGTTTTCTGCTTAGGCCGCACAACAGGCGATAGTAATGCCATCTTAGTAGTGTAAAAATAGATCTAGTGTTCACTTGAGTATTAACATTCTTCCCCGCGCACTGAGACTAGCTAATAATTGTTTGGCTCAGGCCTTTGGGATTTACTCTATACAATAGAATAGTGAGTCTTGTCGCATGAAATGTTAATCTATGTAAGCCTATTAAATTTCCCTTGGAGCTTCTATAGGTTGTTCGAAAAATAATGGCCGTTTCAGGTGGTATGCTTTAAAATTGGTTTCACCACTGAATTTTTCCTGCAATTCAAGTAAAAAATAAAAATATATTATCCACAGATGTTCTAAAATAGTTTTTACTTAGTTCACCTAGAACTCATTTCAGATGTGACAAACTCCACAATTTCGAACATGAAAAAAGAAGACTTCCAATTACTTCTCTTGCATGAGTTCAAGCTCGGCAACAATGCAGTTCAAACTACTGCAAACATCAATAAGGCATGGAAAGAAAGCACAACAAGTGAAAGAACAGTACGAAGATGGTCTCAAAAATTTCGTGGTAGAGATGAGAACCTCAAAGATGAAGACGGTAGAGGTCGGCCACCCATTCTTCAGAATGAAGATTTGCAAGCAAATGCCGAGCAAAACTCACGACAAAGTGTCAGGGAAATTTTTCAGTAACTTGGTGTCAGCAGTTCAATTGTGTCGGACCATCTGTAGCAAATCGGTAAGGTCAAAAAGTTCGACAAAAGGGTACCGCATGAACTCAATGAACATCAACGAGCATGGATTTTGAATTGTGTTCGTCATGCAGAACAATAGAGTTCCATTTATTGATCGCATAGTCCCCTGTGACGTAAAGTGTATTCTTTATGATAATCAGAAACGATCAGGTCAATGGCTTAATCGTGATGAGGCACCCAAACACTTTCCAAAACAGAAATTTCACCCACAGAAAATCACAGTGACTGTCTGGTGGTGTGCAATTGGTGTTGTCCATTACAGTTTTCTGAATGTTAATCAGAGCATCGCAGCTGAGGTTTACTGCAATCAACTCGACGAAATGCATACTCACCTACAGAAAATGTGGCCTGCATTAGTGAATCGGCGAAGTCCAATTTTGCTCCATGACAATGCACGCCCTCATGTTGCAAGAATGACTCTACAGAAGCTCACAGACTTAAGATATGAAACTTTACCACATTCCCTTCATTCTCCTGATCTTTTTCCCACGGATTACTATTTTTTCAAGCATTTGGACACTTTTTTGAGCAACGAAACTGTTAGAACCAAAGTAGAGGTCGAATCTGCTTTCATGAATTTCCTAGCTTCTAAGTCACAAGATTTTTATCGACGTGGTGTAAATGGTCTTTTTAATGGATGACATAGATGCATGGCTGTTCAAGATTCATACTCTGCCGAACTTGAACATCAAATATCACTCATTTGATTATTAAAAGATTTTGTCTAAAATCGGCCATCATTTTCCGAACAACTTAATAGCTGACAGGGAGGTAACAGTTGTAATAGCATGTAGAGACATCTAAAAATCTCACATAGAAATATTGCATCTCTTATATGTAATAGTGAGTGTAAATATAGTGAGTCGTATAACACTGGGCTGCATTTAAAAAAATCATGAGGTGCGGGGTTTCTTAGCTGATTCGTTATGTATTTTTCGTGCTGATTTCAAAAATTTCATTTATTCTACCTCATCAGGTCAAATTTCTTGTGCTATGGGAATCAGAAAAAAATCGAAATTCTTATATATGATGTCAAAATTTTTATGAAACATATATTATAACAAATGTAACCACAACAAATACGAGTAGGACGAAATTATGTCAACTACATAGATGCTTATACAGCTAGACATGCATAAATGGCTGTCGCAGAGAACTTTTCTAGTTCTTCGTGTCTGGAGCGTCTCACACAAGACAGCAACAGGAGTCGGCCAGCAGGTCGACCCAGCGGACCCTGGCACTGCTCCTTCATTACACAGATATCTTGATGGAAGTGTTCTCCTTATTCCTTACTCACGTCACCACAGTTCTCTGGAAAATAGTCCAAATTAGAGCTGATGAAGTGCATCTTGATGGGCATGCATGTACCAAGAACTTTACAGCTCAGAACTAGATCGTCAACAACTTGTTCATACACTGGACTTCTCTTATTGCCAAGAAAATTGGATACAATATAATTGAAGGCATACGTTATTCGTTCGAATTATTTACATCCGTGCTTCAATCAAACTTCGGATCTTTGTAAAGCTCTCTAATCTGAGGGAAAGCCATCAGAAAATCCTGCATTCAGCTTTGTCTTTTGGATTTTTTTTCCATAAATTTGGAAGCCAGGCTTTTTTGTCCAGTGCCTTTACAAAGTTTATGAACAGACCGAGCTTGATGTGCAGTGGCGGAAGAACAATGTCCTGGAGATTCACCATAGCATGAGCAACGACGTTGTGAGAACCTGGAGAAAGTTCACTTCTTGCAGGTCAGTCACTTTGTATTTAGTGCTGCTTATCTACTCAACTATCCCACAGACCGAGGAAACGTGAAAACTTGGTGTAACCACCCTGTAGGCCCAGCACCATGAAGATAATACATTGAAAAAACAGAACATAAATAAAAATATATTTAGTTGAATAGTTTTATTATAAAGATTATTGACACTCTATAACAGGACAGTACGTTGGCAAACATAATTACATATTAGAAAAACTGTCAATAAAACATCACTTTCTTGTGTAACAACTGTTTTCTTGTGTATTGTATTATCTTCAAGTTTCCATAGATCTGTAAATTGTGGTATTTATACTTGAGAGCAATTAAGAGATACTGCATGCTGTAGTAATTCTCATGCATCTGCATTGAATGCCCTACTGGAACAGACGCAACCTGGTTTCCATTGAACAACACAGCTTCCAAGCTTTTTTTGATGAGTTACTGAAGAGCCGCCACTCTGATGAATTGTATGATACTTCCATAGCTGCAATGAGTCCGTTGATATTATTGCAATACACCAATGAAGGTTCCTTGTCAAAACTGAAGAACTTGCGAAATTCCTTGGCTCAGTTGCGGTAGCAGGCAAAATATGTTCCTGGTGCTATGCCAGTGTGTTCACGAAGCCGTGACCTTAGTAGTTGAGCTGATTCTTAGACAAGCACAAGTCTTTTGTTAAATCATTGAACTCAGCTTGACCGAAAGGTATAGGCTCTTTTGCAGAAGCTGTGGGCAAGTATGTACTAGAAGCGTCAGTCTCTTTTGTCTCTTTATCGATATCATGATCATCATCGAGTGTCTTGTCCCCATAGTTTTCTGGAGTAGTGGAATTGTTTTCCTCCTCTAAGAGGAACTGGTTTGATGGCTGAGGGTACATCTGGATACTTAACATGATGTTTGTTTTTCCTGTTTATACTTGAAACGTGAACGAAAGATTTAGTATCAAAATGGTATAAAATATTAACTTACAGATGTATTTATGAATGCATGAACATACTGCATTTGATTTATCAGTATTCATGTATTAGTACAACTCACCGTGAAGGTTTGCCTTGCATAAGTATCAGTCTTTGATATTGATCTCTGCCTTCCCTCCATAACATAGGAATGCCAAATGGTAGACGTTGAATCTTCTTATTTCTTCAGCCCCTCAGATTTTCAATACATATTTTGCAGCACATGAGAGAAGTTAAAGGGAAGTATGCATGTTATAAGCTTTTCACTAGAGGAGTAATGTTGCACTGTCGGTCTGTCATTCCTACACAACTGCACGCAAAGCAAAACCTGTTCGAGTCGTTCATGCACTTCCAATTCAGCATTAAGGGCAAGGGCATTAAAACTGACCCAAAAATATTTTCTGTGAAGCTCGTCGATGTCTCGGAGGATATTTTTTAATGAACGGAAATGAGGTCCTCATTTTGAGGAAAAAATGTACATTTTAGCTGAACATTCGGTTCAATTGCATAGGCCCAAAATTCTGACCTGATTGAACAACATTTATAATGTGTATTTTTGAGATGAGCAAGCAAAATAAACACGGAAAATTTAATAATATACAAACGTCAAAAACTAAGTAGGACAGTTTAATTACTGCGTACTATGAGTCATATTTGTATGTACCACGATTCATATAACTATTGTGTACCAAGAGACATGTAAAATAGTGGTCGTATGTTCTTCTTGGTTCATTTCCGAGTATCCAAAAATTTATTTTGAAAAAAAAAATTACATGCTCCGACACGGCAATCCATACTCAAAATATTTCTTTGATAGGTGCACCAATTTGGCTGATATATACTATTTTCCGTCTTGATAGTGCACAAAAAAATTGTATCATGATGACTTTTTAAGGTGATACGAAAGATTTTATAAAGTTTGTATCAACACAGATACTCTTGAATTTATCCCAGAAATTTTAAAAGGTTCAATCAAATGGGCTGGCTAGAAATAATCAGGATTTGACCTCAATATTCGATGCGGATTTTTATGAAAAAATGAACATTCCGTCATCAAGGCTTCGTATATCTGCACCAATACCTGCTTTCAATTGTGCTGATTTGGTTTATGTATTTTTCCCACAGGGAAAATGTTTCTCGTTCGGCAAATTCTCCGGCCTGTTTTGATACCGTTCGAAAAATAAAAAATAAAGGAAGGAAATAAATAGAAATAAATAACATTTGAAGAAGGGAGCTCATTACGCACCATGACAGGCACTGTATTGACGAGGAAACTTTGTGCACACAAAATATGTCTCTTCTGAACAAGGATGATCGAAATAACCTTTATTAAATTTAATAGAATTGTAAGACCTGGAAACCTGACATAATGAAGGCCGGCCGTTCGCACAACTTCTGCTTGGATTTTTTCTATTGAGGATCAAAGCATGTCGATGTAAAGACTTGGGTTGGAAGTCAGAGCCCTGTTAAGGCTCAAGAGTCTGGTGGAGAGTTGGGAGTCAAACCGAATCCAGAATATTGGTGTCACAGACTTTAGACTAACAGACTCTCGAGTCACCCATCCGAGCGTTACCTTCTCTAGCGTCACAGTCTAAAACCGTCTCTGACTTTGTCGTCACCAGTATTGGTTTCACCAACTGTAGAATAGCAGACTCTAGTGTCAGAGGCTCAAGCATCGCTGATCTTTGCGTCACCAACTATAGAATTAAAATGATGTATTTCAGTGACTCCCATTCTAACATCCCATTCTGACTCGATCACCACGATATGGATACCATCTCACCGCCCGTAGGACGAACAGGCCAAATAGAAAACGCTACCTACGCCGGATGTTTTTTGTACGATTATAGTGGGGCAAAATATGAGAAGTTTTTGAGTATTTTTCACATAACTTTGTTCTATATTCAATCTAAAAATTCATTTACAAAGCTCATATATTGTGATACCATTTTAATCTATCGAAAAATTGTATTCCCACTATGGGGATTAAAAATTAGGTAAGACGTGCATTCAAATTTGTTTCAAAATATACGTACACTCGTTGTGAATGTGTGACAACGATGGTGACACTGTACGGAGCACAGGACTCTACCGGCAACAGCGAGAGTGAAGACTGGTTTTAATACTTAAAATGGCAAAGTTTTCATTACAAGAACAGCGTGTGATTATTTGTTTTCTCCGTTTGTATGGTGTGACACTGATTGAAATTCATCGCCATTAAAGCGAAACATGCGGTGATGGTGTCATGGATGTGTCTAATGTGCATTGGTGAGTACGACAGTTCAAAGATGGTAGAACGTCGTGTGGCAACAATATTTAGGACTCGGCCTCGACGATGATCGAGTGAGGAGAGAAAGTTGTTTTGGAGGATCACCGGATGAGTGTAGAACACATCGCCACTAAAGTTGGCATTTTCGTGCGCTCTGTGCACACAATCCTGCATGGCGACTTGAAAATACAAAATGTGTCTTCCAGGTGGATGATGCGAATGCTGACGGATGACCACAAGACTGCGGGCATGGCATGTTACCAGGCAATGTTGTCGCGTGATTATTGCATGAATGGGATTTTATTTTCATTGATTGTGATAATGGATGAATCATGGATGCCGTTTTTCAATTATAAAATAATCCACCATTCAGCACGATGGAAGAACAGAGACAGACGTTATACGCTTTTTTAAGTATCATAAGCAGTCTTACTCTTGTTGCTGCTGCTATAGTTCTGTGTAACGTACAATGCTGTCATTTCTGTCACGCATTCACAACAAATGCACGAGTATTTTAAAACATGTTTCTATTTGTTTCCAGATCTGAGGAAAAATGAAGGTGGTTTAACTTAAATTTACCTCATTTAATGTACAATTAGATGTGATTTACAATCAGGTGCAATGTGCATTTAGGTGTAATGTACAATTATGTAAAATATACGAGTACAGTTAGGTATAATGTACAATTAGGTATAATATAGTTTATTATTGCAAAAGAATCGTTCGGTGGCCGAGTTACCGAGCGAGTTCGCACGCTGACAGTGGGAAGAGCATTTCTGCTGACACGAGAAACAGCATATCTGCTGACATTGGAGAAAGCATGTCTGCGGACAGTGGAGAAAGCATGTCTGCTGACAGTGGAGAAAGCATGTCTGCTGACAGTGGTGACAGCATGTCTGCTGACAGTGGTGACAGCATGTCTGCTGACAGTGGGAACAGCATGTCTACCGACAGTGGAGAAAGCATGTGTGCTGACAGTGGTGACAGCATGTCTGCTGACAGTGGTGACAGCAGGTCTGCTAACAGTGGGAACAGCATTTCTGCTGACAGTGGAGAAAGCATGTTTGCTGACAGTGGTGACAGCATGTCTGCTGACAGTGGTGACAGCATCCATGGTTAGAGACGAAATTATTCGTACACCCACCAATGTTCAATACTTGTTGTCATTTCTTAGAATTTATGTTCGTTTGATTCCAAACTAAAATAAAATGAAATAAAATAGGGTATCAGAAGCTAGCCGTTTGATACATTATTGAGCTGTTACCAAAGTCCTATGCCGTATAAAGTAAAAGCATCAATCACGCAATCGCACATAAATCACACAAGCCATTTCAGTTATGTACACACACTTAACTCGCGCACATTTACTGCAATCTTACACAGACCTAAGGAGTTAATGACATAGAATCAGTACGCTACAATACTGGGGAGCTTCTGATCCAATATTTGTCGAGATAATTTTTGAATGTGTCCACAGTGCTGGCAAACCGATGTTTTCGGGCAGCTGGTTCTAACTTTTACAATTGTAACTGGAAAGAAGTTTGGAGTTTAAATGTCTTCAAGTTTCCTATTATTAACTTTTGTCCACAGTCTCTAGTCTGCACATTACTGTCTTTGGCGAAAATCCCTTCCAGGGTTACGTTGTTAAGGCCGTTGAGATACTTATCGGACTCAATAAATTGTCTTTGCAGTATTGTTTGTTCCAGGGAGATGAGTTCATCTTCTTGCAAAAATGTATATACGTGGTAATTTTTTCATTAGAAGAAGCGGGCAGAAAGCAACGGAAAGAAAGTGAACGTTCCTCTTTTTAGGAGCAAAGTGAATCAATTTAGGGGTAGATTTTTTCTGAAAGAATGTAAGATTCGACAATTTTTTACAGAATTTTTAAAAGTGTTGCATGAAACAGTAAGAGAAATACAGTATATTTTTTCAAACGGTCCATTTTCTGCACGACCCGATGCTAATATGCAAAAATAAAATGAAACATCTGGTACAGAATTTCAGGACCCAGTAACGATGTTGCTTATCTCAACCAGTTTTAGGTTATTCAGTTCGAAAAAGTGTGTTCATTTATATACAATGAGTTTTTATCAAATTATCCTTAATTCTTATGAAATTAATGTAGCCCATTTGAATTGAACTAATTTACCAAGCCACTTACTCCTAATAAATTTTCATTTTGAAAACAATATGTTGATTTTGATAGCGTAAATGAGTTGGAATTCCTGTAAATGAGCACGGGAACTTTCGTGAATCACGAAGGCCAGGATGAATAAAATATATCAAGACAACAGACTGACGGCTCAAATTTGTCCCTGAAACGAGCCATGATTTCTAAGTCATGAAATGAAGACATCTCTTTCACGTATCAACAAATTTCTTGGACCCCTTAACTAACGGCGTGGAAACAATCAATCGAGAAAATAAAGTACCACCTCAATGTGTTTGAGCACCGATTTAATTCTTTTTTCAGAAAAACTGGACAGAAAAGGGGTGGTGGCTCTTAGCTGTACAAGAACGGTGTTATCACGACGACTTAGCGCACTTGTTTATCGTTGTTTTACAGGTTAACCAGGAGCGCATCGTAGTCAAGCTGAAAGGTCCAGCTGATTTGTTGCATTAGTAATAATATTTAACCAAATTTGGCATTGGCAGTTTAGTTCCACCATAAATCCAGGTAGGTAAAATGCCGCAAAAATTAGAATTTATCTCTTATAACTCGATAGTAGAAGCCCACAGTGGAAGACAAGCGTCTGTATTATCTACACTATAATAAGAGCCGCGTCCGTCCGTCCGTCTGTCCGTGTGTCATACTCTTCTAATCGATAGCTTTGATAACAACAAGGATAAAGCTTAAGAAATACAAGAAATCATTCTATTACATTATTTTTCTGTGACAATTCAATTCCCTTTCACTTGCATTATGGTATCCAGAATACACAATCGGTTTATTTTTACAAATACAAATTTTCTTTTGACCTTTTTCTGTTGAAATTCATCATGATGCTTTGATATTTTTAATTGATAATGAGAAATGAAATGTTTTAAATTAGTTTGACCAGTAACCTGGCTACCACTTAGTATAAGGCCAAAGATTTTGGAAGTTGAGTTATTGTTTTCGGAATTGTGATTTTCTTGAAAATAGTTTTAAAAAGGTACCTTACTTATGGGCCACCCTGTATAATAAACGCTCTTACGGATTTAGATGAGAGAAAATTTCGTAGGGTATAGATGTATTGTAAGCATTGTATTGTGGATACCAAAGGCACATCCATCAATGGGGAAACTCTTTCGCAAAGCCCGCGTCCACTGGCAAATTAAAATGAAAAATTTAGCAAAAACCATGATTTTTCAGGTGTGGATCTAGTGAGTATAAATTCAACACTTAGCAATATCTCTGCTTTGAAATTCTTGAAGTGTGCGGGAGAGAATATAAATAATAAGCAAAATGAGAGCTATGGACCTACCGCTACTCTGGCAGGTGTGATTCGAAATGTTTGACTCCGACACCTCGTGATAAAATAAATGAGAAATATCTAGAGATGTAATCTAATTGTTGCTATCAGGTTCAGATGAGTGAGATGAATTCAATGCTTAGGATTTAGCCACCTCACTGTGAACTCATTCTCCCATGCTCGGCAGAGTTGTCATCTCATTTTTAATTCTCCTGTAGTAACTGAACAGCATGAAAAACTTCTTGTTTTCAGGTGCAATGATCTGAATGAAGATCCCCCACTCAAAAAGTTTGAATCTGTGATGGATCATAGGTCTTCCAGCTCCCATGGAGCATTCTGTTCAAAAGCAAGGAGAGGAAATTTTACAGGCGTTAGTCTTTCATGAAGGCAGAGGATCGGCATGAATATTCATACCAGCCTTCCAGAAGGGCGAAAAATTCCTCTTTGACTTAGCCTTACTGATTCTGCAGGATAGAAAGCAAAAGCAGACCTGCCCTGATTACTAGCATTGTCTTTTTGTGGAATTTCAGTGTCGAGGAAAATGTCGTCTGCATATTCAATAGGAGGAAGCTAACGTATCAAACTTATATTATTGCTATCAGAAAAATTTCAGAAAGTAAAATACGTAGCGTTTTTATCTGAGTATCTTCACTTGAATATTATTATCTCAGAAACATGTTTTCAGGGCTAGGTGATGTATTTTTTAACATAAAGTACGCTAAAGTCAATTATCTGGTAGAATAGTTCCATCGGGTTGGCTAAGACTTGTTTTAGTTGGAACAGTCAGAATAACTTACAACTAAATTATAAAAGCTAGAATAATGTTGCACATCAGTGTTTTAAATCAATTTTGGTTATTATAAATTCGAGCGAAATTTTTGCAATGTGCTAATCAAATGTGAAACTATGGGCTATGTTTATAATGTGCATGTCAAGTGTCAAATAATGTGTTTCGTCTTCAATGCGCAACTCAATGTCAAACAATGTGTTATGTCTTCAATGTGCAACTCGATGTCAAACAATGTGTTTTGTCTTCAATGTGCAACTCAATGTCAAACAATGTGTTTTGTCTTCAATGTGCAGCTCAATGTCAAACTGTGTGTTTTGTCTTCAATGTGGAAATAATGTCAAACAGTTGGGTGCGTCGACAAAAAAACTTGGTCGTCAAGTTCGTGGAATCTAGACATGACGGTAAGGCATTGAAATTGCTCTGTCGGTATGTTGCTATGCTTGTGAATTGACCTAATATATTTCAATACGAAAGGTAACAATGATTGCATGCTCTGTTTGTACACATAATTTGAATAATGCACATTTTTGCAAATGATTTAAAGCTCTAATTGATAGTTTAGTGGGCTACTATATATTCTCGTCATCTTGAACAGTACTAAAAACATATAACTAATTTCCCGTCAGACCTCTCCCCTCACAATAGACTGACCTCATAAAGCTCTAAAATACATTACTTTAATACTCATTTTATTAGTTAAGCTGTTGATGAATTGCTCTTTGTTGGCCGCACAAAGAGCGACTTCTTGGCACGCCAGGTAAATGAACTACCTTCGAGGCTTCCAGGAGCTGGTGTGTGCTCAACAAAATTAACGCAATTCACTGTATGTACACACATCGCTCTCAAGACCTCATGAAACTTAAAATATAATTCGAAAAAGTACTCAAACAAGGCTCACTCAGCTAACAAATTATCATAAAGAATCTTTCTCTATTAACGAGAGTGGTGTTAAAATTAAAATACATGAAAGAAAAAGAAAGGAAATGTTTAGTGTTTTCGAGAAGCTCAAATTTGAATTTACACTCGTAAATAATTCTTAGTCCAGAATTCTAGCATGTTTTTCGACGCCTATTGTCTCCGTTTAAAAAAATTGTCTCAACATTTTCTGTCTTCCAGTCGACGACGTCATCCTCGACTTAACATTGAGACAAAATGACAAAGCTAGCAATCAGGGCAGGTCCATAGTTGCTTCAAATTGCAGAGATTGTTCCTTTGCAGCCTTGCCAGGGTGGCACCGCAGAATCAGTAATGTTGATTCAATGAGGAATTTTCTGCCCGTCTGGAAGGCTAGGATGAATATTCATGCCAATCCGTTGCCTTTATGAAAGACTAACGCCTGTAAAATTTGTTCTTTTCTTGCTTTTGGGCAGAATGCTGTGTGGGCCCTTGGAAAAATTCTGCTCTATCTCAGTTTTAAACTTGAATGAGAGAATTTCCTGAAGATCATGGTACCTTGTAAACAGTCTCTGACAAGACAGCTCATATCACATGAGATGTACTTGATGATATACTTCAGATGTACTGGAGTTTCTAAAATAGAGCGATAGCGCTGCGCAGTAGCTGTTCTGGACAGAAAGATATGACCTTCACCCAAAAATCTTCATAACTAATGAAATAAATTTGTACCTTGGCTTCTTTCTTGTGCAAAAATGTTTTTCTTAGACGGAAAATGCCTCAGCGATAAAATTTCAGAATACGAAAAATAGAACCCAAAATTAAGCCTTTGAGAGTTGAAACGTCTCTTTGTGAGTCTAACCTACACACCTAATTAAGAAAACATTCTTTATCTTGTAAGAAACGAGGAAGGGATGCTCTCATGCAAAAATACCTTATAATTATGTAAAGAAGGGAAATATTAGCTAACAAAATTGATTAACTATTTACAAATGTTTACCTTTTCCCCACTTCGAAACATGAACCTGTTTGAAATTCAGTATTTAACAAAAATTGCCTTGAAAAATATTGGACAAGGAATCCCACTGTTCTGTAAAGTACTAATTTCATATCCTTCTTAACACTTGGGGCCGTTACGTGTACTTTTGCGGTGTGTTTGTGTGACTGAAATATTTGTAATTAATTAAGGTGTGCACACGTGGTGGAAATATCTATTGAGCCAGGTTTTGACGTCAACTCTGTCAATTTTCTTTAGTGATAATTTCATTGTGTCATTACATCAATTTAACTTATAAAGGTCATATTTGTAGCCATCTTAATCACAAAAGTAGTATTTTTTCTTTCAGATTCTGTTTTGAAGATTTCAGAACTGAGTAAGGAGTTTAATGTGATCCCGTATGACCATATATAGTGAGATGAAGAGACCTACGCTCCTTACTCAGTTCTCTAGTTGTACTGGTAGGGTTTTCATTAACGACAGCTTGTAATTTCTGAGAATTGAGTCCTTTAGAGCGTTATTTTCTTGGCTCGTCCTTTAGATGGAGATCATCCTTTTTGAAATGTGAAAACCATCTTCTACGGGTCTTTTCATTCACCACATCATTTCCACAAGTGTCTGTGAGGGATCTTGCTGTTGAAATTGCTGTATTGGCTTTCTGAAATTTATACAGTAAAATCTGCCTAATGTGTTCTCCACTTTGAGTGTACATTTGGGTTAGCAATAGTTATTTATTATGATAATTTTAACAAGATATAAAAGAAGAAATATTATTTTAGTGATTCAGATGGCTATCCATGTATCGTTATTATTTACATTTATGTAATGATGCTTTAAAATTTCAACTCAAAAAGTGGACAAAACTTTCGTTTCATCCTGATATAATTGAAGTGCATGTCAGTGATTGATGCCTTTACGTTAGGTGGCATGGAACTTGGCTAGCAACTTATGAGTGGACCAAACGGCTCGTTCCTAGTGCCACATTCTATTTTATTCTAATAACTTAAACTTGTTTATTGTATTTATTTTATTTGCATGGGGCTAATGAAACAAGTAACCTGTATGATTGAAGTGACGTCAAAAAAATTTTGTCAGAAAAATACAGTAGCGAGAAAACTTGTTACATAATCTCAGACACTGAAGGCGAGTAACGGGAGCGCTGAACCGAAGACACAGGTTCTCTCCATTAAGTCTCAGTTAACTGTAATCTAAACAATGAAACTGTTAAATAAAATACACGTGTTGGAAATTACATGTTTAAAATAATGTTTTGTGATCCATGAGGTGCTCACCAGACAACGGCTGTCAGCAGGCGGTTGTCAGCCCTCCTGTGGCTGACGCTACCTCGGAGCGCTCGAAAGTTTGGCAAAAATTGAATTCAAATGAAGAAAACATCAAAAGAGAAGTAGATGAAATGAAACTCAGACATCTGCTGTAGCTTCTGGCAGCTTATTTTATCAACTCAAATGGAGACACACTAAGGAGCAAGTTTTAAATTCAGTGCTACATCGAGTGCGAACGTTGATTTATTACTAATCTTGTCATCGTGTTTCAAACTTTTACTCAATATATATAGATCGGCATTTTAGTTTAAGACCAGAATGAGCATCGAGTATTCAGTTGTATTCAAATTGATGGTGTCTTTTCTCTTTTAGATTTCGATGATACCAAAGACCTCAACAGAAACTTTAATTGGATGTTTTTATGTGCTGTTGTTCATCGCTGCTTTTACTATCTGTTTGTGTCTCGAATTCTTATCATGTGGAAGGCTACATTAAAAAACAGTGGTTAATAATTGTAGGGATAAACGTTCAATGCTCAGAGAAAGTTTCCAATATGAAGAAAATAAGGAAAACATACGTAGCATAGAGAATTGCATTAGAAAGTATGTAGGTAACTCGATTACATAACCTTAAAATACAGTTTACTAACAAAAATGAATCACTTTTAAAAATTTTTTGGAGTTTGAATTAAACGTTTTATATAAAAAATAATTACTTATAACTCTTATAAGAACATTCTTGAGGGTACGAGACACAAGACCATTTCTTGTTACTAATTATGCATGTCCAAAAACCACATCACTCGTGCCTGCCTATATTGCATTACGTAAGCCTCTGCTTCCGCTTCCTCCCTGTTATTTGAGACTTAAACATCGGACCTGGACTTCATATTTTAACTTTGACAAGCTGAACTCTGGCAGTGAAGGAGCTCAATTCATTAGGGCAGCATTTTAAAGCTATGCTTTACTGCCTTCATTTATCCAGAACTCATTTTGCCTCATCAGGCGCAGGCTGAGCTTCAAAGAGTGCAGCGGTCGCCCGCAGCAAATGGCCTGTCCAAGCTTGGCAGCGGGCGTCTGGATCCAGAGCTCGGGGTTTAGAACTGCACCAGGAAATATAAAGTTCTCTTGAAATAGAGTCTACTCGACGCTTCTGAAGCGCAATTTCTTGTCTGAAAAGTTCCTCATGAACATGGCTTATTGTCTGATGAGATCAGAATGGACTCGTCGAGACGGATTTAATTAGAAAAAGGAATTCATTTGCGAATCTCAGGCATGTTGCCAAGCTTGTGTTGGTTTATGAAAGGTGAAATTCGTTAAAATTTTTATAACGTGATTATTCTAGTGTTCAGAGGCAGGCCACTTGGTTATGAAATAAATATTGCTTAATGTTTCCAAGAAAAGAATTGAGAATTATAACGCAGAAAGCAAAAAGAGAAGAGCAATGACTTCCAAATTTTTACCGTGCAATGCTATTGATTAAAAATTAAACAAAGAATCCTTAAAAAATATAGATGTATATATACTTTAAATGTTTCGATCTTCAAGGTCACTTTCAAAATCTGAAGAAAATATAATATGTCAGGAGTAAACTATGAACTAAAGGAAAAATCAACCCTTGCTAACCTTTCTCACTCTGCTGTACGCATTCATGCAGAGGAGTGCGAGTTTCCTGTCAAATTAGAAGATTTCAAGGTAATTGTTTCGGTGTCGAGTTTTTAGATCTACGTATCTTAGAATCTTTATTAGTTTGAAAAAATAAACCTGCTTTAAATGATACACAATCCACCTACCCCTGTGATTAGCTTCAGATTCTTTTTAAATTTGAAGTATACCAATTCCTAAGAGTATTTTCTCGTTTTGTTCATAGTTTACTTCTTATGTATTTTACTTTTTCCTAGTTTTGAAAATGACCTGGACAATCAAAAAATTAAATATATATATATACATATATGTATATATATATATATATATATATATATATATATATATATATATATATATATATATATATATATATATATATATATATATATAAATAATTTTTTGAATTCTTCATTTTAATTTATAATCAATAAAATGATGAGGTTAAAAGTGGTTGTCCTTGCTTTTCCCTTACTGGTTAACCCATGAAAAAGCAGAACATTAACGTACCTCAATAGAAAGTAAAAATCCTTGGTTGTTGGACAAAATGTGATTTAGGAAAAATTCTTTTACCGTGAAGGAAAAGTCTTCTGTGAATACAGAACTTTGCGTGAGTACCTATAATGGATTTTTTAATGAAATTTCTAAAATTTTGCTTTTCAGATTCATTCGAATTCTCCGTGCACAAAATGCACTACAGCCACACTTGTGAAGAATTTCTGGTTCTTCATTTTATAACATTTGGAGGATTTTTTTTATTTTTGTTTGTGTGTTAATGCATACTTAACGTATTCGTATACGTAATGAAAGAGATGGTGCAAGCAATCTCATCAGCATCTGCACGTTTGCCGAAAAAATCAACAAAAACAGACGTAAATATAAAAACTAGATAATAAATTTAAAATTTAAAAGAATTGTCCTGTAATGCACTAGGAATTAGCTGTATTTTTGTGACCACCTAACTTTCTAACACATTGAGGAATTAGAATTTAGTCTATCAAAAACCAACCGAGTAAAAATTAGAATCCCTATGGAGCAGTCTGACACCACATCACCTGCGCGTCCACAAGTGGAAGCTAGAGATTATTCGGCTGCATTTGAACTTCCAGCGCTCAACAATTTGGAAATGACTGACTAGAAGTTCAGCTGTCGATGAACTTGTTCTAAAACAAACATGCTTTAAATAGCGATATGTATACCTAAAAATCTATTGAAAGTTATTTCATTCGTATTTCGTTTACCTCAGAACATCGTGAATATTTTTTGACTCAAGCTTTCATGGAATTAGTATGCCATCTATGCCTCATGGAAGAGTATCTACAGAAGTGAATAGACGCTTTAATATCCCTATTTTTGCAAAGTATGTACATAATCAAAATATTGAAAATAACCCGTTCTAAGAACCCCATAGAAATTCACCTTGAACAGGTATTTTCTCGATTTTCTGAGACGTTAATCGTATTTACTGACCAACTTAGACATGAACGCCATTTGGCTTCTACTAACACGCTCGTAACAAATGTATGCAACCTGACACCACTTTGGTGTAGTGTTACACAACACTGTTCGTAAACACATTCATTTCTTGTATGATGAAATCTGTGGCTCAATATAAATTGTACGCTAAACCAAATTTGTTTCTTTTTTAAATTCTTCAACAAATCAGATGACTAAAATAGTCCTCAAGAACCACTAAGCTGGTGATTATTCAATCATGCTTGAGTATACTCGTATACTAATTGAGTTCCGAGTGTATGCCGAGATATACTGTATGAGATTTACTCTCACCCAAGGTAAAAAATTGACACTTCTTTAATATTATGTTTGGCCATAGAGTATTTCTGTTAATGACAGTCAAAATGTAGGGACGTATTTCTAATTTTTTGTGTCAACCGTAAGTATAAATTACTTGTTTAAAAAGTCTTCCACCAGTGATTCTTACATCCAGAGTGAATAATTGATCACCATAATTTGAACTGATTTTTTTGAAGAAGTAATACTGCGGGAAAAAATAATCGCCAGCTTGGTCGACATCGCCAGCTTGGTCGACTGGTGAGCGAATCCGCTTGCGAGCGGGAAGACCCAGGTTCGAATGCCGCTGCCGCTATGGTTGACGCGGCAAGAATTACGGCATGGGACTTGGGTAACCGAATAATTATCGAAGTGATTATCCGACCCAAGAATGGGCCAGAAGGTTCGTTCCTATAGCCTCATTCTATTCTATTCTATTCTCTACTGTGGGAACACCACGGTGTCATCAATCTCGAGTTCTTAAACCCCAAAGCAGACTAATACTGTCAACGGCCGCCACGTAAACGTAAAATTATTTTCAGAAAACGCCACAAAGATAGGGGACACGTTGAGTGTTTGGCGAGAACGCAGGATCACATTCTGTAGAAATAATGGGAAAAATAGTGGACTTGGTTGGTCTGTTCTACCCTGGTTCTCCATGTTCGCCAGACCTTGCACCAAGTGAGTTAAATCTGTTTCATTCACTATGAACTGTTCTGAATAGCATAACATTTCCTATGACTTTTTTAAATTGTTTGCGTACAACTTTTTGAGCTCAAAACAAGATCAATTTAACTTTAGAAGAATTTAGAAGTTACCTTCGAAACAGTAAAAGGTAATTGACTAAATGGTAAATATACTATTGATTAGAATTCTTTAATTGTTCAGTCATCAATCGGCATTTATATTTTACAACATGAAAAGTCCTTATGGTTAAACCCAATAGATTACCATGATTAACAAATCAAAGTTACTTTATTGAGCTCCGAAATAGTGGGGGCTGAGATGTATTCTATCCAAAGTACCATTACATTTGCAGTCCCACTTGACTTGAGAACAAGAGAAAAGATAACTTTTGTAAGCTGAATTAGACTAAAAAGTTGATGGATTAATTTCGGCTCTATTGTATTTATTTATTACTTTTTCGAAAGGCTGAAGTAAGAACATTTGCTACAAACGTTGAGACCCGAAAAAGCTCGCAAGTGACATGGAAACATCATGGAATTGACTTAGAGCCACTGAAACAGACTTCCCTGGAGCAAGACAAAGAAGACGTTAGTATTTTAGAGAACATTCAAGCAATTTATGAACAGCAATTTTGATAGAAATATGGCTCCGTCCAACGGCCGTCATCTAAGTCAGAACATGGTCGGTACGCAAGCTAAGTATGAGCATGCGTGTCAGCGTAGACTACAAATGTAATGAAAATTTCTATATAATAATATTGATGCATGAGAAAAGCAATCAATGAGCCGGAAAAGGATACCTGATCACTTATTATTCGTACGGATAAAACAGACTTCCTCCTTGTGTTGCGTGAGGTCCCGTCATGGTGAAGGTGCAGGCTACAGCTTTTGTTCCGCACAGGCCTGAGTCAGATGGGCCGGTTGCGTGCGAGGGCGACTTTGATAGGGAGCTGGGACTCTGGGACGCTCGACGTCGTTTCAATTATCTTGAAAACTTCCCTGTCATTCATACTTGACTGTGAACAAGTTTAGTATTAAATTCTTTCGTACATTGACTGAAATAATTTGGAGTAATAAATTGCAGATTGTCAAAACACCACAATGAACGTTGAGGTTTTATGCAGTGCGGGTTATGCATTGTTTAGCCTTTCATTTATTTAAAATAGAAAACATTTTATTTACGGAGAAATTTGAAGTGGAGCTTATTTTATTTAAAAAGTAAAATAAGAACATTCCGTTTCAGTCTGGGGAAATCAGACATTCATGTGAATGTCACCAAGTTGGAAGTAGGAGCTAGGTACTGAAATAATTATACTGGCGATTATTCTGAGAGATATAAACTAGTTGGTAAAACGAGCATGTTAATTCCTCGTCATTGAGAATAATATCGATTAAACTTTAAATAATTCTATTGACCGCAAAAGTATACACGGAGAAAGTGATAGTGTCACGCAACACGACAGTTTAGCGGCCATGCTAACACGAGATCACGCACAGTCAAGAAATGCGTGACGAAACACATTCTACAAGTCCTAAAGTTTTTTTTTGTAGGTTCAATGAAGCGGCCGAATGCATACAAGGACTTGGCAATGAAGATACGCTTTAGCAAAAATTACAAAAGAAAGTGGTCTTAAAGTAAATTACCCAAGACGATTGTTGGGCACAAGCTAAAATTCCTACTTTTCCGAGAGCTAGGAGAAAATGACCTTTTGAATTCACAAGCTCTCATAAACAAAGCAGTTTGTCGTTTGTAATCTTGCAGATTGTGCCACGGTCTTTCGTAAATGAAAACTGAGAATTTTTTCCGCAACTCCATATATAAAAAAGTTAAAAATCTCATAATTTTCAGTACTCAAAGTACAAATGCCTGCAGGTATGCATACGTTCCTACTCCGTAAAAATGCAGAAAGGATTGAATTGGATCCTGAAAAGGATAGCTTGTATTTTTCCGTTTTTTTCTTGGTCCTGCCTGAAGAATATTGTGACCGCTGTGTAAACCGTGTAACTACAACACTTTTGCACTTAGAAGTAAATGACAAGAGCGCCACCAAGTAATTTTTAAACTTGTTAGAGAATCACAAAAAACTCTCCAATTGACTAGTAAAAAGAAAGAAGAGAAAAAATTCGTTTATTGTATTTTACAACGCTACATTAATCCAGACATGAATTTTATTTCAATAGGGTTATACTATCGTGATATTATTATCCGACAATGGTAGAATAAACTTCACATGTACTCGCATTCTCTTCACAGAGGCTCTGACTCTGTAATGTTAGCCTTAGTCATATTACTGACAGAATGACTTTGCTCTTTCTGCACTGCCTGAAGATTTTGTTTGCATTACTAATGCATGAGAGTTGATATCGAACAAACTCATTTACAGACGTTTCAGTTTGTAAATAATTCAGCATTTTAATTGAAAATGAAGTTATATTGAAAAGAAGTGAATGGTAACGCCTCATGATGCTTTCTTACAATAGAAAGATAACGTTTATTTGAGCTAAATTTAGTGCTTAGAGGAAAAATCCTGCTAGCACAGTCACTGAGCCGGTTTTAATGATCTTTGCGATCTTAATAAAAGTGAAATAGCTTTAGTTCAGCAGGGCCGTCTCGAATCCTCACACTTGTCAACAAGTAAGTATCAACAGATACAAAACAGCAGACATCTTCCCAGACGACATGTACTTCCCATACTCAAAAAGAGGTACAGTGTTAGGACTTCAACTTTCACCTTTTGGAATCAAAAATCAAATAAATTCCAGATGCGCAATAGCAAATAGCAATCTCAACAAATTATTCAGATTCTCCCACGTCTCCCAATTTACCAAGAAAAAATTATATATGTCATTGGTTAGATCCGCGCTGATATACCCAATCATCACACATTATCTCCATCAGCCATCTCAAAACTACAGAAAGTACAAAACAGAGCGCTCCGCTACATAACCAACACAAGCTGGACAGATTCTGCAACAGCCAAATCCCTTAACGAAAGAATAAACATACCACCCATCAATGTCCTTCTGCATGAGCACGCAAAGAAAATTTAGTCCAATTTACTGTTAATAGACACAACAACACAATACCCTCACACTCCCGCCAGTACTTATCAACAAGCAGCACCATAGATTCCGTAGTTCAAAACTTCATGCCCGGTCCCCTGCACCTCAACCAAGATATCTGTAGCAACAAATTACGAGCAAAACAGCACAAAAAGGCCCAGCGCAGTCGCTTTGTGTGACATAATGGGGTTTCAACGCGGAACGGCGCTCGGCCTAAAATGGGGGGCAGTGGGAACCCCGGGTCATGTGTGGAGACCAAGGCAGCATGACGTTGACACGAATACGACGATAGCGTAGTATCCACCAAAATGACAGAATAACATTAACAATCAACTCTCATTATTTCGATCTCCTAACTCTTGCCCTAAAACAATCAGGACACCTTAACTCCCAACCTTAATCATTTCCTAAACTTAACGTTATCTACCTGATAATATTCCTACCCTCATCCTTGCTCTTTGTTTATTCCTCAACCTAATAAACCCAACCTGGAACTTACCCTGGTCAAAACTTGTATTAAAGTTAATCTGTGTACATTTATACATGTGTACACATAAAATCCTAACCTCTCTACTTGTTAATATCCCTATCATCATCCTTTGCCCTTTATTCACTCCATAACCTAAAAACCTAATCTAACCTAATCATTCTAAAACCCAGTCAATTTTTGTACATGTGTAAAAACTGTGTACATTTGTTCATTTGTAAAAGAATGATAAAAATTAAATAAAAAAATAATAACAAAAAATAATAAAAAATTATATACATATACAAAAAAAAAATTTAAAAAGTACGTACATATGTGTATATGTGTACAGAACAACAAATGCACATACATGCGTCCACATATGATTATAAATATTTGCAAAATGTGTACATAAGAACCACTCTAAATACTGTACATCTTTGTAAATACAAAGCCCTGACGGGTTTGTGTACTTGTATATATATATATATATATATATATATATATATATATATATATATATATATATATATATGCCCCCTCGTATATATACCCAACCACTAATCAGTCTCCGTGAAAAATTTCATGGCCACCCGATTCCGCGCAATACGTCTTTTTCACTTCCTACTGTCCCTTTCCTTTTCACTTCCTGTTTCTGGTACAATCTGTGCTGAACTCTTTTCTTCAGCTCTTTCCTGGTGGGACCCACCACTGACATCGTCAGCACTAGGCGCTCTTACGAGCTCAGGGTTCATTAAGCAATGAAGCATATTTCCATTCACTCCGTTTACACTTAAATGGGAATATCTTTCTTGCCAGGGACCATTTCTGTTCATAAGCTTGGTTATTATTTTGAAATGAAGCTCAGTCTATTCATTCGTGTTTACGTTAATATGTTGAGATCAAGGACTACTATAAACCGTTTATAGTAGTCCTTGGTTGAGATAAAAGCTTCGTTCAATTGAGTTCTAGGTCTTTATTAGCAGAAAGAAAAAGGAATTGTTTGGATACCTAATTAGTGTCTGGTCAGAGACGCAAAATGCAAATGAAGGCAGACTTCTTTTTATTATTTTTCTCACTTGTGTTCTCTTTCAGGCTACAGAAATAAAAAGTGTTGTATACAAAATAACTTTTCAACATTCTTCTTTCATTGTCTTCGCGACACTTGAAGTACGAGCTCAATTTTCTCCTCATGCCTCTCTGTACACAATGACTTAATTTCACCGTGCGCATTTAGAAGTTGTAAAAAATAATTACACTAGTAGATAACACTATGTATTTTATAGTGTGAGCATGAAATCGATGAGGTTTCAAATCGTAATTTATGAAAGTAAGGATTAGTTCAAGAATATTTGCTTACATGTATGCAGTAAGCTCAATTTGGGATAATGTAAATGAAAAATCATCTAGGCGAAGTTTATTCCCTCTGAGAGCACTATCCATTATTTTCAGAACACATGTTCGCTAAGTTTACTTTTTACGAATTATTCTACCTAAAATTTGATAGACTTGTAAGGAATAGGATTATTTTTGTTTAGAATGAAGGTTTATAGATGTGATGATTGTTCCACACAAGTGATTGCTTGATGAAAATTTTACTGAGTTGGACAACTGAGTTTAACTCTCACTGACCGAACTGAAGGTACAGTTCGCTGTAATGTAGTACTCAAGTCTGTGCCTTTCGGGAAATTTCTATGCATGTGATGTTTTCGATTAAATGAGTCTGAAGAGGTGACACTTGTGATCATATTCCTATGAGGAGGTGACACCTGTGATTATATTCTTATGAGGAGGTGACACCTGTGATTATATTCTTATGAGGAGGTGACACCTGTGATTATATTCGTATGAGGAGGTGACACGTGTAATTTATTCCTATGAGGAGGTGGCACGTGTAATTTATTCCTATGAGGAGGTGGCACGTGTAATTTATTCCTATGAGGAGGTGGCACGTGTAATTTATTCCTATGAGGAGGTGGCACGTGTAATTTATTCCTATGAGGAGATGACATCTGTTATTATATTCCTATGAGGAGGTGACACCTGTGATAAAATTATCTCGCAGGTGATGCTTGGGAGTAAATTTCTGTACAGAAATGATACTTGGAATCAGATTCGCATCAGAAGGTGATATCTGGAAGGATATTCCAGTGACGGTGATGTCTGCAATTAAACTCTTTGACGCTTATGCCTGCACTCGTTGGCAACGAAGATGCTTGTGATTAAATTCCAGAGTCGAGCTCATGCCTGTAATAAAAGTGTTGAGAACTTTGCCTTCCACTATTGTTCTCTCTCTACCCTGGCTGCTGAAACAAATATATTTTATTTCATTTCAAATGTAAACACTGACCAATCCCTGGCTGATTGCTGTAAATCATTAATCTGAAAAAGTTTCCATAATGAATTTGTTAACAACTTTATCTCCTTTTTATGGTGAGTGAAAGTGTTCTGTGCTAGAATTCGGCTTTCGTATTTTTAATCACACTAAGCCACTAATTTTCTCTCACTGTAGTCGTTTTTGTTTAGCGGAGTCTGATATTCTTTTATATGTGAATGATGTTCTTTTTAATCAAAATTGTTCGAACATTATAGTCAATATACAGATTCACATTCAGGTTATAAAACGAACAATGGTTAATACTGCAATTAACAACATTTTTTAAGCGTTAAGTGGATGTGACTACAGTGGTGAATTTGTTGACAAATATTCTATAAATGATACGGATAAAATAATTATATAGAAAGATCGAGGAAAAATACAAACCACGACTAGGGTTATATTTATTTGGATGCATAAAAACAAGATTGATATTATATAGGTTTTCAAAAGAATTGTACTCGTACATGTTCAAAATGATCATCACTGGTTTACTTAGAAAATGGCTATTATATAAGATCTTGTTCTCAAAAATTGCATGGATCACCTGGAAAAACGGAAACAGAAGACGAATTGAAAGGCCGCAAACCTAAGTGGTCACTGCATATATTTTTTGTCACCCATTTTTATCTTACAGTTCATATTTTGTAGAACAATTATACCCGCAAAGTGAGTTGAGTATATCCTTAATTGAAGAAGAAACAATCCTATTCTGTATTGAAATCAACTATCGAGCTAATACGGAAACGGAAATGGCACTGGTAGTTATTTTGGAGAGATTCAGATATCCTCGTAGGCTATCCTCTAATTTTCTTTCCTCATGTCTTGCGTAGATGATGCTAAGCTGGGATTATAATTATTACCTGAGCATATGGAAAAGCCTTGCTGGGCCGACGGCTGGCAAATAATTTTCTTGCCACGTTATCAGAAGTTGATTGGAGTTTTGTCGTGAAAGTTACTTTCGAAGCAGTCCCTCATGTCACCTGATTCTCATCATCAGCAGGCAATTAAACGAAGAAATATTTTTACCAGAAACATTCCGTGGAGTCAACATGATGGCTTTATAGAGACCACAATTTCGTTCCTTCACTGGATGGGTGAGAGGCAGAACACGGATAGCAGTTTGATTTCCTCTTGGATGGTTCTTGATTAGTTGTAGAACTTCGGAAATAGATCGAAAGTTAGTTTTTTCTTATTCAGCGAAAGGAATGCAGATTTAAGCAGTGATTGAAAATAGATTACCGTGTAAACTAATTACTAAAGTTTTCTACGTATTTTCAATTAGGTTCTGAAAAGCTCATGGAGCCGTTAAAAGGACAACGAGAGTCCGGGGATTTCAGTAAAAGGACTTTTTCACTAATAGAAAGTTGTGTTTTTTTATTGCTGTAGTATTGTCTCTTGAAAAGAGTTTTACTTGTATATTATTAAGTAGCAATGCAGATAAAAGCGGTGTGACATTTCAGAGCACTCGAAAGATAAGAAGAAATTCATAAGAGAAGGAAAAAGGAAAAATTATACTGCCCAACGGCTGATCTCCCCACCACCCAAGCAGTATTTACTTATCATAACTGGTCAAATACGTGTTCATTAGAAGAATGAAAACAAACGGAGAAGTCTTATTTAGCAATCCTAAAGAATTTATGAGAGCTTTGAGTCGCACTCAAGTTAAAACAATCACGAGAGATTAAGTTTAGGCTCCACGAAGAAAAATCGAAGAAAGTGAACCTCGGAAGAACCAATCCAAGCTAATTTTTTCTACAGCATGTTAAATTTCTAGACAAAAGCGTCGTTATCAAAAATAAACCCATATCCTTATATAGCAATGCAATAAATACGAGTACTTAGTTTTTCACAATACTCTTTTCATTCGGAAAAAGATAAACTATTACAATATGGAGAAAAGAGTTCTGACGCTGCTCGATGCATGCTGTTTGTCTAACGCTTTCTCTTAGAATTCCTTCACTGAACTCTGGGCTAATGTTTCACGCCAGTTGATACGTTACAGGTAGTACTGATGGTACACTACAGGTGGTACTGATCGTACAATACAGGTAGTACGGATGGTACACTCCAAATAGTACGTACGGTACACTACAGGTGGTACAGATGGTACACTACAGGTAGTACTGATGGTACACTACAGGTAGTACAGATGGTACACTACAGGTAGTACAGATGGTACACTACACGTAGAACAGATGGTACTACTACAGGTGTTACGACTGCTTCATCATAGGTATAATAATACGTTGACTGTTCATTTGAAGGAGTTAACGCCGATTAAACGGCTGACTATCGAGCATATCTATGTCTGGCAAGCTTTTGAGCTTCAAACGCCGTTACCACTTCCTATGAATGCTGCCTTCCATACTTTGAATGGTCTTCTCTGTACTTGTTTTTGATGGAACATAGATATATCTTCATTATGCGTATGCTTCTACCATAGCAAATAATCTATTATATACCTGACGTAATTTTAAACTGAAAACATTTTCATACCATGAATACATTTTCTTGCAATATCTAACACGATAGAATAGAATGATTTAATAGAATCGAGCCATTTGGTTCAATATTGGGTTGCTACCCAAGTCCCATGCCGTCTAAAGTAAAGGCATCAATCACGCATGCACACCTCAATCACCCAAGCCAATTTAGTCACATACACACACTTCCCTCACACACAGGTATTTCAGTCACACACATGTACCATAATCATACACTGGCTTCAGGAGTTAGGAACATAGAATCAGGACGTTAGAATACAGGGGTTTCCCAATCCAATATTTTTTGAAACGATTTTTGAATGTATTTACAGGGCCAGCGGAAACGACGTTTTCGGGCAGCTGGCTCCAAGTGGCGGCAATTTGAACTGAAAAAAGTTTGATGCTTGAGATGTCGTGAAGTTTCTTATTTTTAGCCGTTATATCTGGTTCACACGTAACCCTTTCTGTCGAAAAGCCCTTCGAGGGTAACATCGTTCTGGCTGTTGATATACAGGGTGACACAAAAAACGGGAACTTTTAAACAATCCAATACAACCAAGAGTGATGGAAAAAAAATTCATTCATAGGAATTGAAATCTTAAAACATGCCATTTGAGAAACAATGATGGAATTTTCATTTTTTGAAAATTACGTTCCGTAGATGACGTCCTCCTGTACGAATGCATTCTTGAAATCTATTCCTGAGATTCGTCATTGACCGCTGCAACATCTCAGCTGGGATACTGTACATTTCATCCTGAATACTCTATTTCAATTCATTTAAAGTTTTTGGTAGAGTCGTGTACATTTTACTCTTGAGATAGCCCCGCAAGAAAAAAATCACAAACGAACAAATCTGGCGATCTAGGGGGCCAGGGAACGTAACCGAATCTTGAGATCACACGGTTACCGAACAATTCTCGCACAGCCTCCAATAATTGCCGTGCAGTGTGTGATGTCGTCCATCCTGTTGAAACCAGGTTTCTTGAAGGTGTGGAAAATTTTTCAATTCAGGTGTAACGAAGGATTGTAATATCTCCCCGTAACGATTCGAAGTGACAGTGACTGTGATTCCCTGTGGGAAATGAGAAATCTCAAGAGCAAATTTCAAAAATGCATTTGTACAGGAGGACGTTATCTACGAGACGTAATTTTTAAATAAGGTAAATTCAATCACCGTTTCTTAAATGACATGTTTAAAATTTCAATTACTATGAATGAAATATTTTTCATTCATAGTAATCATCACTTTTGGTTGTATTGGATCGTTAAAAAGTTCACGTCTTTTGTGTCACCCTGTACTTATAGGTCTGAATAAGTTGACCTCGCAGTCTTCTTTGTTTTAAAGAGATGAGTTCAAGTTGTTGAAGACGTCTTTCGTCGCTGAGATTGTAGAGTTCGGGAATCATTTTCGTTACTTTACAACGAATTTTTTCCATTTTACTAATGTTTCTTCGTAGGGTAGGAGACTAGAGTTACACTGCATATTCTAGATGTGGATGCAATAATGCTTTATAGAGGGGTAAGATGATGCTCTTTGGCTTCTATTCAAAGTTTCTTGCAATGAAACCGAGGATCCTGCTCGCAATTCTGATGCTTTTCCAATTGTTTGTCATGCATTATTATGGAGAAGATTTGGGCTACTCCAGTTCACTAGACCAGGTCTCATTTTTGCGAGAGGACATGCATTTGGTCGAGCTTATTACAGTAAACCTTTGCTGTGATGTTCCTATTGGCTGCCAGAAACCTGTAAAGGACAACACTAATTGCGGACCATCTAGCAGTCACCACTATCTGATGCTGATACAACTTTGGTTTTAGGAAATGTTGGGGTGGCTCATCACAGTCAAGCCATTGGCCTGATCGCTTACGAGTATCATAAAGGATTCACTTTTCGTCGGAAGTGACATTTCTGTAAAAAAAGTCATCGGCGTTTCGTAAAAAAAGCATCGAACACACTTCAAAACGCTGAGCTTTTCGATCTTCATTGATCTCATCTCATGCGCAACCAATTTATCGAAGTTTCTGACCATACCAATTTACATTTAAAGGTCTGACACTGTTGAAATACTGACACCAAATTCCAGAAACATTTCAACACTTTGCTCAGCTTTTTGTTGTACAATTTCGTTCAAATTTTCATTGTCAAGATTGGTTCAATGGTCGTTGTCTATTTTCTTCATCTCTAAAGCTCTTATCGCCATTACGGAATTTCTAAAACCACCTTCGTACTCTCCGATCACTTTTGGATTCTTCTTCTTGTGCTCTGTTTATATTACCAGCTGTTTGTAAAGCATTGCAGCCAAGCTTGAACTCGTGAAAGAGGAGTAAACAAAAATTTATTTTCTCATGTTCATAATTTTGATCTTATATGTTTTAATAATACTTTCTGGGAGAAATAGGTAGAAAATTATTAAAAGGCCGTGCTATTAATTAAGTCTTTTGAAGCCTACCTAGAACAAAACAACAATACTATTGTAAAATTGAAATCCAAACAAATGTTCCTGAAACGAACAAAACATTCCGAACAACCTAATAACTCATTTATATTTCAGTGTTATTTAATTCTCTTATGATTAAAAAAGCTTTTAATCAAATTATTTACTAATTGCTCACTACACAGATAACTTTCCAAACTTTAGAGTGTATGTTTCATCACATGGTGTCTAGAACTAGCAAATTTATACTCCTTTTCTCATTTGATGAGTGCTAAGTGAACAGTTTTATATTCACGTATTCGAGCAAAGGTGGTTGCTTCACTTCCTTGGCATGCAAATGGATATAGAACTAAATAATCTACTTTGATTAAGAAGTTTTTAGCGTTGTGAATTTTCCCAAACGAAACCAAGATTAAAAAATTTGTCCCGTCTTGTAATTAAGCGTCTCTACTTTAGTAATTATGCCAGATATGATCGGTAAGCTTGAGTAATATGAATCATTATTATAATTTAAGTCACGAGCATAGGGGATTTAATGATGTAATCCTTTTTGTACAAATACCCCAATTGTTAGACGCTATAATTTAAATAAATTCTATTTATATTACAATTGTATGTATAGGAGATTTTATTGTTTGTATACAAATATGTGCACAGAAAAGAAATTTTATCCTGAATTGAATATTGTAGCTGCTGCTCTTCTCGATTCATTTGATAAGATGAAACCAACAACGAATACAAACTTTGATAATGTAAGTTAGAAAAAGCGCCTGCCATGGAACTCGAAGGTTGTGCATTAATAGCAATTTAATTCATCCTTCACACAATGATTTATTTCAGGACAATTTAAACCGACAATCAAAAATACAAAACGGCTCACGCTGGTATCGGAAAGCTATTGAAGTTTTGGGCAACAACAGACCTTCCTTAGAAATCCTTTGGGTTTCGCATAACTTGTTTTCAAGCATCGGCATTCAAACTCGAGACCTGAGCTGATGGGAATTCGTAGAAGGGTTGACCAAAAGCCCGCAGTTATCGAGCTGCCCTGAAGGGCGGTGGGCTACGAGGCCTCGTATCGTGAAGCTTATTGAGAATGCGATCAGATTATCAAGCTCGCAGGGAGCTTCTAAGTAGCAACAGAGGCTTCAAAAGGCAGACGGGCGGCTCTCACTACCAAGGTGATGGAAGGTTGTAGGCTGTCTGTCTTGTGATGGATGCTTTGCATAAGATTATAAGTCCCTCAACCTACATGTATACGTTCCCTTCAGTAAGCGAAATTCAACCAACACGCGGTAGGAACGAATATAAAATTAAATAAAGCATTTTTTTCTGTGGTTCTAGGCGTCGGGCTTCTTCAGGATCATTAAAATGGAATTTGGGTGGGCAAATCCAGTTTGTATCGGGAAGAATAACTATGCAAACAATACTAGTATTAGCGATTGAAGGAAAAATAGTAATCATTATTTGCAATACATTCAAAGTAAAGATGGTAGCTTTGAAGAAAAAAATATGACCAAAGAACACCATTAATTTTAAAAGCTGCTTTTCAGCCTTCATATGCGAATAAACAATGGTAAAAACTAAACAAAAATAACGGTTGAAGCTAGGACTGAAATTGAGACAAAAACTAACTGAAACAACAGCTTTCGTGTAGACGGAAAATTATGTTTCGAGTTAATATTAATTGTTTCGCAGAAACGCTGATTTACTTTTTAAGTCACATAAATTAAATTTATTTATGCTTCAACACTATGGTTTCGATAAATTACAATGAGTTGATCTCATTGGTACTACCCTCCCGCTCTGAATAAATCACAATGAGTTGATCTCATTGGTGTTCCCCGCAGCTCCGAATAATCAGAATGAGTTGATCTCATTGGTGCTACCCCGCAGCTGCGAATAATCACAATGAGTTGATCTCATTGGTGCTACCCCGCAGCTCCGAATAAACCACAATGAGTTGATCTCAACGGTGCTACCCCGCAGCTACGAATAATCACGAGTTGATCTCATCGGTGCTACCCCGCAGCTGCGAAGTGAACTATTCTTTACCAGCATCGTCCCACCATGGTGCACCTCAACTCAAATCTCCGTTACAGAAGAATCAGGTATTAAGTCTGAAAAAAGTAACAAAAGAAATCTTGTTATAGATTTTAAAAAGCGTATTATGAAATTTAGATTAAAATTCTAATGAATTCAAAATAGCAAGGGACCAGGGAAGAACACCTATCAATTTAAATAGCCCATTGAATGGTACCTATCAACATACAGGCCTCAGGGAAATTCGCCTATAAATTTAAATTCTCCAGTAAATGACAACTACAAATTTATATTGGCACAGTGAAGAGCCCCAATCAATCTAAATGCATAGAATTATTTCCCTAAATAATAATACACTGTAGCTTGCTTGCTTGCTTGGTCCGTCTCTCTGTCACGCTCGTAAGGATTTAGATAGAAGAAAATTCGGCATGTATTGTAAGCTTTGTATTGTGGATACCAAAGGCACATCCTTCAATGTAGAAGCTCCTTTGTAAAGCTCAAGTCCACTGGCAAATCAAACGAAGAAATCATTGAAAAACACGTGAATTTCCACGTGTAGGTCTACTAGTCTATACTATCATAAGAGCCGCGTCCTTCTGTTCCTTTGTCACACTCTTCTAATCGAAAACTTTGATAGCAACAAGGATAAAGCTTAAGAAATACAAGAAATCATTCTATTGCATTATTTTTCTGTGGCAATTCAATTCTCTTTCACTTGCATTATGGTATCCAGAATACACAATCGGTTTATTTTTACAAATAGAAATTTTCTTTGGACATTTTTCTGTTGAAATTCATTATGATGCTTTGACATTTTTAATTGATAATGCGAAAAGAAATGTTTTAAATCAGTTGGACCAGTACCCTGGCTACCACTTAGAATAAGGCCAAAAATATTGGAAATTGAATTATGGTTTTCAGAATTGTGATTTTCTCGAATAGCTTAAAAGAGAAAATAGAGGATATTTCAGAATAAAATTCCGGCAAAAAAGGCCAACATGGATAGAAACGTGTCCAACCGTAAGAGAGAAACAGCAAAACTTCGATAGCAAGAAAGACGCAGAAGACTATCGGACGAACAACGCGAAATGACAAGACGAGGCAATGCTGCTCGCATGGCAAAGTTAACGGGTACACATTGCACTAGACAATACAATGCATTGTATTGTCGTTACCAAAGGTACCGGATCACAATAAAACACACCATTTTTTCCGTTATTAGCTTTCTTCTCACACTCGACCCTGTTATTGGTAGATAAAATAGAAAATGGAAGTTCTGTATACATTCGTGAAAAGTATTCAGATTTTGATAATACCACGGGTAAAAATGAAAAATATATTTTACTTCATAGATCCTGAATTTTGCAGGTATACATTGCACTAGAACTAAATAATAATACACAGTTTGTTTCTTGATTGCTTGCTTGGTCTGTCTCTCTGGCACGCCCCTTAGGATTTAGATAGGAGAAAATTCAGTAGGGTATACATGTATTGTAAGCACTGTATTGTGGATACCAAAGGCACATCTTTCAATGTGGAAACTCCTTTGCAAAGCTTGTGTCCACTGGCAGATCAAACTAAACAATTCCGTCCAATTGTCGTTACTCAAGAAAAGATTCAGCACAATTAAGACGAAGTTGAGGATCATTAGTCAATATCTCATGGGTTAGTTGGATTTTGTACGGATATAACTTCATATCACTCTATAAAATGCGTTGTGATGACAATAGAGAAATAAATGAGTTGAACGTTTCCTGGTGGGGGTTGAAGGATTATCTGCAGCATCTGTAGAGACTCGGTCAATTACAGCTTCAGTACGTGTGGATCTTAATCATCCAGATCATGATCTGTCATTAACACTGCCAGTCTCAGTGAATTTACGAAATATAGATTCAATTGTGTTTTTAGAAGGACTTGTTTTGTTTGAAACTGGATTCGGTAATCACGCTGCACTTTTGTAACTGAAAATGACCTCATGTACATTTGCAGAATTATTATTCTTTCTACTTTGCCGTATCGAGATATCATAGAAAAGCAAGGGTTTGAAATCGAACTAAAAATCTAGTTATCCAGTTGATGTATGTTTAGTATCCTAAATTAATTAACCATAAGAACGTTTTTCTCTCAATTGAAACCAGTTTTAACAACCAAGCGTTCGTAGTTTTTGTTTTATTACTAAATAAAAAGGGTCAGTTAATTCTGGGGTATATGCAGATAATCTTAAAATTGAACAATTGATCTAAACTTTTCTATATATCAGGTTGTGTAAAAAACTATAGCTTCAAATGAAATATGTACTGGCTATACATTATGATGTTTCATTCAGCTTCTATCTCACAATTTGATCAAAATGAAGGTCACTGGTGGAGGCACATGGGTTCCCAGGGTTGTGTCTACACATATTGTCTACTGTTGGTCAAGTTGCTGTTCAAATAATAAATTTAGTGGTACACACATGTACAAACACGTAGTCAATGTGTTAAGGCTTAGCCGATCATGGTTGTTCCAGCCGGCATCACACAAATGATTCTCGGTGTTGGACATGGAGAGCAACCGCTGGTCTAGGTGAGTTGGAGTCTCAACGTCCTTGAAAATTTTTCAATATTATGAATGCCTTTGATATTAATAGACGTTTTGATATTTTTAAATGAAAACCTCTTGATATTAAATGGAAAAAAATTAAGATGACCTTCAGTCAGGACAAGGTCTTTAAACCTCGGATCCGGTGTCTTCTTTTCTGGAACTTTCTTCATAGTAGAAATCAAGAAACTCGGATAGTTAATCATGGGCAAATAGAAAAGCGTAATATGTGTCGGCGACTAAAGTATCCTAATTAACATTTAAATTAAACATCTTAAAATTAAGCTAATCAATGAAAAGTTTACCTCAAAGACTAGGACTAACAGGTGAACTGAGACTGCGAAGAAGTGAGATCGAACCTTGTTCGCAGTTGTTAGAAACTTACTGCTTGATTAAAAAAAATTCTCTCAAATAAGCATTTGGGATAACGTTGTATTGATTTAAGGCATATATACACCTCATCGTCTCTAGCACAATCTGATGGACAAAGACTACTGTGAAATAATCTTCAGGTTGAGAAACTACTTTTGAACAACTGAAACAACCCGTATTCGATGCAGAACTCATACGCATGATACTCAGTGTCAATGGCAAGATCTTGAAAATATTCAGTTGAACCAAACTTTTCTGCCGAAATATATTTAAAAAAGCCTTACATGACTTGATTAGCAGAACTTCTGAAATAAATGCAGTCATCAGCATCAAAAATAAACCAGAAACGTATCGAAACATCTTTCGACAGCCTGACATTCATCAACAACCTTCCCTTGTCAGCAAAATGCTAAGTCTGAAGAACACGGATGTGTCGTCATAGGTTTAATTCTCGATAGCACTTGATCAATAAAAAGCTAAGCTAGTAAAAATGGAAACTATGCAAGCTGTAATTAAACCAAGACTTTTTGATGAATTAAGATGTGCAGTTAGTGACGAAATTATTTGAATACCCACCAATATTCAATACTTTTAGTCATTAATTTAGATTTAATGCACGTATGAATACAAACTCTATTTATGTTATTAGGTACATGAATAGGAATTTAAAACTCAGTTTTTGAATAACAGATTCAGCTAAAAGATTTAACAAGGACATCATACAACATGAATTGGCCAAAAATATCTGTACAATAAAATATTTCCATTCTTAAGAGGTATCGATACATGTAAATATTAGAGATTCACATTTCCATTTCATACGTAGTAAATTGTAGAATATTTATTTACCAGAATATTCTAGAAAATTCCGGTAACGAACGTAACGTGGTGTAATAAATATTATCATAGTCATTGTCACCTTGATGGCAAGATGGTTTAGACCTAAGACCTCACTGCTGTTTTTTTTGCAAACAATTATTGATTCTCACAAGTTCGGTAATAGTCACGGAACTATTTCAACATGCTTAGATCTCGAGATCTATCGTACAATATGTCATCAAGAAGTTTAAAAAGTTTGGCAGGACAACAATTTTGCCTGAGTATGGAACACCCACGAAATTGTCAACAAGAGCTGCGCACAAACGATGTTGTGAGGTGAATTTTTGTGCAAGAGTTGTATTGAAAGACCTGGAGACGCAATATATCAGCGTGAGTACTCGTACAAATCAACGTTGTTCAAATAGGAATGACTTTCATGCACATAGTCACATTATCTTTTAGAACGCATCAATTTTGCCAACATTTCTTGGGGGGATGAAATTGCTTTTGAGATTGAGTGCTACAGATTGATGAAACAAAATTTAACTTATTTGGAAATAATGAGGAAAATTAGATATAGAGTCAGAAGAGTTAGTCTGAACAGTTAAACATGGTGGTGGTTGCATGAGGCATTGGGTTTTTCAGCTCAGGAGGGGCTGGTATTTTAATTACAATCAAAAAATGAATGAAATCTGAGACGTGAATACAGATACTAAATGGAAACTTCCAGTTATTAGGGAAAATTTTGGGTTCAGCTGCCGGATTCAATTCTAGTACGACAATAATTCCAAACCTACGTCACAATCTCAGAATGCAGGGCTCAAAAAAGAAATAAAATTACTCTTTTGCTAGTCTTCTACGTGTCCTGACTTTAATCTATTTGAAAATCTATAGCAACATTTGAAATGTCGCATGTATAGTGGGAAAAATCCTACAAGAATTACAAGTAGCCACTTGAAAATAGAATAATATCTCAGCATATATATGTTCAAATGTGATTAAAAAGTATAGAAGCAGCTTTCGTGGAAGCTATCAAGATGAAAACAATGCTATTGATTATTATAATCCTCGTCATTATGTTCTCTTTTTCTAACTGTACGAATATTTTTATCAATTCATTTTTTTGAAAGCTGTTCTTGTTTAATTAATATTTTTTTAATTGTGTCTTAAATATTTTTCCGTGTATTTAATAGCTCATAGAGAGCTTCAGATCATCGAGCTATTAATTCTATGAACAGACTAGAAGTTCTGATTATTGGTGGGTGTACGAATAATTTCATCACTAACTGTACGTGATCCTGGAAGTACTTAATACTTTATTTCAACCTTGGTACCCTTGATAGTTTTCCCACATTTAATGAATGTACGATGACCTTTATAATATGTTCCATTTTGGTGGCTGTTGCTTTATAGGATTAATATTATTTAGTTCGGATGATGAAACAAGCATGTACATTCGTACGAGTATATTTTATTAGTGTTGTCAGGGCTCTGTGAAACTACGATATAAAAGTTTTTCATCAATACCCACGTGTTTTATTCTTTTCATGATTCTTGCATCATAATGAACATAAAATATCGAGCAGAAAAAGTAAAATTCTTTTTGTGTTATGTAAATTGCATTCATAACTAAAATAAGAACATCAGAAAATTTCAGGGCCTGAAAAATATAACACTTCCACGTAAGAGTCTAAAAAAAACAATAGTTCCCTAAGGTCGACCTTGAGTCCGAGTGAACGCCGGGCAAGTTTATTAAGGTAGGACGATAAGGCACACTAACTTCCTCGCATTCTCACCAAACTTCTACAGTGATCAGCTCGCTGAAACTTTAACCTCTGCCGGGGTCCGGACTGCGGGCCACAAAAGCATCTCATCCACAGCGGGTAAACTAGACTGCCTTCAGATGGAGTTCATGAAACTTTATGCTCGATGAGACGAGCATATGCCACTTGCTGCTGTTTGCTGCTAGCTGTGCCAGGAAGACGGTTCGGGGTCCTGGACGATCGATGCTTTCCGAAGTCTCAATGCCGCGTACACTCGACAAGGTAAAAATGTTTTGAATTGTAAACACTATGCCGAACCTGTCAGTTGTTCACAACAAATTTTGTTAGAATAGAAGCTGGATATATCTTCCATTTCTGTGATATTTGTTTAATCTCAAATCAATTATGCATAGCTTACATTTAATAATATAGTTTGAGTAATTTTCTTAGTATTATATACTTCTGTGATCCTACATTAATTATACATTTTTTGCATAAAAGTTATCACTGAATCAAGATTGACTCCAATTTTAAAGTCAATGAAGTCATTTTTACAATTCATTAATTCTTTGAGCACTTTTACGCTTCGCACGTAAGATTTTGTATTGAAAGTTTTAAAAAAAGTGTTTCACCTAATCTTGTTAGATAGACGGCTCAAAGAAGTGAACCGCGAGCGAAACTAATGCGCTTTTGTATGCATGACGCAAACTCAATGGAACTTTCTCTCTGCAGATTCTCTAATCGACTTTTAAAGCCTTGGACATTTAGAAACTTGTTTCAAAACATACTTATTTGGGCATGAGTTCCTGTGCGCACTTTCTGTTAAGTCGTTGTGGTGAATAATTTTATTTGACTTTAGTTTTAGGATTTTGTAGGTCCTGGATGTTATGGATTTCAAACCTTTAGTTGAACAATCAAATGATAACGAAAAAAGGGAGACATTAATTCTTAAAGGTAACCACGTCAACAACGTTTCTGCGATATACAGCTGAATTTAATTTTGCAAGCTACTTCTGAGTAGTAGGCAGCTGGATTAAACCTTGCAAGCCACGTTTATAACGGTCTGTTCAATTCAAGTTGTAATCATGAACCCCATTTCTCCAGATATTTTTGATCCTAACTTTGAATAAAATACAGAATTTTGTCAATGTGCTATTAAATGACATTCAAGGGATTAGCTCGCCTTTACGTCTAAAAGTTTAATAACGGATTTTATTAGCGAATGAACTAGTATGCAATTCTCTTACGTTCATATCCTGCTCCAATTGCGCTGTGCACAATCGTTCACTGTAAGCAAGCTTCTATGTTAATTTTATGTTTTTCCTTTAGACTTCATTATTCTCTATGCACTCCGAACGGAAGGAAGCGTACGTTACCTCTCACTAGAAGTAAATAACGAGAAATAAAGAACCTGGTTTCGAAAAGATCATCACAAAAATGAAACATATGTATAAACTTTCTATTCTTTTAGAATAAATTTTTAAATATTTTTTACTCTGGATTAGCAGTTGCTTACGCAGCAATGTCGCACTTGTCTTCTAGATATTTACACCCCTTGGATAATTATTCCAGTATAAAAATGCATTTACTGCTCATTAAATAACGATTACAGTGTCACTATTACCTGTTGTTTTTTGTTAATGTGTGAAGCGGCGTAAGAGTACAAATAAACTAGAGTTCTCCATAAGGTATTAGCTAGGAATTCATTATAATAAAAAGAGGAGAGCAAAAAACACTGATAAAAATTTCATTATAATGCGAACGTTTCGGGCTAACACCACTCAGCCTTTAAAAGAAAATCTAACATACACCACTGAAACAAACAAAAAGAGAAAAAGATGTACAAACATAAATTCAGAAGCATAGCTAAAAGAGATATATGATAAAAACACAACTAAGAACCTATAATGGCAAGGGGATATGAGCTTAATTGGTTGTTAAGTGAAGGCTTGCATTTAAAAATGAAAAGAGACTCTAAAATTCTAAGATCTAAAACACTTGAAGCTGCCCGTACTACTTTGAAATGACTAGAATTGTGTTTCGTATTGCAAGTTTCTGCATGATCGCGAACAGCAGAATGAGACGGACTGGTCAGACGAGCACCAGTGCGGTAATTAACTCCAAAATGCTCTGCCATTCTAGCTCCGAGAGTACGAATTCAGAGGTAATTCAGAGGTCGAATTTGGTGAAACATTGGTATATTGAAACTTTTTTTCCAAAAATTTACCTATTTAGTATTCGATTAATGAAGATCTAAAACCATTTTGACGGAAAAATTCAGTTAAAACCGAGAACTCTAAATGAAGGATGCTAAAATTTGAGCATATTTTATAACTACGGAAAAGCATGGTTCTAATGCAATTCAGTTTAAAACGGAACGTGCAATAGTCGTGTATGTTAGATTTTCTTTTAAAGAGCTGATGATGATGGGTGTTAGCTCGAAACGTTCGCATTATAATGAAATTTTTATCAGTGTTTTTTGCTCTCCTCTTTCTATTAAAATTAAGGAAAATTCCAGGGAATTTATTATGAAGGATTTATTTAAAACTCTTTTTCTTACCCTTAACAAATGGAATATATAATATCCCTTCGGTGTATAAGAAAGATATATTTAGGAATTTCTAGGGTGGAAATGTTTCCTAAATAGGTGTGTTCTCTGTACAGTATGAGATGCCTTCGAAACATTTCTTGACAATTTTATCATAAAGTGATCTGGAAATCCGAAATTTTCTGTGTGCTTCAAAACTGAGCTTTAGCCTGCATTATGATCGTCTTTCCAAAATAAAAAGTGTTCTGCTGTTCACCATTTGTTTCCCTTAATTAATATTAAAACTTTCACACCACGATAAGAAACGCAAATCATCGATTCACTGTAACTTGATTGCTGCAATTGTTTCTTGCATTTGCCAAACCTGACGAGTTCTAAAATGAGTTTCGTGGCCGTAGTTCAGGATTTGAAAGTCACTATGAATGACATAATAGCGCAACTTTTAAGTAAATTTTGCTGAATCTGAGTGTCTATGAATAAAGATGCAGAACTACGTAATGCTTAGAAGATTATTGAACGAGCCTGTTATAAAAGTTGAGTTAAGGACTAAAACTACTGCGTTTGAAGATTATTCCTAGTTCAAAATTATGCATTATTATAAGACATAATTATGAAATGGCTTTGTTACTTCCTTATTAAAATTTTAGTGAGTATATTTGAGCGTAGGCACGTCTATGTACTTTAGAATACATCAAAAAATATCTTCATTATTAGAACTAGGAGTTGTAGAAGCTATCATACTGGATCTCTGTTAGTAAAAGAAGAGGGCCAAGAGTGGCACACAACTGACATATTTTGACTTTATAGTTTAATATCTCTGTATTAGTGTTGTTAGTAATCGCAATCAGGATAAAATCTTCATTCATCTTCAGAAAAATTGTGTGTAGCAAGGTAAACAAGATAAGTAAGGTGACACATTGAGCTTACAGCCAGAGGGTTCCAAAAGGATTCAAAACATCAAACTTTTATGTGCAAATCAAATTTGATTTTGTGGCTTCTGAATATAACCAAATAATAAGAAACTCATTTTTCTCTGTTTGTTGAATCTCCTTTGCCTGTGATCTAAGCATGCTTTAGAACGTGCTAGAAAAAGGAAGAAGCAAAAGCTAAGAAACCAGCCCATTCCTTCTGTCATTCCATCTTCGGCTTGGATCGCAGGAAAATTAAGTTAAGCATCTTACGCCTCTGTGCCGGAGTCTTGTAGCGACGACTGAAAGCCTGACGCTCTTTAGTGATCTTCGGATGGAATTTGAGATGCAGGAATCGTTGAAACGATTGAGTCCATTTCAAGGCCCGTTAGTCGGAGCTGCTTCGGTTTTGCAGTTTCGCCTTTTCAGAGCAGACTGCTTACCTTCATCCGAAGATGAGGTCTAAAGTAAGGCTTAGAAGTTTACAAGGACTTGAATAAGCATGCTGAGCAAAGTGGTTCTAGCATACTGGCTTGAGTTTTGGCATAGATAAGAAAATTGAGAAACTTAACTCTACAGTGTCCATTCAAGTAAACGATATTGTTTAGATCAGGGGCTCCCAACCTGGGGTACATTTGATTATCTAGAGATTTACATTTAAGGGGAGTTTATAGTTCCTAAAACCTTAAAGTTCCATTAAAACTTCAGTGAAATTTTATTTTTCAACTCACTTTGCTGTCATAAAAATTCAGGGGTACATACTCATCTGTCAAAATACTGAAGGGGTACAAGGTCAGAGAAAGGTTGGGAACCTTTGGTTTAGGTACTAGTGTAACTAAAGTAAAGAAAAATTAATCTGCCTTAGATTAAGCAGTTCACCAAGGATAAAATGCTCTACATTCATCTATGCATATAATTAAGAAGACGGTTCATTTATCAAAGTTTTCAAATGTATTTCCTACTTTGCCGTGTCATGCCTATACATTAATTTTCTTTTCCCGGACTGTGTTGGGCCTGCTACGAGAGTCTGTAATTTGTTGTTCATTCGTTAGCTACTAACGGGATTTGTTTCTTCTTCATTATAAACGCAGTATCGAATTGAGTACTACAAATGGAAGAACATAAAATACCACTTTCTTCAGCAACTTTTCAATTCCACATGAATCGCCATTTGCATGCTATTCCTTAAGATGGAAGAAAATTATTAACCGATTACAATAATTCGAAGTAGAAATCGAAAAAGAAAGAAAAGAATTTTCTACCTAACAGAAAGGAATGATTTATGACCAGAATATTAAAATAATTTTTTATGTGAGCAACTTGTTTTATTTAAGTGATGTACTATATCAAGAGGAGCAGCGTATTTATAGTGGTGAAATGACGAAGCATTTGCATTGGCAGTTCAATGATCTACATCACAATCTGACATCCGAATATGATGGACTGCAGTAAATGGTTTAAGGTGGAGGTAAAGAACATTTGCTGTCTTTATGATAATATTTCAGAGAATATTTTCAAAGAACGTACATTGAGATTATGTTTACTCTAGCAGGAGTTATTCGAAATTATTCAACAGCAATTCAAAATTAATGAAGTTTGTTAACAGAAACATGGAGTGCTGAGCAAGATCGTTGACTAAAAATATTTACCTTCTTCATAACAAATTGATGGTATGGAACAAGTGAAAAAACAATGAAAGCATGTTCAATTTGCCTCACCATCACAAATGGACTCCACAATATTGTTTTCAAGCAGATGCAATTCACAAACCATGTTTTATGGCACAAACTAGGCAGTGATTCTTTGCTTAATAGTTGGGGCACTGTAATGGAATAAATGTGGCTTTTAGTTTCTGATGGGTTATAGTAGTTTCTCGGTTCATCTGATCGAAAAAATTTTTATACGGTAGGGAATGTTTTGCTGAATTCAGAAAGAAATATGGGTGATGTCCAGTAGAGAGTAAGCAACGCTGATGAGAGACACATTTCATTGTTAAGTCGCTTTCTGTAAGTCAGGATTCTAAGCCATTATAAGTCAATCAAAATTTCTCTATGTACAAACTTAAGTCTTCCCGGAACTAATGTCAATGTGTCAATGATAGTAGAATCTACACAATTTGTAGACTCTTGCTGCAGACTTGTCCCCCTCTATGTATACCTGTTTAACTTTATGTGTACTTATTTACTTCCATGTGTACCTGTCTACCTCTATGTGTACCTGTCTAGGTACTTCTATATGTACCCATACTAAGAAATTTTGAAGCAAAGCAGCAATCTCTATCTTAAGCGAGGGCCCATACCGTGCACTGATTTCTTACTTGGAGCCATCGTGTTTACATGAGTCTCTTGCATTTTATAATGAGCTCGCTTTTATGGCCGTTTGCTGAGCTGTTAGCGTTCTGCCGATTTTGGAACCCAATGATCTCAAGTTAGAACAGATATCGACCGTGTCTGGAGGTGTGACCTAGACATACAGATAAGCTGTAGTGCTCAGTGGGAGGCCAGAGCAGAGTTCAAATTTCATACCTACGGAAGATGAGACCATAAACTGGAAATAGACGCATTTCCAAGGGGTTTAGACCCCTCGTAAAAGTTCGTCGATTTGTCGTAAATTTTCAGACATGGAGAGGAGTCCGGGCAAAGGCTGAAGTTACTCTCCTGGCTTCTATGGCATTTCTGCACGAATCATGGAACTATTTACCAATATTGTTTTCTACTTTTCATAAAAGAATTCGATTAGACTGGTTGAAAGAAAAAATGTATGTTACAAAATGTTTTGCTGGTTTCTTCAGTAAAACCATACTCAAGACAAAATTTTACTAGCAAAACCTCGTGTCACAACAAAGTTCGAGACATGTTAATACTAATCCAATAAAAATTCCAGCAGCCAGAGGACGTGGCATGAAACACAAAATATTTCAATACGCGCAAAGTCGTAGATATTAAAAAATTACTTCATGGGAAAAAATAATTGTGGGCGTATTAAAGGAACTGATTTCGAGGACTCGATACAAGCTTTGGTTTTATCTCAATCTGCCTCCAGTCAAAATTTCTATGTTGTTTAAATTGAGATGAACAACCACTTAAACGTTGATTGCATTTACTTTAGCTGACTAATTTCGCTGTCTTCCCAAATGAATTACGTGTTTACTGATTGAGCAAAATTAACTCGGTTCTAGTAAGACTCTTTTCCAACCTGAGAATGCCTTACCTCGCTCTTGATTGTATCACTTAAATGCATAATAAACATCATATATAGATAGCGTTGACGTTATCAAAAAATAGACGTCCACCAACTCCAACTACTTCGCTTTCAGTGGGCATCTGGGCAATGCTTGGAGTGCCTGCTCAAGGCTCGTCATAATGTTCATGTGCCTGCATCAAAGCTGTATTGAGTTTTATTGTTGAAGTATCTGTTTTTCTATCATCATATATCATAATATTTGTCAGTGTATAGTGAATTCTCTCATTTATGATCATGAATGGAACGTAAGTTCATCGAAGACACTATTGTAGTTTTTAAAATCAGATGATTCTTTTTATTTCTTCCGATTGTTATTATTTCTTATCAGTTATACTTTTTCCTGTCCGTTCAGACACATCTCGTTCGTCTGTCCATTCATCACTACTAGGGCTCAACCCTCGGTAAGGCTGGCGGTTAGACAATTTTGACAGGACGGAGTGATCGCCTAATTCCTCAAGCCTGTGAATTTCTCCTTCCCCTGCCACTAATTGCTGAGCCTCATCAGCTTTAATTGCAATAGTTTAAACAGAGAGCTGCTGGCATCGTAGGAGGTCTGATACAATTAAATCAAGGGGAGTTTCAGGCCCGAGCTAACTGAATCTATGCCTCTGGTGTTTTTAACAATAGTCGGAACTCACTGCCAAACTCATGTGCTTAGAAAGTTTAGTTTTAGCTCACAGAACAAAGTGTTATTTATTAAGACATACTAACGGATTCCCGTGCAGAGTTTGCAATCTAAGCTCGAGGACTTTTGACAAGCCTGATCGCACTTCGCTTACTCATGTCATTATTCCCACTTATTTTTTTCTCTTCCATTGGCGTTTATTTGCATGCAAACCAACACGACACGCAACTCTTATCACCTGAACGCATTTTTATGACATATTAATTACATGTATAAGTTTTGCATCAAATTATCCAGAATATTCCTGGTGTAAATGTAACAATAGTTTTTTCAATTTGCCCTGCCAACAAACTACCTTATTGTTGTATGTGGAAAGTGATTCAAAAACTGTGGATCTTTTTCTTTGTTAAATAAAATACTCTCTTCACTACAGTATTGCTATATAAAGTAAAGTGTCAAAACAAGTTTCCTTCAAAGGAAGACATTTGAGAATGCTTCGTGGTCTATTGTCTACATGCGCATTCTGCATTAAGAATACTGCAGGTGCACTTGCAGCAGGAGTCGGTAATTAAAGTACACAGAAATTACAAACTTTATATCAACATAAAAAGTCCATAATAAGCATAATCGAGGAAAATCAATCGATCAAAACACCCAATTATTAAAATAAAATTATAGATGTTAAAAACACAATAAACACAATTTATTTAAAGGCACAATTAAATGCAATTTCTCAAATGTTTTATTTCAAATAAAATTTACTTCAAGCTCTAGGGCTTTTTGGTTTCTGACGTTAGCCTAAAAGACGGATCCGTTGATTTGGAATCACCGTTCATAGGTGTGGTTCACATTTGTATTTCCTCTATCCTTATGTATATAAGCGAATGCACTCGAAATGAACGTACAGTGGTAAAAAGTTTGAATACTTTCTCATACTATTGAACACTTGTGATAATAATTAGTTATTGTGATTATTAAAGAGCTCACCTACATTTTCGTTCCTTCAGTCCACCATATCTCACTGTGCGTCATAGCTCTTGTTTGATTGATGGCGTGACTATGAAGCTAAGAATATTAAACAGCGTGCGAAACTCTGCTGTTTGGAACCTGAGAGTGATAAGATTTTGTGCTGCTTGTGTAGAGCGTGCGATTTGGCCTTCCATCACAGTTTTATGACTAGTCGGGGAGGCTATGGATCAGAACGAGGAATTGATTACCAATAATTTCAATTAATTGTTCTTTGGTTAATCAATACGCTAATGAGATTCCTTGTAGACAGATGTACCATGGCATCCTTGCTTCTGCCAGCAGTTTCAAGAACAAGCGTTGCGATATTTCCTTAGCATTTACATGAGAAAAATTATGAAATAAATTGATGTGAAAAGTCATATAATTTATAAAATTATATTCCAAACTTTTTAAATTCCATTTGTCCTTGGGCTAGGTACACATGCTTGGAACATGATTTCTTGAAGTGCTCATGAATTTCGTTAGAGTTTTACCTTGTGCTGAATAGGAAGTGGTTACTGCTTGGGCTTATGCTTGCTTGGGGCTTTTACTGAGGGCAATATTCTTGTGCTGGTTCTCACCTACTGAGGGGAGCAAGGAGGTTTCAAACATGAGCCTCATCATTCTCATGAACGGTTGACACACGGCTGTCACCAGTGTTACAGCAGCTACTGTGTCTTTTATGACTCCCACATCATTGACCAGCGCTTCATTGCATACCTGCATAAAATAGAAGAAAAAAGAATGAGGTAATAGAAACGAATCGTTTCATTCATTTTTGGGCTGTTACCCATGTCCCAAGTTGTCCAAATAAAGACATCAATCACGCACCCACACCTAAATCGCGCAAGCCATGTCAGTCACGTACATGCACTTCACTTACGCACGGCATTTCAGTCACATACATTAACCACAATCGTACAAAGGCCCAAGCAGTTAGAGCTGTACAATCAGTACGTTATAATGCTGGGAGGCTTCTTGTCCATTATTTATCAATACAGTTTTTAAATGTTTCAATACAGTTGACGATGTTTTCGGGCAGTTGTGTCCAAGTTTGGGTAATTTTGAGTGAAAATGAGTTTAGAGTCGTAAATGTCTTGAAGTTTGTTATTATTAATTTTTGGCAAACATTTCTGGCTTGCACAATATCGTCTTTATTGAAAAATGCTTATAAAGTAACATCGTTAAAACCGTTGAGAGACCCATAGGTCTAAATGAGTTGTCCTAAAAATCTTCTTCGTTCAAGGGAGGGGAGTTTAAGCATTTGAAAACGTCTTTCATAGCTGAGATTGCGGAGCTCTGGAATTATTTTCAATACTATACCCCGAATTTTTTCCATTTTATTACTATTTCTTCGTAGGGTAGGAGACCTGAGTTGCATTGCATATTTGAAATGTGACCTGACTAGCGCCTTATAGAGCGGTAATATTCTGTTCTTTACCTTGTATTTAAAGTTTCATGCAATGAAACCATGAACCCTACTCGTGTTTTTGACGCTTTTTTCGACTTGTTTTTCATGCTTTAGATTATCACTGATAATCATACCAAGATCGTTTTGTTGCTGTACTGTTTCAATAGGTATGTCATTTATCGTTTGTTAGAAATGCTGGTTATTTGCTCCAACGAGCATGACTGAACATTTATCGATATTGAAACTCATTTATCAGGTTTCGGTCGCTCGTGACTACTGTGGTGTGTACTGCTCGTGCTCTACTCCGCGGAAGTGTACTCTTGTTCAGTTTTTGTTTAAACAGTGTTTTTTCTTTTGTGTTTTGCTTCGAACAGTTTATTTTTTCTTGGTGATTAAACAGCTCACAGAAAAAAGCCGAGGTTGGCGCCTTTAGCCCAGGAGCACTTGCTCTCGGGCATAGGTGAGCCTATTTTTTCATTTACTGCTTCTCTATAATTTTTGATTTATTTTATTGTGTAGATAGGGTGGCCATTGTTACTGGTGACTGAAAAAGGACATAATTATGCCGCCTCCCCCTGACTGGGGAAGGACAGCCGCTTCTGGGAGTGCTAGCTCATCGAGCCGGCCGTCCAGGGCCCCTCTCCTTCCTCAATCCCAATCCTCTTCCAAATCCCGTACCTCCTCTCCTGCAACCGCCATCTCTCAACCTAACCCTAATACACCTAATCCAAAACCTCTCATCACCTTGATACCCCCACACTTTCCTTCAATCTCTGCTATCCCCTCCCGTCCTGCAAAAGCACCCACCTATAGAGTGCAATTAAAAACCATTGATCTGACCAAACCAACTGATAAACAAAAAATTTTTTAAATAACTTTCCGTGAACTAAACGCACCATTAATAAGACTGACAACGACAAGGATCGGATACTACGCTGTAACGGACGACGTTACCTCTATCGACAAATTGACCTCCAAAAAAGCTACTACCACATTCGAAAAAAATAACCTAACTCCAATTAGCCCCCCAGACTTACGAACAAAGTGGATAGTATTTACACGACAAATAGACGCTGACATTGGACTGAAACCAACTGAAGAAATTAAAAATGAAATCAAAAGACAGAATGACTGGCTAACAGTGACTAAAGTACTAAAAATAAAAAACTATACTCACTTATACAGTTGACGATGTTTTCGGGCAGTTGTGTCCAAGTTTGGGTAATTTTGAGTGAAAATAAGTTTAGAGTCGTGAATGTCTTGACAACGGACACAACGACCGCACAACGACTGCTGAGTGACGGACTTTACATGTTTCACACCAAAATTACCCCCCCAACAATGCGAACAGGAAAAATACACACACATATTAATCTGTTACAAATGTTACAAATTTGAAGACCATGCTACATACGAATGCACATCACCAACCCAACATTGTCCAGAATGCTCATCCAGGGAACACACATGCCAACAATGTACAAACTTACTCAAACAATGCCTCAACTGCCAGGGGCCACACAGAACACTTGCTGCCAATTGCCCATACAGGAAAAACATAATACGACAAAAAGAAGAAACCGAACAACGAAAAAACAAGAACAGACTCATAGTACTTATGCCGAAATAGCACAACACGCCATACAACAAACAAACCCACCACAGCACACACTAACATTAACAAACCAAACACGCATCAAACTCACAGTCCTCATAATAGAAGCACACATAGCAGCATTAGACAAAACAAAGAAATTCGGCGACATACTAATACAATCTCTAAAACGAAACTTCAATATCGACACTACATTCCCGGACAGCGACTCAACACCTATCTTCAACTTTTATTACGACAAGACCGACTCGCAATAACCCCAAATGACACAAACAGCTCCATAAGAACACACAATAGACCAAACGATAGACACAGCAATGGACGAGACAGACACAGCTACATACACTGATATAAGACAAAAAGACGGATAAGTGACGGAATGGAAGACTCTAAACTACTAATGGACAATAAATATACGACACACGTTAAACTTTAGAGGAACTACAAGGACAGATCACCTATTCCTGACAACCCTACAAAAGACTGGTTTGCCAAAGAATTAGACAAAGACCAGGACAATGACAAGGGACTGAAACTCTTCACACAGGACTTGGATCACCAACCGGTGGTGGAAATGTTGAGGAGAAGGAGGGCTCTGTTTTTGCACACCAAGATCAACATAATACACCATGAACAGTTCATTACACTTCCAAGGTATCACACAACAACTACAACAATAAAAAAAAACAGACACACAACACCAGAAAAATGATTGCCAGTAAATTAACCATCATTTAGCACATTGTACAATCTTGGATCAACAAAAGAACAGCCCTCTCTAATATCTACAACACAATAGATCCCGACATCATCCTCATAAATGCTCATTCCCTCATCAACAGTAAGCCAGGTAAAATTTTTAACTACAATATCTTCTTTACCAATAAATACAATGAATACCATGCTGGAGCTGTCATAGCCATAAAAAGACACATTCCTTATAAACTATATGATACTTTCCACTCTAACATGTTAGCCATAACAATAGATATACAACAAGGACCCATCACTATAGGCACCACCTACACTCCACCCAGAACAGAATACCTTCACTTCATAGATTTTTACAATTTATTCAATAGACTTCATCCAACTTACTTTTTTGGAGACATCAATGCTGCTCACAGGACTCTAGGATACACATATGATAACAATAGAGGATTACACCTACACACACTTATAACACGATACCTACTGAGACATATAGGTCCAAACTTCCCTACACTATACACACACAGAAGCACAACATCCCCAGACATTGCACTACGAAATAAACATGCATACCACAACATCCATCTGAAACCAGGACCACTCACACCCTCAGACCATATTCCAATAATAGCCACAATTTCTGCAAATCCAATACAAATCCCCATCAAACAACGCAGACACTTCCACGAAGCAGACTGGGAAAATAAAAAAATACTGTCAATAATCACTTCACCCACAGAACATACCCCTACTTTGGAAGAAATAGACCAATACCTTCACATCTGGACAGAACATCTGCAAGAAGCCACTGCAAAATGCATACCATTACTTTCACACAGGATCATACCAGGCATTAAACCCACACATGAAACTCTAATAATCCAAACGCAATACCAACATATAATACAGTACATACAAACCAACGGTCCATCAATGCAACTAAACAGACAACTCATAGTTCTTAAAAACAAACTTCAAAACATTTACAAACAACAATATTCAGATAATTGGAACACAATAATCCAAGCACTTGACATACAAGAAGATCCTAAAAAATTTTGGTCATCTATAAAAAGGATGATGGGTTCAAATACAAAACAAAAAATACCTTATCTAACACATAAAAACACACACCTACACACACCACAAGACAAAGAATCCATATTCAGACAACATTGGCAGGATATTTTTACAGATCAGGAAAATGAAAACTTTGACACAGAACACATCAACAGAATACAGCAGCACATGAACAACATTACACAAGAAATAGCTCCATACGACACAGGAGATATCAAGAGACTAGATCCTCTTCACTTTCCCCCAATAACCCCTGATGACCTCTTACAAACACTGAAAACATTCAAGCAAAAAGCCCCCGGTCCCACAGGCATCACAACACTTCAACTCAAACAGCTTCCAAAAAACATGATCAATTACCTTCTATATATATATTCAACATGTCCGTTTCAGCTGGCTACTTTCCTGACAAACTCAAACATGCAACAATGATATTTCTCCCCAAAATCAACACTTCACAAAAATCAGTACAAAATTACAGACCCATCTCTCAACTAGATGTACATGGTAAACTGCTAGACAAAATACTTAATAGAAGACTTACCAATTGCATAACAATACATGACCACTACAACATTAGGCAACAAGGTTTTAAAGAATACGGAGGGATACACACAGCTTTAGCAACATTACACGAAACCATAAAAATAAACCTGGTACAAAAACACACAATAGACATAGTATTTAGGGATGTGTCAAAGGCCTTTGACAGGGTATGGCACTCCGGACTCATCTACAAACTAACACAAACGAACTTACCTTCACTCTTCATCAAAACCCTAAATGACTATCTCACAGACAGAACAGCATCAGTAAGAATAGATACATATACAGGATCCCCGTTTACTCTGCATACAGGCGTACCCCAGGGAGCGTGCCTGTCACCAACACTTTACAGCTTCTATACACACGATCTACCGCCCCATTACCCAATACCGATTACATCATATTAGCAGACAATATCACTCAAATAACTTTTGGTAAATACCCCCTCCACTATGCAGCTTAACAAACCATGCACGCAATAACACAAATCAACACATACGAAAGCAAATGGAAAATCGAAACCAATATCAAAACGTTCAAAATTATCCCCATCAACAGATATAATACAGCAGATATCTTCATAGATAACACAAGCTTCCCATACACAAAAAAGGCACAGTTTTAGGACTTCAATTTTCACCTTTTGGATTGAAAAATCAGATAACGTCCAGATGTGCAATAGCAAACAATAACCTCAACAAACTACTTAGATTCTTCCACCTTTCCCAATCTACTAAGAAAAAACTACTTATGGCATTTGTTAGGTCTGCATTAATACACCCAGTCATCCCCCTGCACACGTTTCAATCAGCCATATCAAAACTACAGAAAGTACAAAACAGAGCCCTCCGCTACATAACCAACACAAGATGGACGGATTTTGCAACAGCCAAATCTCTCCACGAAAGCACAAATATCCCACCCATCAACATCCTTCTGCACGAACACGCAAATAAAATTTGGTCCAATTTACTAACAATAGACATACATCAATACAATAGTCTCACGCTCCCGTCTGAACTTATCAACAAGCAGCACCATAGATTCAAAAGTTCTAAACTACATGCCCTGGCCCCTGCACCACAACTAAGATACCTATAATAGATCACTAGCAAAACAGGACAAAAGGTCGAGCGCAGTCGCGTTCAGAGATAACGGGGTTTCAACGCGGGACGGCGCTCGGCCTAAAATGGGAGGGCAGTTGGAACCCCGGGTCCTGTGTGGAGAGTCAGACAGCATGACATTGACTTAAATAAGAGAACAGTGTAGGATCCACCAAAATGACCGAAGAACATTAATAAGACTCCCACTATTTAGATCTCTAAAATATTACATCAAAACAGTCAGGACACCCCAACCACCAACCTTAACCGCATCCTAAACCTAATATTCCTACCCTCATCCTTGCCCTTGCAAATTCCTTAACCTTATAACCCCACCTAGAACTTACCCTAGTCCAACTTGTATATATGTAAATCTGTGTACATATGTGCATGTGTACATATAAATCCTACCCTATCTACCTGTTAATAATCTTATCCTCATCCCCTATCCTGTATTTACTCCATAACCTAAAAGCCTAACCAAATCTACCCCGGTCAAACTTTGTACATATGTAATAATTATGTACAATTGTGTATGTGAAAAAAAAAGTATATGTATATATGTACATGTCTGTGTGTATTAAAAAAACACGAAAAAAACATATATGTACATATGTGTGTATGTACAGGGTGTCTCAAAAAAGCGTACTCACCTTTTAACCGTTGCTAACATGCTGTCTTCTTTGTGTTGCAGGTGTGAGGTTCGAACCTTTGCGAACATGATTCTTTAATCACATTTAATCATGTTCGCAAAGGTTCGAACCTCACACCTGTATCACAAAGAAGACAGCATGTTAGCAATGGATAAAGGGTGAGTACATTTTTTTGAGACACCCTGTATATGCATGTACAAAAAAAAAGCTGTACATACGTGTGCAGGCAAAAATACACATACACGCGTCCGCATATAATTGTAAATATTTGCAAATTATGTACATGAACCACTATATATACTGTACATATTTGTAAATACAAAACCCTGATGGGTTCATGTATATATGTAAATATATACTCAGCCGTTAATCAGTTTTCATTAAAAATTTTCATGGTCACCCAATTCGGCGCAATGCGCCGTTTTCGCCTCCTACTGTCCCTTTCCTTTTCACTTCCTTTTTCTGGTACAATCTGTACCAAACTCTTTTCTTCAGCTCTTTCCTGGTGGCACCGACCGACCGACCGACCGTCAGGTTTCGATTCATTGTAGTAGACGGTTGAGGTCTGATTGGATGGTTACTCTGTCTTTCGGTAAACGCTTCATGACAAAATTTCGTATCATCGACGTATATGTTGGTTTCATTGGTGATTCCGACCCCAAGGTCGTTGGTGCAGATGATGAAAAGTAGCGGACTTAAAACGCTCGTTTGAGGGACTTCTGTTGTTGCATGCGTCAAATCACTGGCTTAATCATGAATCATCACTCGTTGAGTACGAGCAGTGAGCCAGTTTAGTATCCATCGAGAGTACATAGCTACGTTGTATTCCAAGCGCTTCCAGTTTGGCCATTAGTCTTTCGTGAGGAACTTTGTAGGAGCTTTTTTAAAGCTGAGCTAAACAAAGTCTACAGCTTTTGTATTTTCATGTATACGGTTGACTGATTCAAGAAAGTCAAAAAGGTTTGTGAGATAGTTACGTTTTTTCCTGAATCTGTGCTGGGTATCAGTAATCAGGTTTTGGGTTTGAAAATGTTTTGTTGTATGAACTTTGAGTAATCTTTCTATCGTTTAACTGATGACAGATGTTAGACTGATTGAATGTTAGTTGTTCAGTGCATATTTGTTTTCCATTTTAGAAATAAGAGTCAGTGGCTGTCTCTTTGAGTATTCGGGGAACAAAGCTGTTGGGTACAAAATTTGGGAAGCAAGGCCGTTGAGTAGAGTATTAGAAAAGCAAAACCATCGGGTACTGTATTCAGGTAAATATTAGAGGAGCAAGGCTGTCGAATAAAAGTAAGGCCATCTCACTCTAAATACTATAACTTAGACTGCTGTGTCACCAAAATTTGCATAACTCTGATAATTCAAACTAATGTTTCGTTGTAACACAAGCCAGTTACAAAATTGTAACTATTCGTAATGTAGTCACTGCAGTGGTCAATTTTACACTATTCAGTGACTTAATGGTTACAATGGCAGTGTTGCACTAATAACAATGGATACTTCGTCACAGTAATGACAAAAGACAGTAACATGAGTAACGTTGACTACTATAGTATTACAGTAGCTAGAATGGTCAATATTATAATACAAGGTGCATGCAAGTTATATCACCTTCGCTGTTTCTTTTTCGGGACTAAAAATGATTAGAAATATGCAGTTTATTTTGAAATACGCGTGCATTCGTTGTAAATGCGGAGACAGATGGCAGCACTGTACAGTACACAGAATTCTAGCGGCAGCGGCGAGAGTGAGAACTGTTTATAATACTCAAAATGGTGAGGTAATCATTCATTTTCTCCATTTGAGTGGTGTGACAAACATTGAAATTCATCGTCAGTTAAGTGAGATCTGTGTTGATAGTGATGTGGATGTGTCTAATGTGCGTTAGTGGGTGCTACAGTTCAAAGAAAGTAGAACGTCGGCCTTGTACTAGCCGGTTTGACGATGTGATTAAGTAAAGAATGAAAAAGAAAGTTGTTTTGGAAGATCCATGAATGTGATCGCCTCGAAAGCTGACATTTCCGTGGGATCTGTGTACACACTCCAGCATAAAGACCTGAAAATGCAAAACGTATTTTTCAGGTGGGTGCTACGAATACTGACGGACGACCACCTGGCTGTATGCGTAGCATGTTACCCAACAATGTTGACTCGTGATGACGGCATGAATGGGACTTTCTTTTCATTAATTGTAACAATGGATGAGACATGGATACCGTTTTTTAATCCTGAAACGAAGCAAGCACCAGTCAATTCATTGGAAGCACAGACACAAATGTCGCATGCCACTTGAAGTATTAAAAACAGTCATCATTCTCGCCACTACTACAAGAGTTCTGTGAGCCGTAGAGTGATGCGTTCACAACGAATGCATGCATATTTTAAAATGAACTGCATCTTTCTGTTTCCAGTCTTGAGAAAAAATATCGGAGGTGTTATGACTTGAATGCACCTCGTATACAAGTCTGGTGTTCTAGAGTAATATCAAAAGACTAATACAATACTGACAATATCAAGTATCAACTTGTCATATCATTCAATCCCTTGTACTTGTCTTGACTAGGAATGCCAATTTTGTCTTTTAAACGCGCCTATAAATATATTGTTACAGATGTCTGTCGTCAATATTTTCACCCTTTTTTCCATTTTTTTGGCTTAAAAAATGTTATTTACTCAGTCAAAGTTGAAGAAACTAGGCCATTATTATTCCACCGTAATCTCAAGCGTGATCTAGTTTTCTCGTAGAACATTTCCAGCCGGTGAAAAATAACTCAAAGTGCTATACCTACGTGGCTTCCTAATTTCAAGGAAATGGGTTTGCTGCCGGAGTCTCCTGAAAACCATACGTAATTATATCGAGGATGACAGGCTGTCATCCTAGATATTTAGGTGTAATTCGTCCTTAATTCCTTTTGTGGAAGATAGCATTAGAGCTTCTTCGCAGCTCCGTTCTCATCACCTCTGTGTAGATCTATCCCATTATATATCATCAAAATTTCTTCTATTCCAGTTTGAACTCACAAACTAAGCCTATGTTTCTCCCACAGTAGAGAAACTTACCTATAGGATGCAAAGCTTAAGGCTGTTGTACGTAGTACTGAATTTCTTCAATGTTGAAATAGTGAAAATTGCATGACCGTTAACTACACTCGTGAGTAGAGTCTCTGAAATGGGGAGGTAACTTTCTGAAGTTTATCACTCCACGAGTAAAAACTTAGAGTTCCTAAACCCCCGTTACCGGGTGCCATGGTACCTGTAAAAATTTTATGTTTGTTTAGCGCCAAGAAAAAGGGAAGAGCTAAGAGTTTTTAAACGTCGTGCATTTCGAGGCTAGCACCGAATGACTGCTACAGGGCACGCCTTGCGTTTCTTCAGGACATTCTTTGAAAACTTTTGAAACAAATTGAAACTTCAAAACGTAACCGCTATTTCTAAATGGAGTTCATACATATAAATCATTTGCATGAAGATGGTCCCATGAAACGGGAAATATAATGTGAAATATCATAAGTTCATATTAAACATGTGACCAGGAGCACCGAGATCCAACGTATTTAATAATATGACTCTTACGTACATGTTAATATAAAAGCGAGAAAGAGTAGGTATATCCACATGCTTGTAAATACTTGGCAATGAACACCAACAATAACAGCAGCACTAGTTGGCAAAGCACTGGTACTTCTGAACACTATTTGGTGAAGTAATACATCGTTACATGGTGAAGCTGTTTTGATCACCTTGAATAAAAATATATTAAGAGATGAAACAATGAAGTTATGACATGTACATTTTTAGTCTGCTTGTTCAGACATCCCCTTCTTGGGTGTAATAGTACATCTCATTGTGGTAGATGGATAGTTCATCTCATCTTGTAACTTGTTGTGCCAGCACTGGAGGGCATGAGAAGTGATCATAACTTGCTACCAAAATTATAATGCGTTATTCTGATGAATAATTATATAATTTATATTTTTAAGTCACCGGCTCAATGGCTTCTGAAGAGTGCAAGTACAGCAACTTCCCTAGGCGGCATGGCTGGGCCGGACAGATAAGTTATTACACGACTGAAACTTTTTCCCTACCCTGTGCCCATCCGTTCTAAACTTAGTATTACTATTTAAAAATGGTACTTCGATTATATTCTTCACGCAAGCTCTGAAGTGTCTATCTAATTATGCAACAACTAAAAATATCTCCAAGTGCCACTAGTCACAACCTCGTTACATGCAAACCTTGACTCAACAGCACATCATATTTGTAACAACAGATGTTTCTGAGCTCAGACTTACATGTGTATTGCTCATGAAAGTTTAGCTAGAGGCTCTTTATTGAGCTGACACGAACACTTCACGTGACACTCTGTACAGCTGTTGTGGTCTGCCTTGTGCAGCATTAACATTGTCACGCTGTACAACTGTTGTGGTCTGCCTTGTGTTCCACTGTCAGGCTGTACAACTGTTGTAGTCTGCCTTGTATTTCACTGTCAGGCTGTACACCTGTTGTGGTCTGCCTTGTGTTCCCTCGACAAGCAACTAGATTGTGTAGAACTAACATAGTTTGATTTTACCACGAAGCCTGATTTTAACAGCTACTCTGCATGTTGGTTTTCACCATAAATTCACTTAATTTAAGGCTTACTTAACTGCCATGCATGGCGGATTGCTGATGTTCATTTTCTGCCCATACATTCTTCTTTCATGGGTGTCAAAGTTGATTTGTTAATGACATCGTCCATTTCGTTGAGCTAATTTTATTCAGTTTCAGTTCTAAAATTACAACAAGACTGACCAATGTTCGTATTGTGCGGACCAACGAATGGGAAATGCAGACGTAGCTCTTTGATCTATTGTGTATAGAATTCATGCAGAATATATTACAAAGTACGTCGGTTTTCAATTTAATTTTCAACGTGAGGAATTAAAACCTCGAACACAATAGCTCTATTTTTAAGCAGGAATTAATCCAAAAATAGCAAATGCTGATTAGGAACAAAAACAAATAAAATCTCACAAAGAATATTATTGTCATCTCGACTGGTTTTATCCGCTTTTACTTAATTATATTATTCAGATCTTTCTCCCTTGCTAGCGTATCTTAGGCCTCTCCTACTTACTAGTGTAGTTTAGGACTCTCCTACTTACTAGTGTATTTTACGCCTCTCCTACTTACTAGTGTAGTTTAGGCCTCTCCTACTTACTAGTGTAGTTTAGGCCTCTCCTACTTACTAGTGTATTTTAGGCCTCTCCTACTTACTAGTGTATTTTAGGCCTCTCCTACTTACTAGTGTATTTTAGGACTCTCCTACTTACTAGTGTATTTTAGGCCTCTCCTACTTACTAGTGTATTTTAGGCCTCTCCTACTTACTAGTGTATTTTAGGCCTCTCTTACTTACTAGTGTATTTTAGGCCTCTCCTACTTACTAGTGTATTTTAGGCCTCTCTCACTTGCTAGTGTAGCTTAGGTTCAAAATAGATAGTTCTCAAACTCATGCACGGCTAAAATCTCCCATCTGTATGCACAAGATTAACAAACTGCTTGTACTTACTGCAAGTAAGAAAGTTAAGTGGAGCGCTAACATATTGTTTGAAAAACTTCTCAGAAGCACATAATAATAATGTGCCTGCATTTATTCCTGCTCCCATTGAACACTTGCATGACTAGCTAGTGAGTGCTATGAAGTAGTTCATAACTTAAGGGGCCTTAATTTGTTGTTCAGAACCTGTTCAGATCAACTTTCTATATTGTGTGTTTCTGGCAGGGACAATTAAAACCTAGAAACAAAGTCCGTAGACTTTGTTTCTTTTTCTTTCAAGCTCTCTAAATCCAGTAAAGAGCAAAAAATAAGATTTATAATAATAATAATAATTATAATCATTTCAGGAGTTGTAATTCTACTACTAAAATTCTGCATTGTTGTTTACTTAATTTTGCCTTTCAAAATTATTGCTGCAGCATTAACAAGAATATTAATGAAGTTAATCCTCGTCCATAAGTTTTAAATAATACCTCAATAAACAATGCAGTTATAACTACCAGCAGTTTATTTATAGCATATAAAATGCATAGATAATAATAAATAAAATCAAACGACCAAACCACGAATGCTTGAGAGTTCACATACTGTCCTTGGGGTCCATAACTCTGAAAATGCTGATCAGGACGCCAAGTTTTACCAGGGCGAGTGCATGAGTTCTTTAAGGGCCGTAGGTGTGGTGCTTGAGCGAGAGACTCCCTCTGGGACTCTCTCTTGCAATTTCAGGGAAAAGCTCACGACATAATGGCAGCGCCAAACGTGAGCTAATAAATGCTAATTGAGCTATTTATTACTCCTTGTCGTGAATGTTAATGTCCTAAAAATGGTGAACGTCCTCAGTTACGACGGCAGCGATGCCTGCCTGCAGAATACAGGCTGTATATTTTAGAGGTCTCTTAAATTCACGCTTTTACCTGGTCATTTCTGCCTGGCAGAGACATGCGCCTCAGCTCAAGTCGCCGATAAACTTGAAAAATGAGCGTCATTATCTGTATCTTGGAGGCGTAAAACGCGTGTGAAAGAGTGCAATTATTCGCAATAATCTCTACTGGAATAATTGAGCTTTTATAATTGAAATTACGAGTTCAGAAAGCAAGTAAATCAAGACTTTCGGGCTCAAGTGACTTTCACTTGAAGTCAACAAGTTTTTAAACTTCTTTGGCTAAAATATTGATGGGCTTAGCTCCTTTTTCTGCATATTTCCACAAAGAACGTTCAAATGTATTTACTACTAGTGTGTTGTAAAAAATCATTATTCGTTTATATTCCAATTCTCTCGCTACAATTATATCAATAAGTCAGCTAAATGAAAGTAATTCTTTCTATGCTCAGAAAGCAAGCCACTGCTGGAGGTCCTGTTAAAAGAAATCAGGTGTTCCACATCGAAGAATTTCTATCCTACAGCTTCCAACTTTAACTATTAGTACACGAAAAAGTTAAATTGCAAAAATACAACATATATAATCCCAAAATATATTCCGTATATTCCCAATGAACCAATAATTATATGAATGTACGTATGCATAGTGTTGAAAATAATAGCTCACTTCTTCTTACTATCATACTTTGCCTATAAATTTGTTTCGTTTCTGCCTGTGATTGCAAGCCAGCCAATAATCTTCAGTACTCGCTCAATGTATTCCCAAACAAACTGGATTGTACTCTATAATTGGCAGAGCTCTAAATAATGCTCAACGTCATCAAGTCTGCCATTTATTTTTAAAAGTTAAAGTAAAATTTGGCAAGAAATAGATTTCTTCCGTTACAAGATAAGCAATTCAAAAGAAAAAAATGGTTTCTGTGATTTTCCCCACGGCACCAGGACCAACAGATGAAACATAATCACACGACAATTACTCGTATTTTATCTTAGTGTAATCCTGTATTCCTCCTAATCCTTCTTGGAGTGTAATTATAACGTGAGGAAATTGAGCTCGTTAAAATGTGTACAATTTTTAGTCTCTGACGTGACAAGAGAGAAGTGAAAGTGTTTATACATGAAGTAAACAGATAAAGAAACCTTTAAAGCAATACATTTTGAGTAGGAGGAAGCAATTGCTATAAATAATCAATAGTGAAAATAATCATAAAATTAAAGAAAGGGATAGTTGACTGTAAATTGTGTTCAGATTTATTCTGATAGATCGATAAAATATGACACAGAGTACAATAATGCTTATGCAGGTCTGCCTGTTTCAGTTGTGATGGCATTAGTGATGTAGTTTTAGTTCGCACGTTTCAAAAATATTCATTGCGCAATTCGGTAAATATAATGGTTTGTCGTCATAATAATGTTAGTTTAAACTGTGAGTTTGTGAACGACGTATGTTCCAACATCACAATATAACTCCTCTTCAATGTTGCTTGTCAACACCTTTTAATGTTGTTTGAAAGATAACGTTCGTGTTTTATAAAAATGAGTAGTGTTACAGAATCGATAATATTTTTTTCATAAGAAATTAAAAAGTGTCCTTTTAGTTCTTTTCTACTCGTGCTTCACAGTACTAAAATTCTATCCCTGCTAACATAGCAATAACTCTCAAAAAAACAGTTCCTTCGCAAACAGTTACTTCAGAGCTCACCTCTATGTACACTCCTGTGGCCCACCTCTTCCTGAAATAAACTGAAACTCTAAGCTCTTCCTGAAAAACTCTAAGCTCTTCGCCTTCCTTCCGTAATTTTTATCCACCAATTCATGCGAGTATGAATCTTTAGCCAAACAGCTTGGCATATTTTGTTGGTAATTCTTTTCCTAACACTCTACTTGAAATTTATTCCCTATTCCATACGTCAATTCAATTCTTCTTGACACTTCTTCTCAATTTTTAAATTTATACCTACTACTGGCTTCCTATAATTTCTTCGCACATTTTTTCTGGTAATTAGCTCTTCTACTAATTAATGTTACATGACACTTATATGTAGATGTCATTATATACTTGCCACTTCACTTTGATATCATATCTGTAATCGCATGAATAAATCGTAGTCACATGCCGGCTACACTTTATGCGTTTTGTCGAACTTCTCACTAGAATCAAGGTGCACCAATCTCCCGTGGCTGTAACGGTTCCAATTTCCCGAGCAAATATTCAAGAGATCTTTTAACTCCGCGCAAAGAAAGACACTACTCTTGTACCCACAACTCTGGGACAGCTAATTTAAGGCAAACACATCGACTGACCTGCAGCACCAGGAGAGATCTGTGGTCCAGCTAGATGTATTCTGCGGGAAATACTCGAGAACTGGGATGCCGGTTCAATGGCAATCTCGGAGAAAAAAAATAGACTCCAGCTTTATTTTTCCTAGGAGAAAGGATTCAGGGGCATTACTGAGCTGCTATGTCTTAATTTTAGGGAGAGCAGCTCTGGGTAAAGGAACTGATTGAGAAAGTGTATAAATTTTTATGCGAGCCTGAAAGTCAGAGTTTGAAGGAAAGAGAACAGCAGTGATGGAAGGATTTAATTGATGGAGGTTTGAAAGTCTTTGAAAAATTTATTTAACATTCACTCTAGCGTGCATTGCTTTCAACAGAAATAATTCAAATTGTTCAAATACTCTTTTGAGTTAAATCAGTCATATTACAATACACAAAAGGAATAAATTTGTGCGTGTTATCAAACATTTTCATTTGAAACACGTTCGCCAGGATCTATTTAACTCTCAGTTCGTAATTTATGTGTTATTTTAAACCGTTGGCTGCCGCAGATTTGTACAGGGAGGGAAATAGGAGGCACAGTCCGTAATGAATGTATCTTCTTTTGACTTATAAACTGGCTGCGGTGGTTAAACTAAGAATATAATAATAATTAAACCTATAAGAAATTGAAAATTATAATTATTTCCTGATTTTCAAGTTACAGAATCGAGTACGACAAAGGAAATGTATATGAGATCATTAAAAAATCGATTTTTAATCGTAATGAGTACGCCTTTAGAGATTGTGCCGAACAAATTAAGTAGAGCTTAAGCAGTTGAAAAACAATTATCTTATCCATTAAAAAAACGTGAGCACTAGTCATTTTATGCTCTCATGTGACGCAGCTATCGCATGAAAAAACTATTACAAGTATTTTTTCGTTCACAACAAATTTTTTTTCGTAGAATATTTTACACATTTGACAGTTTCGCGGGAATGACCCATAAATCAAGTTATCGACTACGAATTGACTTTTATAAACACTGCAGTTTGCTAGTAGCGTTCTGGGTGAGAATTTGTGACATCAGACTGATTCCAATTCAATTTTTTATCAAAGTACTTAACTGTTATCAAACATCCCTCAATTGGAATACTAAATTAGTTACCATATATACAATAATTCAAGTAATTGAAGGGTGGACAGCACTAGTAGACTACTTGCATTTTTTAACGTGGAAAATATAATATATTTTCCACGGGAAAAAATGCAAGTAGTCCGCTCCCGTGCTGTCACTAACACAGCGCTGACAGAGGCGATTACGATCCAGTAGTTTACTCTATGAAGGGTGGACAGCACTAGTGGACTACTTGCATTTTTTCCCGTGGGAAAAAATGCAAGTAGTCCACTAGTGCTGTCCACCCTTCAATTGTGTCAGGTCAATTTTCTTAAGTAGTCCGGTATTGTTCACAAGTTGAAAACTAATAGAAAATTTGGATCTTTGCCTTTTTTTCTAGTGAAACAATACAAGAGACTTGTGAGAAGTTTTAGCTAATAATCAAACAAATTCTTGCTGGTAACCGATTGGACAAAGACACCAGTTAGCTGACAGAGCAATCAATTCACGTTAGTAAGATTGGTAGGTTTATCCTTATTTATATCAGAGTTGTTTATCTACGAGAGCACGGGTACGGAAGCGTATAGTTCTTGAGCTTAAACTGAAAAATGGTAAGACTTTTTAAGCATGGGACCTGAGACACACATGAGACAATAGTAACATATTCCTTTTTTAAAAGGTTGTTTTTTGAAGTCGTTTATGAATCTTATAATATATTTTGGATCGAGCGAATGGATCTTTGGTCAAATAATTCAGTATAACATGAAAAATATAGAAATTATTCAACATATCTCTTAAAACATACGGAAAGATAGATTTTTGTTACTTTTTTCTGTAGCTATAACTCGTTATCCAAACAGGAAAATTTGAGATTGACAGTAGTATGCAGAACTCGTTTTTGCAATACATGTCGCTTGCTACTGTATGATTCTAGGGCCTCAATTATCAGTTTTTATTTTGATGAAAAACTTATCTGTATTGCAAATCAGAGGTTTTGAATTTATCAAGAGGAAGCTTGTAACGGTTTATGAGAAAGAGAACTGAGTAAAGTTGTTTTATAACACTTTCACGGAACTGCCCTCAGTTTCATCCTGGTAAATATTCAAAACAAGGAAATAAAATTAATATTTAAATTTTCCGTGAAGAAGTAATACGATTTACTGAAATTCTTAAGCCTATTCACAGATTAAATTTTTCCAGTATGTATTTTTATGCACATGAGCTCCCGATGTAGTCAAAGAATCATGATTCAATGCATTATTTAAAAGCAATAACCTACACATTAGCTGCTTTTTCAATCTCTGATAATTTTTAGCCTAAAAGCCGAAATAAGTAAAAATCCGATGTGTCAACAAAATTTTTTCTTCTGAGTCCTAAAGAAAGCAATACAAATTTTCAGACTAAAACCATGGTTTATATATACATATTTGCGTGCGATAAAACGCCTACGTCGGAACGCAGTTCGAGCTTGATTTTTTCAGCCTTTCAAGCGCTGTAACATTTTACTTGAACTGAATAATGTATAACAACTTGACTCACAATATCACATTTTTTATACGGCAATATAAATGAACTCAAAGCAGTTGCTTGCATCTGGCGATAACATTTCAATATTACATGCATGCTCACATGAATAATTCAGAATAATTTAGAGCGTTTGATTCACTAAGTTAATAAAAAGTCATAAAATGTCATGAAAACCAAGTGACAGGCGAAAACCTTGCACTGATCAAACAGATGTAACTCAAGATGACCATACATGGAGTAGGAATTGCTTTGAATGTCGTGTGATGTCAGTATTTTGGGTGGAGTGGGACAAGCTATTTAAGCTATTCAATTTTTTGCTAACCTCAAGAACCTGTTGTAAAGACATTATAAACAATTATTGTTACGGGTTGCTTTTTGTTCATTCTTCACAGAAACAAGTCACGTCCAGGTATATAATTAACCGTTCTGTTTTTGTATTAGTGACCGTATTTATAGAAGACGTTTTCCTAGTTTTAAATGAAAATAAGTAAGTGCAAAAAATAGTTGTGTAAAACAAGAATTACTTTCATGTCACTTTGATACCATCGAAACCTTGTTAAAAATCCCAATAACTTTGGCCGACCAGATTTTCTTCCACGAGAGTCTAGAACCAACAGGCACGCCGCTTGCATTTTGTTGGATGTACAGCCAGTGAAATTCCCGTTACGACTAGAAAAGTTCACTCTCAGTTTCAGAAGTGTTCCTTTCCTTCCATCGCTCGCAGTGACATTATGGTACAAGTGTGAACGTCATGTTTTCAAAGATATAAAACGATTGGATTTTTACGCGTTCTAGGAAGTTTACCTCAGCTAGAATTTACTGATGAAAAGGTCCTGTGTTCTGGTCACACTTGAATACAAAATTCATGTAACACTGGATGCAAAATTATCATTTTAATGTTCCTGCGAACAAACTTAGCCTAGACATCAAACAACTTTTCTATCGAAAATATAAACCAAGTACCGTATTGTCATCCATGGTAATCACAAGTCTTAAATACTAGTCAGGTGATTTGCGTTTAATAGGCATTCTAGAAACCCTTTCGCATTCCATGAAAAAAGAGGTTCAATGGGGCTCAAAAGACCATGATTACACAAGTCTGATACTAACAACGTCTTCAACAACTATCTTTTTCATAAAATGATGAGAAACTGAAATACTGTTTTTACAGGCCTTGAAGATTTTTGGTCTCAACTGTTGGATCTGCTTTGGATTGTAACTCGACTGATCGTTTTTCATGCCACTAAGTGCTGTTTTGCAGGTTTGTCCGTAAATTACAAAATGGAAATCCCGGTAAATTAATCCTTACCTTACAATCATTTGAATGCAATTCTACGCTTCTCTGTAAATCAGTGTAAACAATTGTTGTGCTACAAACACATGAAGAAGAACTGCCTCATTTACTCATATGGTTACATTGACAAGAATTTAGAAACCAGTGATGAAATTATTTTGATAAAGGGATTATATAAACCCTATAAATCATTGTAAATTTAACAATAAAACTGGAACTTATATTAGAAAGAAAATAGGAGTTTTTAGTACACTTACCAGCAGACTGTATAATTTCTCTGGTAACTTGAGTGGTCAGTATTTGTGCAACCAATGGAGGGTACTTGCGTTGTATTTTCCGTTTAAAACTTTTAATTGACTGAAGACCATAGTTGTGCGCAATTCTCATTAGAGGACTCAACAATGCCGAAACTAATTTAAAAACACGTCGTACTTTCATAGAAAACATCACCAAATGAGTGTCGAAATGAAGTGTTTCCTAATTTAAGCCAACAGCAAAGAACAAGGCTTTAGTTTACCAATAGTGTGTGCAGATTTAACTAATATTAATTTTCTTAAAATGTAAGAATTTTGGATAAGCGACACTATTTCAGCAGTCAATTTATTCCAAAGTAATTAAGCATATTTATTTTTGGAAAGAAATAACATTATCAAAAAATTTTGCCTCGGTTTTTCTATCGTCGCTTTTGCGAAACATAATGAATAAAAATCTGGAAATATAGCCAGCCAGATAGCAGAGGTTTTAATGTAGCCACTCCCTAGAATATAGAGAATAGATAAATCCCTGTTATATGCATGAACTGCCTAGAAGCCGAAAATTAAATGAAAACAGTGGCGAATAAACTTCAAAGCCATTAAAGGTGGCGCTCGTTTGGAAGATTGGCCTAGTCTAGGGATCTTCCTAATGGTTTCAATGGTCAGGTTAATTACTGCACCTGAGCCCAGCTTAACCTTCGCTCTGGATTAGTTCACTAGATCTCAAAAGGTTGGCGTGTGCACTGCCAGTATACGAACGTTGTGAAGATCAATCGTCATTAATGTACGAGTGTTAATGCTTTTGAGGACCACGGACCTGTGACAGGGAATACTGCAGGGTCTGAGAGTCTAACGACTTCAGCAGCTGTCTTTCTTGTACTTGCAGCTTGCAAATACATGTGAGTCATTGTAGCCTACAAGCTGATTACATTCATATAGAAAAACAGAATAAGTGTTGAAAATAACACCAAAATGTGACAAATGTTATCAAAACTATGAGATTTTTGTACAGAATATTCATAAAGCTAATGTTTGAAATTATAAGTAATTTGAGGTTAAGAAAGAAAGTTACTGAATACCATTGGAGAATTTTTCATGAGAAATGATATAAATCGCTCATTTCATATCACTTTTATTATTCTCAAAAGATATAAAGAGGGGTAAGAATTTTCAATTCAGTTATTATTTCAGAAAATCGTTGTTTGTGATATACAGACGATAGCGAATGAATAATCTAGCTCCAAAGTAAATATAAAACTTGACTCACATCGTGGAGGTTCTGTCGTGTCCCAGATGGACGGAGGGTGTAGCTCTACTCTGAGTCTTCATGACGGAGAAAGGAGGAGGCGAGAAATCGTGAACTTCTGAACACGTGATCCCAGCTCCCTCTCTGGTCCTCTTGACAATTTAAAAGTAATTGGAACTCACATCATTTTTCACGGGGCAAAAATTTGCCATCAAGCGCTTAGTTTCGAGCACATCAGAATAAATGTATATGCTTGAAACACTTCATAACGAACCGCTTAGAAGGCTTGTCTGTTTCACCGTGCAAACTGTCGAGAAAAATCCTCTTGGGGTTACTTGAAATTTAAAAAAATTCCTAGCCAACTAACGGATCCTTCATCTTCAACCTGCCTGACTGGTTCAAGCTCTTTTCTGGCGACCGTGAAGAACCTGCAAATTGCTTCATTCAACTCTCTTGTTTCGTAGATTTGAAGGCCGATACTTCATTGATTTTCCCCCGACATCAACCAGAAAATGTTCCAATGAGCAAAAGACGACGCCATTGACGAATTGGTTCACAAATTGGGCAATTTGAGCACAGTTTTGTCTTTCAACATTTCAGGAAGCTCTCCATTGAAGCGTGGCTCAAAGACCAGCAAGATTGGCTTGTTGTTCCTACGCTGGAAGAAGCTATACTTTGAGCCACCCTTCGGAGCAAAAACTGCAGAGCAAATATTAATCGATGAGCAGGCTGCAGCTGACCTGAAAAACTGTATTTAGGGCAGCAAACCTTGGAACAAAGGATTAGGGGCAGTTAAACTTGGAAAATATTAGTTATAATTGCCCTTGGAATACAGCAATTACATGCATTTGATCATGGAAATAGTTAATAAAAACTGAACATTATTCCAACATATTGTTATAGAATTTTTATCTTGACCAAAAAACTCATTTCAAAGGCCGCCTTGTCTGCAATAAACGTGCATCACATCATTTTGTAGCCATACATACATAAACCTATGTATCATATGGTTAATACACTTTTTACCACACTAGTTATCTAATAATATATTTCTGTGAAGGAAACCTGTGTGCTAATTGTTCCACAATGTTTATGATTGGTCAAATTGTCCAGCAAAATCTTGAAAAATCATTTTTTAATTCTTCTGATTTGTACAAGTGTATAAATCTCGTACTTGACTCATATGTACAAGTGAGCGTACCAACATCTTTTTACATGTTATCTGAAATAATATATAAGTTGTACAGCGAAATATTGTTTCTGTGATCTGTTTTTTCCGTAAGAACAAAGGGCTCCAAAAACGTCGTTCAAGTCGTTATAATAATAACAAAAAAATTATTCTTTTCCGGTGTTATCAATGAAGTAATCAATGATCATTTGGCTTTGCAGATCCACCTACTAATCCTTTCACTTATTCAAAATCACAGACAGTTTCATGAAAAAATTACTGCTGTTAGAATAACTATATGTAGTTCTTTTCTCCGAATGGAGTTAATTGTGATACAAAACAAATCTAGAAAAATTCAATGAGTCGCATAAAAACGAAATCATTTTCATTTGCTCGTTTTGTCTTACCTAGAAATAGAGCAACATGCATCCGAGAGTTTTTAGCAAATCAAAAAATGAGGAAAAAGCTCTCCATTCTCATAGTTTTCACATTGCCTCGTGTGTTGCCTGTTTGCGAGCTGAATTTTAATTCAGCTCTACTGCAGAGAATGAAGGTGAGTGAGTAAGTGGTCATGAAATATCACCCGGCGCTTCAAGCTCTCCCTGACACCCTGGCACTGATGGCATCGTTCCACATGGCACTGCCATTCCAAGTTTGCTGAAATTAACTTTGTCAGCGACAGAATGGCCAGAGTACTTGTGAATTGGCTAAATCAAGATCGCTTACCATGTAAAATCAAGTCAGGGCTTGTCCTGATTGAGTCCCAGCTTGTCCCAGAATTGGGTAATATTTTCAGTAACTCAGAGCTTCATTGGTACAAGTCTTCTCCAGAGCCTCACAGAATAAGACACGAGCAGCTGACTTAGATGTTGAGTTAATGGATCTAGTCCGATCTCTTGACCAGGCTGAATGATTTACTAGAGAGTACCGAATTATACATGCTTGTAAATATTGACTATATATATTGTAATACAGCTGAGGAAGTCTTAGGAATCAATTCCTTTTATATGATAGAACATCTCTCATTTATAAAGAAACTCCAGGTGTTCGCTGTAAACCATAATTCTTAAGTACGCCGTACACACATTTCAGTGTACAAATTCAATATGCAGTAGTTTTGGCGTAGAAAGTGTAAAATTATTTCAGTGCACACGATACACAAAAATTGCATTGTATATTGTTGAGAATAATTCAAACTTTCATTTAATAAGTACTCTTAGTTTGCCATCTACACAGGACCTCAACTGCTCATCGTGGTGAAAATCATCTCGAAACAAGAAATCATTTTAAAATGTGCAACTGTCAGGGTTTTGTGTTTGACCAACCCAAAAAATTTCGTTGTATGATATTCACACAAGAATTTTTTATACATATGTTCTAACGTAGATATATCGTCCCCTTGAAGCCATTGTGACCCATGGATATAAGATGTAGTATTAAAACTACAATGTGATAGACCAGGAATTTGTACGTATAGAGTTATGGATCATAATAAAAGAAAAACATCAAGTTCTTACCAATTAAACTTTTAAATAGCACGCAGATATGTTTTTGTAACATTGATGATACAAACATGCCTGGGATATTTGTATTAAGAGCAAGGACAAAGTCAGCTTTACTGCTCGTAACCACGCAGTTGTGGTGGTACCCTCCACCCTCACGTCCACACTGCTGTGGTACCCTCCATCCTCACGTCCACACTGCTGTGGTACCCTCCACCCTCACGTCCACACTGGTGTGAGACCCTCCACCCTCACGTCCACACTGGTGTGGGACTCTCCACCCTCACGTCCACACTGGTGTGGGACCCTCCACCCTCACGTCCACACTGGTGTGGGACCCTCCACCCTCACGTCCACACTGGTGTGGGACCCTCCACCCTCACGTCCACACTGGTGTGGGACCCTCCACCTTCACGTCCACACTGCTGTGGTACCCTCCACCCTCACGTCCACACTGGTGTGGTACCCTCCACCCTCACGTCCACACGGCAAGGCAAAAAAACACAAAATAACGCCTGAAATAAATTCATTGCAAATCACTGAATGTGTAGTGCTAAAATTCGCAATAGTTGAGCTGGAAATATCGTGCCGTGTTTCAATTAACCCTCGTCCAGGCGCCCAAACAAGCTCGTCTCTGTGACGCTCGAGGCTATGTTATCTTTTAATTTTCCAGTTTGCTTCTCGTCTCAGGATTTAATGAGGCTCGCTACGAGCAACCTTTTCGCTTGGGACGTGCACATCTTCATGATGAACACAGTTGACTTTGCTACTGATTGCAACTCAAGTATGTGTGAGAGTGATTTTGATTAGATTGCTTCATTATTATCCCTCGTCTGTTCCGGTTCTTTTACTTATAAGTAAGACTCTCACAAAAACTGGCATTGTGGTAACATCAGAAAATGTTCATGCACGCTTGCCAAAACATCATATAATCTAAACAATCGTAAAGCCTGTTTCAATAAAAGTTAGTCGACAAGTCACGAAATTGAGTAACATCACGAAATTTCGAAATATTTATCCCCACATTTTGAGGTTCATGGAATTTCTTAGATCTAGCAAATCTCTGTGTGAATCATTCCCGTAAATTTAAGCTAAATTAACTAGAGCCCAATTAAAATAATCATAAGAGTTGCAATTCGCGTAGAATAATCTCCGTAGCCCGCTTCGTTCACGTAGACAATGAACTCAACCATGGTGAAGTGATCAAGTTTGATAATTGATTAACCTGAAGCAAGGATATCAAACGAGTAAATCACTAGCCAGCCTCAACAAGCAGACATTTTTGCTTGCTGAAGCCTGGGGGAGCGACCGTGACCCTCGTGCGTGAGGTCTTCTAATTAGAAACTGAAAATAACGCCTGTAAAGATGAAGCTTTATAAGGCGACCAAACAATGATTTTATGACAACCTCCAGCGGTTTGCTCGAGGCTTAGACTCTTAAACTTTTATGTCTAGGGCTGATTAAAGGCGATATATTATGGATAGAAGTTTCTTTAAGACGCTTAAGTAATAACGTGGGAAACGCGTTTAGGTCTCCGGAGATGAAGCACAAATTTACAGTACTTGCTTTGACTTTGAAAATGTCGTTGCTGTGCAAGTGCTTTATTATTGCCTTTCATTCCTTCCAAAAAGTGGATATCATTCACAGATTCAGCAATAAAACGGGAGACAGTCGTATGCCTGTGTACACACAAGTACAAAGTTTGTAATTTCATTGCTGTGAAACAAAACTGTTCAACTGAAAGTTTTCGATTTCTAATAGCTGTTATTGATCCCAAAAACTTCCATTATACGATACTAAACAAAACAATGAGTGAATTAATGGTCGGAGTGTTACCTGTTTCTTAGGTTGAACGTCTCGTTAAATCAGTACATTATTCTTAGAGGTGTCTTGATCTCCTTCCCGGTGTACTGAAGACAAGGCTCTTACCCTGACTGAAGCTCTGAAGGTCTGGCTCTTGAACAGAGGTGCTACGAGTGAGGTGGGAGCGGCTGCCCTCAGATAGAGTAATCAGCGAGGCTGTCGGCTAAAGTAAGCGGATTTAGGGTTGCAGTCAGCGTTATCGTTGCCGGCCTTCCAAGAGATCCAGCTGCTTAGCATAGCAGGGCCTGCACCAGCTGCCCAGCAAGCGAAGCTACTCTTAGTTGGGTTCCTTTCATCATGGACAGCTTTGCGCTTACTACTTTGCTTGATACAAAACATAAATAATACATCAAAAATGTCAATTGATTTAAGCTATCATGTTCAGTTGACAATGCGCAGGAGAAAAATCGACTGATCTCGTTATATTTGAGTATACGTACACGAGTTTTGGTTTCAACTAAATTATGTAAATAATTATCTACCCTTATAATAGATGCATTCATTTAAATCCGTGAAAATTCTTGACCTACTACGTTGCTAATGATGGTAATTTCATACGGCGCAAATGGATGGAGTTCTATCTACTGAAATGATTAAGAAGCGAATATTTTCAAATAATAAATAAACTCGGAAGGTATGCCAGCACATCAACACAAGGTGCTGTACTTCAAGTTCTGGCCGGCACAAATCGAAAGGCAAATCCAAGCGTACAAAAAGCGTACGCAAATCCAAGCGTACCTCACTTTATAGCGTGAAAGTGAACTTGAAGATTAGAGCACTTTATTATCGGCACAGGGTTAACCACTGAACATTTCTAATAGTTGAAATGGCAAAATTTCTCTTTTCCATGGCTTATAGTTTCTCGCGGATTTGTGTTGGGATTTTCAGAATTGATCGCTGGATCAGTGGAACAGCGCCGACTGCTCCTATGAATCTCCTTTCTTGTTCAGTTCTGGCCGAGCTCATATCTGGGTGCAGAAAATTACCATCTGACTGACTGGCAGTACAATGAAGTAGAAAGATGTTTCAATAATGGCTTGAGGAGCCAAATACATGAGCTTCTCGTTGCATTTTGATGGTGCTAGTTTGACAACGTAACTACCAATGACCACCACTGAATTTGTCCTAAATGTTACATGTACAGTCTCCAGGTAATTACAGAATTTTCTAAATAATGAAAAAGGATTCTAAGGATTTTGGATATTAGCACATGGTTTAAAAAACATGATAGTGAAATAAACTGTTTAGATTTGTTTCATTAAATCGTAAAATAATCAGAGAACTAATCATGATTGAGTCCTGATAAAATAACAACTGGAAGCTGGTGATAAATAATCCGCAACACAACTCTAAGAAAAAAGTCTGCTTGAAATATAAACTTTCTGGAAAAAAATTGTCCCGGGGTTCCTTACATTTTATTTTTGAAAGTAAATTTTTACAAATTGAAAAGGGCAAACGAAAGTTAGTCCTAAGTGGTGAGAACATAACTAGGTATTTGAAGTGAAAGCACTGTGTACACTGTTCAAAAAGATTCAGAATGACCTACAAAAAACCTCAGTTCAAAGCACAGTTTGAAGTGCAGTGCGCAGGTCAGTGGAGTAAAGAGTCTAGCTAAAAGTACAGGACGCAGTTTTACAAGGCACATGGTTCGAATTGTTGTAGTGTAGTACTAAGTATGAACCATAATTCACAGCTGCTCCATTTTGACAATTTTCCACACGCCCCCCTTCACTAACTCAGAACCCGATGTCCCGATTGAGTTAGGTGTCACTGCACTCCCTCTTATTGTTGAGCTATCTCAAAAAATTGAATTTTGGCTGGTCTTTGCCGGCCTTGGAGAAAAGATGCTTCTCTTGCCAAGATCTTGGCATCTGGTCTGGGTGCAGCAGGTCGTGCACAGACAGCTAACTAGGAGTAAACTTATTGCAGTTTACAGAAAGCTAGCATTTTTATATCCGGAATCGAATGTAGATATAAAAAACCATAAAGAACCAGTTTTGACATTAATATATAAAGATAAGTCAAAATAAATGAATACAGAATATCATATTCAACGTTTTAGCGATTATGAGATAAGCAGAAAAAAATACAGAATAATAAAAAGGCACTAAAGGTCGTAAAAATGTTCATTTACTATACGCAAAATTCATCCATAGATATTGAGCTTAACTTGATCATCATTTAAAATTGGCCTTTCCCTTGTTGAGCAACATGTGCAACTCTTAAACCTTGTTACTACTCGTGCAAACAACCTCAACTCTACGAGTTAGATCCCTCTTCTATGTCAGACCAAGTCGAGGTACGAAAGTGAAGGTTATTTTTGCTGTACTGTTACGGACAGGGCAGTAGAAAGTAAAAAATGAATAATATAATTTCTCAACAATTATATTTACACTTCAGCAACAAGTAATTGTTTTTGTGGAAGGATCGCAATTATAAATAGCGGTAAGAATGGGCGAAGATAAATGAAATTCACTCAAAATAATAGTATTAGCAGAAATTTGCTGCCATTTTATGACTGAAAATAAAACGCGCGTCAGGGCTGATTGAAGTGCAGCGCCGGACTGATTAGCGTCTATGTGTGCTAATTATTGGTAATTAATGTAACCAGTGCTCCTTCATTTCAAAAATATGATGCTACATGTACTATTATTTACTTTATTTCAGTTACGTATTCCCTCATCGGTAGTACCTAATGTACGAGTTTCCCCATGCTGTGTGCAGTGCGTTACTCCGTTTGTAGATATAAATGATTGCTACTAATGCTGAAAAATACCAACCAAAAACATAATACTCATGCAGGGACTCGATGGGCGACATATTCATGGGCATTTTGTGCCTGGAAGCATCGATTTAATTAATCGATATACGTAATCTAACGAAAAATTAAAAAACAAAATATAATTTTTTGTAGTTATTTATTTATAATTATTTTATCGTTTAATCTATACGATTTAACGCTTACATAAAAAATTGCACACGACGTGATATAATTACGCTACGTTCAGCTGGACGGGCCCTGCTGAGACGAAAACAATTTGTGTTTTCAATGCAAACTATTTTATCTGTATATTTTTTAACAATGAATTTTTCATTTTATACTCTTAAGCATTGACGACACTTGGACGAGACCGTAGCAGGCCTTGATGAGATCAGCGACATGAGTGAGACTTCACCAGCCAATACTCTGACATGAGTGGGACCTCACCAAGCCAGTACCCTGACATGAGTGAGACCTCACCAAGCCAGTACTCTGACATGAGAGAGACCTCACCAAGCCAGTACTCTGACATGAGTGGGACCTCGCCAAGCCAGTACCCTGATATGAGTGAGACCTCACCAAGCCAGTACTCTGACACGAGTGGTACCTCGCCAAGTTAGGCTGGTGCAGCACCAGAATGAATCTCGCCAAGTCGAGGCTATGTCAGTGTAAGGGCATGCTGAACTGGGACCACACCAAGTTGAGGCCGAGTCAGGCATGTCTAGCCTAACACATTGTACTGACCACTTTGCTCCACCATTAACCTCGGCGTACCAGGTCATGCCGGCTGTGAGCACTGCACAGCTAGCTTCAAGCAGCTGTACGCTTTGTGATTTGTCCACAAAATTTGTTGCATTTCATCGCCAAGCAGTTCGGCCACTCGTCTGCAGGGTCTAACGTTTGGTCTAGAGTCGTTTTTCAAGACTCAATCTCCTCAATCTTTCGCAGCTTGAGCTCCTCAATCCTGGATCGATCAGGAACTCAAGACAAATGCTCTACTCAATCTTCCTCGATCAGTTCCGGCCTCGATCTATTGCTTTAATTAATCCCTGGCGAACATCCATTCATTGATCACCACTTTTGAGTCTTCCAACTTAGCCTGCGTTCCAACGCTGCTCTGCAGATTTGGGAAAAATAATTTGTATGAGTTGTCACACCTCAAGAAATTTATCATGGAAATAGAAAAAATTCTCCAAAAAGATGCATAGAAAATTATAAAAGATTAAATAATATGACGCTGGTAATTCAATTTCTTGGGAAGTTCACAACTACGATAACAAGGAAAACTAACGTGAAAGGGTACATATTTAATGACAAACGTTTCATAGTTCAGAAATTCCAACATCAGGGCCGCTCTGCAGACGTTCCGCCTATCATTTCTTCCTCTTGAAAAGATAATATTACAAACGATTGAAAAAAATACTTTTACAACGATTGAAATAAAAAGCCTTCGGACTAAAGATACTACTTTTTTCGTTAACTTCGTATTCAAACAATAAAATAAATGGTAGGCAGACATATAACGTTTGGTTTACTGTGGTGGGGGTGGCGACAGGCGTACAGCTGCGCTTCATGTTAGATTCATTCAAATCAATTCTCAAAAATAATAACGAGCAGTGTGGTCATTGTAATAATTTCAGAATTTCCTTATTCATTTTGTACAGTATCAAGCAAACAATATGTTTGGATGGTATCAGTAGTATTGCAGTTGGACAAAGTGCAATATTAGTTATTGCATTATTTTTCTTTAATTTTAATCCCAGTAATTTTCGGTGTCACCTTCGGGTGTCATCATGCTGTGGGGATAGTCAAGTTATTCATTTACATAAGTTTCTGCGCATCAGAAAAAACTGACGAAAATGGCTGCTTGCGTTGCCTTCGCTTCTGGAAGGCCAACGCATAGAGATTAAACTTACAGTGCGTGCCAGAATTATTTGCAACTCTATGCGTTGGCCTTCCAGAAGCGAAGGCAACGCAAGCAGCCATTTCCGTCAGTTTTTTCTGATGTGCAGAAACTTATGTAAATGAATAACTTGACTATCCCCACAGCATGATTCAGATCTAAAATTGTAAGATGATCTGCGCAATAGTAAACAAACGGCAGCCATTGACTTGAATTCTTGCAAGTTTCAGCGTACCAACATTACATGCAAAATGGGACGTAAAGTTGCTTTGAGTCATGGTGAGAAGTCTAAAATTGTTTAAAAAACAAGTAATAACATATCTTCATTAGAAATAGCAAAAAATTGGGCCGTAATCATCGTACCATTAAAAAATTTGTGACCGACCCTGATCGTTGCAACGGTCGTTCTGACAAAGGGAAACGTCGTAAGATAGCACCTGTGTCGCATCGAGCCATGAGTGGGATCACGAGAGAATGCCGCCGTAACCCACTTAAAACTAGCAAAGTACTGTTTGAAAACGCTGGCGTTCCTAATGTGCCTAAATTCACCCGATGCCGTATTCTGTGGGAGGTTGGAAAATGTGGAAAGCCAGAGGTTCGCCCTCCATTAAAGGATATCCACAAGAAAAGGAGGATAGATTGGGTGAAAATAACATGAAGGTAAATTTTCAAACTGTTCTGTTCACCGATGAGCGTCGAGCGACTCTTGATGGACCCGATGGGTGGAGGAGAGGATAGTACTACAAGGATGGTCCACGTACCTACCGGATCAGGCGTCAGCAAGGATGTGGGGGTGTCATGTTTTGGGCTGCAATCATTGGTAATGAACTGGTAGGACCATTCAAAGTCGCAGATGGAGTGAAAATGACTGCCAAACTTTACATTGACTTCATTATAGAAAACCTTTTACCCTGGTACAAGATGAAGAATTTGGGATACCGGAAAGAGATGGTATTTATGCATGATAATGCCTGTCTCATGCTGCAAGAATAACCACGGAATATTTGAAGAGTGTTTTTTGCCAGGCACGGGAAAATCATGCAATGGCCACCTTGTTCTCCGGATATAAACCCCATCGAGAATCAGTGGAGCATCCTGAAAAGGAAGATTTACTCCGGTGGAAGGCAGTACACCTCCAAGGATGACCTCTGGAATGCCGTTCTAACTGCTGCCAAAGAAACTTCATCAGATGAAATACTAGTTGTCGATCTTTCTTGAATGGTTTACGTATCTTCACTTGATTGAAAAAATTAAATGTTATGTGAGTGGTTGATTGTTGTTTTAGAACTACAAAATATATTTGTGTATGAAGCTTTTTGGAATAATTTTGTTAACTTATAAAAACAAAGTCCATTCACAGTGTGTTTGAACATGAGTTTTATTGCTGCCATTATAAATAACCAAAACCGGTGTTTACCTGCAGATGAACCTGTAACTTTGACTGCATAGAAGATCACAAAAATATCAGATAGAAGTAATTGAAAATATATTTCGAGAGAAGTTTTCAAGGAAATGTAATGAAATTTCCCGTAGATTTCAAACTTAAGTAATCAGGCAACAAGTTCTCTAGGCATAAACAAGGCTTCAAGTAAATAGGAAAACTCAGATGCTAAGATTACTCTCCATGCAAGCAGCATGCTCGTGTAGAAAGAAAGAAAGAAACTTTACATTCAATTAAGTATATGTACAGTACAAATAAATTAGATTTTTAATACGTTTTGCAAAAATCTGAAAAGTAGATTTGGTGCTCCAAGCAACTATTCCTGTCTTCTGGGCAGCAACTTGAAGTAGAAGCTCCTATGAGTCTTGAACCCCGGTCTTCTTGCATCGCAAGTGGAAATGCACACCACTCGACCACTGCAAGGGAGTTCACTGAGGCAAAGATCACTTACATAGATAACAGGCAATTAAGATTAGATGAAGAACTAGTATGCCGTAATATCTATGTCTTTTCATATGCGTGAAAGTCTCACTAGAAAATTAATAGCAGGGTTGTTTATGCTTTCACGCAAACTACGGTGTACGTAAAATATACATCCAACAATGACATACAAGCGTTTCTTTTAAGGCTCCTGAATTTAAAACTTCATCACGGTTGTAATAATGTTATTGATTTGCAGCCAACCAAAGCGAATACATTTAAGGAGGTCCACCAAACCTATCATGGCTTTCAAGCCAAGCTTGGTGTGGCCCTGAGTTGCTCAGCTAATCGTAAAACATTCTAATGGTCTCTTCTATCAATCCAGGGCTCTAAATACGTCAAGACTTGTCGTTATATGACACTAAAGGTGGTATCAGATTTTTTTCTCTCGAGACATGTTCATACCCAGCTTCTGGTGTGTTTCGCGGCTCTACAGTGTCGCTAATTCCACCCTATCCATCCTATCTGACTTAAAATATACATATATTTCTTGATTACTTGTATGAGTAGAATAAATGTTTTCATGGCATGTGATGTGCACTCAATGTGTTTTTCCTTGAAAAGTACAGGGTGTCCCATATATATTAAACCACTGAGTATTTGTTATAATTTAAAGGATATTTAATGTAAGATGATAAAATTTGGATATGCTAATCAAACACAACAATTAAATTTCAAAATTTTCTTTTTCATTTTGATTCTAAGCTTCAACTAATAACTGAGTGCCTTGAATGCAGTGCAACATTTTCATCTAGAGCAGACCATGAAACCAGAAATTCATTCAACAGAGAAGCCACATTTTCGGGAGATTTAGTTGAAACATCACTCTCTAAGATGGACCAGATAGCAAAGCCTGTTGAATTGATGCCCAGACTTGAGGGAGTCCATATTTTTTTCGGACAACCTGCTCAAAATATCTTAGTAGCATTGCTTGGTCCAATTCGATGCTTGAGACGGAGTACTGCCCTGAGTGAAGACGTAACGGTTTTCAAAACTTTTAGTGATCGAAAGTAACACCTTTTCTGTCAATATTTTGATTTAAACTTAGGTGTTCCTCTTCACACGCCGTTTAATAAAGACCAAATTGGACTTGGACCCATCAGAAGCGACTGCAGTCGACAACATCACTCCAGCTGATATCATACAGCAGAAATGTATGCAACAACCTTCTGGCGAATCCCCAGTATCACGAACATACAGACAGTCTATCATTATGTGTGTCTGTAACTGCCCAAGATAGAGATCTTTACGTCGGACCAAATGAAGACATGGTCGACGGTGCATTGGATCTCCGCCAACATTTTTTGTCCCTGTCGTGTCGTCTCTACTTGGAAGCTGTAACTGTCGGATTGTTCTTGAATGCAGTACACTATAAATAATTTTGAAATATCCGGTGCATAGATGATCTTCGAATACACATGAAATGCCAGAAACTTGGTTCCTTCGAAACGACGTTCGGCTCAATGTAAAAAAAAATCAGTCTCAATACACTGCTTGTGAGTAAACTTGAGTAAATTTACTCTCGCACGTGTGTACACTAGTCTGCTTCATTTATATTAATTAATTTGTTTTAGGCTTATACATGTAAGCATACACGGTATTTCCACTGTGTATGCACTCGCACGTACACTTGCATATACGGTACATAGTCACGTGTATTCACTTAAGCGCACGCGCCCTGACAGAGCTAGTAAAATATTGACGTGCTTTGTTGCATTAGTGTTCCTACAGTCGACAACTCGAGTACATATATTCCTTATCAAAAAATTTTAGCATTTTGATATCTGAATGAATAACTTATCTTAATACTTTTCCATCAATACACAGTAATTTAGTAGCTTTTCTTCAGTGCGTCACTCATACAGAACAAACTATGCTGGAAGATGAATTATCGTATGAAATAAAATTTTGTAACATATTTAATCCAAACTTTCATTCACGATAATAATTTATGACTGAACTTTATTTCGGAACAAGGAGTAAATTCCTCACAATATATTCGTTTGCCGCAATTCTTTCACCCGAATTCAGGTGAGTCGATCAATGGCAGAGAACTTCCTCAGCTCTGAGTTTTGTAAATAATTGGACAAGTTTTGCTATTGAAGCTCTTGCAGACATCCAAAGAAGGTTCCAGCAAATGAGGGAAGTGAGTTTTGAGCTCTGGTCCAAAGGTTTACGGTACCAAAACTCGTTAAATTGAACGCCGACTTCCCTTATTTTTCTACTATAAATTTTACTGCTACATATTTTGGCAGTTCATACTCAACGCTCGACTTATTTTTATATTGTAGCAGTCTCATTTGCTATGGAATTAAATACAATAGTATTTCACATTCTTTACACAATCACAGTTACAAGAATTGTATTGAGAAACTCAAATTTTGTTAGAAATATTGTAATTCACAGTATTTCAAAGGTCATGAAAAGAATGAAGCCATGAATACCTCATCTCAATGTATTAAAAAATTGACTTAGTAGCAGTGACTACCCCTAGACAAAAAGGGGTGATTTAGTAATCACCTAATCACCTAACTCCAGAATAAGTTATCCAAAACAGACAGAGCAATTGTACTCATAATTAATGAAAAACTAATGTGGAAAAATCACCATAAATTTTAGCATCACTAGAAGTGAGAAAATACGATGTGTTTACGAATATGCATTGATAATATAAGGTTTTCTCAATTGTAAAATTGACCCAAATGGTAACAGCACAGCGAAAGTTTTATCGTTGGTCCTGCTTGACGGCTCCTGCAACCACACAATTTCGAATATCGACCACCTGCCGGCACCAGGGTGCAGTAAAATAGAAAGAAAGAATGAAGAGATACTATCCTGTATTGTGGACTGCATTTTTGCGATTAAAACAACAATTTAATTGATACATAGTGTTTAGTTTTTTGTAATCAGAGTAGCTACAGCAAAAAAATAATCAATAACCTTGAAACATAAAATCTTAGGTTGTATTTCTGAACAAATTTGTTCTCCAAGAATGTTTTTTTGCTACAAATTGAATCTTCCGTACCGTGATAGTGATTATTAAGTTACTGAGAGATACATCTTCTCAGTTCCTTAAATTGCTAATAAATCTGAGTACCAATATGTTCTACGAGTGTAAGTAACCATGGAAACTTTTGCTATTGCACGGTTTTGCTATTGCCTGTCAACTAGATATCCACAGTGCTCTGTAGTTTTAAGAAGAGGTAAATTAACTTTTTATCCTTACGTCTCGATTGTCAGTAAAATGTTATCGCTACAAGAGAAGCAATACCTTTTTAAATTTTCTACTACCCCATGTTGAAGCCCTTTTAAGAAGAAAAAAATTATCCCGTACGCTTTTCGAGGAGAAAATTTGTCCCGGACTAGGATCTAAGTTCAACCGTTATATCCATTGTTTTTTCTTAGTTTAAATAAATCTTTAAAAATAACAACTATCATTGTTGACGCAGAAATGGATAGTCTCACTGTAGTATACCTGGCGAGTGTCAGTCATCTATGATAGCTTCAAACTCGATGAGAAATCAATTTGGAAATTGGACGAATTTTGCATGTGAAGTTGTTTTTATTTTTCATTATTTGCTGTTTGTAAATTATAGACCTTGAATCAGGTAAAATTGAACCACTACAGTACAACTATTTAATACAGTAGGAGAGCTATTATGCACTTTTATTTGAATAAAGCTTATAACTCATGTTCAGAACGAATGAGGAGAGGCTCACTGTAGAACGTTTGTGCCGTAATTACATTTCGGAATTAGAAACAATAAATAATGACTTGGAAGAGAAAAAGAAGCTAAAGGTGGCCACATTTGTTTCAATTTGCGGTAGAGAACAATTGCAATCAACTGGACAGGAGGGCACTTAAAAGAAGGTTAGCACGCATACAAGACGATGGATCGAAGAGCTGTTGCGATAATTCATAAATTTTTGCTTCTCCACTTCATGATATATATATACATATACATATATATATATGTTTTTTATATTATTTCCTTTATAAAAAACTATGTGTTTTCTTATTTTCATTGGTGTAAGTTTCAGTAGACATAAACAACAACCTTTATTTTCGTGTATGGTTTCAATATGCAATTGAAATCAATCGCTCCAGAATGTTCCAGCGACTTGGCAGTAACCATCACAGCCTTGTTTACCAGAAATTCTACGGGTGGTGTTAGCCAAGATTGAGGGCACCATCACAATCTTGAAGGGCCATTCAAGGCGGTGTACTGCTGCAGTTGACAGCAGGTGGAGGGCCGGCAAATATTGTGCTACACAGAAGCTCTTGCACTCGACAACAGGGCAACCTTCCCTGGCACGGTACATTTCAAAAGTCGTTGCGAATTCTGAGATTCAAGTGCACACAACTGCTTTATTTTCAACTGATGTCAGTCAACTGAGTGTTTATATCGGGAAAAATTGGTAAATTGCCTGTAAAGAGCTATGAAAAAATTCAAAGAATCAATAAAATTCATGAAACATCTGAACGTCTTTCCAGATACAAACGCTAAGACCCTTTTCAAATAATCGATAACCGACACACCTTTGCTCTCTGGAAGATTGTAAAGCCATAAGCAATACGATGTATTTATGTCCTAATTATTTTCATGCTTCATTGAGTAGTTGACTCATCGTTCAAAGCAAATTGCTGCGTTATAACAATCACAGAGTGAAACCAGCCAACGAAGGTACATTATTAAAATTGCAAGTACGTCTAAACAATAAAGAATATTTGAAAACAATTCATAGAAGAGTAAATTAGAACACAACTATAAAGTAAAGTCTTAAACATTCTAATCTACAATCAAAAATCACAAAGAAGCATCAACAAAAATCCAGAAACAATTAATTACGCAGATGAAGCTGCGTTCCTCAGGTGGTAAAGCAAATTCAAGATAACAGTAAAGAAGCACAGCATGTTTGATTTTTCAAGAGAGGAGAACTTTTATTGGCGGATAGCATCATCCGCAGGAGGAAAATTGGGTTAGCTTCCTCGCATAGCATATGACAACACACAAAACTTGAGCGAGTCTTGCGATACGTAAGTGTAATACAAATCCTTCCAGCCCTTGGAAATAACAGTCATTTAGCAACTATCAAGTATCGATCTGTTGAAAACCTTTGATTCTTTACCAGTCATTTCAACTGCACAGCTGAAGTGGCCGTTGGTATTAAGCTGGCATTCTCTAAGAGTCGGTATGTCATTGCTTAGAAATGCAGAGATCTAAATCCTCCAAGGTTGGTCTGCTAAGAACTGTTTTAATGGTCACTTTCACGTCTTTCCCTACAGATCCTGACACTCAAAATAGAAAAAATTAGTTTTCATGGACTATTCATTCTCCCTCACATTCGTTCGTTTTGCGTTTATATTCCTGGAACACCACATCATATTTCTCATACTTACCTATACTCTTCATTTTTTCGGGCTGCTAAGCTACATTATCCAGTGGCATATGTATACAATTTCTTTACTCAAATAGCGTTCACTTCAGAACAATAAAGCATGATTTATAGCAGTAACCCACGTGTATAAGCCGTTCATTGCGATAAGTTCAACGCTTAAACATACATTCCACTTCTAGAATTTTATTTTCAAAGCAGCTCTTTGCCAAGATTCACCTATCATGCATTGCCTGGTATTGAAAAACATTTACAATGAGGCTGGCTATATTATCGCTTCGGAAATCTTACACACAGTGGCCACTTTCAAGCAATACCAGTTGTTTTATGAGTGCTATTGGCAACGTGCATAAGTTACTAGATAAAGGCCCTGAGGGTACCACTGATACTCGCACATAGTGACGCTTCGTATCCGCAATTCTGTATCGGCACGCGACCCATTGGCCCGGCCGTCAGTTAGGCGGGTGTTTGCTTGCGGCAAACACGAAGGCAACGTCTGCACGCCTTAATAGACATGAGAGAGACGCTGCATAGCCTTTCATAAAGTGCACACACCTGTAAACCTAGTACAAAGGAATACACACATTTCTAAAAGAGCTAAGTTTACTGACGTTTATCAGATACAGGATTTCAAATCACGATTACTTGGTTTATTTTAGTTGAATAACTATTCCAACATCTACACCAACAAGAAACGAACAATATGAAATTACTTTTTTATATTTTAGAACTTTAGAAAGAATATTTCGGACAAAATGTACCTAATAGGGTGAAATTATACTTTTCTGCTTGTATACTTCCAAACTTACTTGTAATTTGAATCATTTCTAAATTTATTTTGTTTGCTTCTCCATCTAATTTAGTGTCATTTTTGTTGCCTGCAGCATTCAATGAACTGATAATCAAAAGAAACTAATCATTTGAAAACTAACTGCCTGAAACTAACTATCTGAAACTAACTCCCTGAAACTAACTGAGAAAAACTAACTGCCTGGAACTGATTTACTGAAACTGACTGAGAAAACTAACTGCCTGCAACTGATTTACTGAAACTGCCTGAGTGAAACTAACTGCCTGGAACTAATTCACTAAAACTAACTGAGAAAAACTAACTGTCTGGAACTGATTTACTGAAACTGAGTGAAACTAACTGCCTGGAACTAATTCCCTGAACCTAACTGCCTGGAATTGACTGTTTGAAACTAATTCCATAATATGACTCCGAGGCTGGCCCTGGTAGTCAAATAGAGAGAGGAATATATTTGTTTTGGCTGATGGACACGGAAAGATGACAAAAATGAGAGAAAAGATTTGGGTCTTTTCCGAGAGTTGATGGGAATTAAATGATTTTTAATATCAATCTGAAACAAATGAACAATAATTTCAATCAAAACTATCTTCATTGGTTGGCAAATGGAGACATTTTTATCTGGTGTTTGGCCTATAAATATATAGAAAATAATAATTGGAGTCTAATTTTCTCGTGAGCAGACATGAGATGCACGAGGCGGTCACAAAGAAATGATCAACTGACCGTCCTGTTTGTTCGTACAGTAAAACAAAGCTCCGTTCATATCGACATTGTGTGATTGTGGCCTGCATGACAAAGACAAGACCGACACCAGCAAGCGCTACTTGTTCACCTTGCATGCTAGTCTGACATACACCTGCCCGACCGCTGCCATGTCTGTAGCTCCAAACAGCTTCAGTTCATTTGTCTTTATATCTCAATATTAATTGAGCCCATTAGTTTTTAGTTGCTGGTTTAATTGTGAGAAATAATTTGTTTGGTTGGTTAGGGTATAGATAATTTAAACAAGCAATTTATGAATTTTGTCGTACGGCTTGTGACGGAGTTTCACACTCATCTAGACATGTACATGAGCTCATACCTTTGATATTCATTGAAAATATTTGCATTTTTGGATTAGCTTACAGCTAACTTAACCAAACTGTGCAGCTGATTCGAAATATAAAGTAGATATAAGGTGACCAAAGTCTGTCATAATAATAAACGTAGCGTACAGCTCTGAGCAAACATCTT
>VCRD01000798.1:0-31043 GCA_006783055.1 Trinorchestia longiramus | reverse complement strand
TCTGTGGCTCGATGTCGTCTTTGGCTCGATGAAGTTCGTGTTAAGTGGCAAAATGAGTAGTGGACATGTTTATCTTTTTAAGGTTTAGAAAGTTACAGTCATCCACGTAGATGTGGAAATTATGAACATTAATTTGCTTCATGATATTGTATTCGTAAAAATTGAGAAATCAAAGTGTGAGCACCAGGAATAACTAAACGAAAAAGTAATTATTTACATAATTTTCTCATCAATATCAATAAAGGTTTACTTTCTTTCTTATCTTCCACAGTCGATATGTGAAAAAATGCAAGAAGTTTCATCAAAAAGTTTCATACTGTAGAAATTTGAATCTTGATCTTATAAAACTTTCTATCGAGAGATTTGATTAGAAAAGAAACGAACACAACGCTTATGTCATATGGATTTCAAGAAACTCCAGGATATCTCATAATATTAGTCAGCACAGAAAATCACAGCTAAATATTTTTGGCTAGTGGTGTTCCAGTCATGTACCTGTTTTTCGTATCCCCAGCTGAATTCCTCAACTCGAACTGAGACAATTAGTAATTTTGAATCGAAAATAATAATAATAATAATTCATGGTGCATCTACAGTTTATACTGTTGAAGTACTGACTTAGTTTGGCAGTGATTTTAAAATTAAGAAGCTGTTAAGTAGCACTTTATTAAACGTAATTTATTACAGATGTTGCGAAGAAAGGTCACAACACTGCTTCAAAATTATGTCTATAGAAGTGGCATGTTTGTTCGTTCTACCCACACCTGCAATCGTAGAACGAGCTTTTAACACTCTTGTTAAAAGAATAACTAGCAGACTAACACTATATTTTGAAAAATAACCTCCAAGCTAAAGCTGAAATTAACCAGATTAACTCGATGTAGTTTGAAAATTAGTTTTTATTTCTATCATTTATGCATCATTTTATTCGAGCTGTTGCAACTGTTCGTGTACAACCAAGTGGAAAAGAATTCAAATTATTTATACAGCGCTCTACTTTTGAAATCAATAGTTGTAAAACATTGTGTTTACAAATCTCTGATCTTAAAGTTATTTGTTGACTTGAAAATTAAAAACTCTTGAGAGGCGATTGATCGCTTCGTTCATGCTAAAGTTATTGTCACATGCAATTTCCAGGTGTAATGGAACGACGTTAAATCTCGAACAGGAACAATTTCCCACGAGGGAGAAGAAAACGAGTAGGAGATAGGGCTGAAGATAAGAAGCGAAGCTGCCTTAGGATTCAAATCACTTGTCTGTAATGGAAGTCCCGTCGAAATGGATGAATCGAATTTCAATTTATTTAGGGGGACGAAAAGTTTTCTCTGAGGCGAGACTCCGATGTTTCTCTAGAACCGGTAGAGGGTGAGACAAAAAGGTGTAGGAAAAGACAGTCCTGATAAGATATATCCTACAGCCAGTCCTGAGCAAAACCGTCCTAGTGAGACTGATCACACAGCTGTTGCTGGACGAGGCTCATATGAGAAATATCGCACTAAAGCTGTGCCTCACTTCGATCACTCCAACACCAGTGTCCAGGCACCTCGTTTCAGACAGCATATTCAGTGGTCAAACTGAGGCTCTGATAGGTTGATGAGACCACTTGACCTTGAAGGAAGGTGGAGGCCTCCGAAATACTGAACACGAATTCAACGAGAGGTGTAGTAAAACTGATCGTTCGTCGAGATATATTTAGCTTCATACTAAGTCTTGAGCAAAGATAATAATTCAAAATGACATACACTAAAGTCACATTCAACCGTAATACAAATATATCAATAAAACAGTCAATTCTTAGAAAGTTCTTTAATATGCGTAATCAAAATGGTTAAAGACTAAGCTCGTTCCATAAATGGTATGTGGAAATATTAAATATTAAGAAGTTTATTCAAAAGAGGCACCAAAAAGGATGGACTATGCAGCAAAACAGGAGTCTAGTAACACTCGAAGCTTCATGAACGCGAGAAAAAAGGTTTTCCAAAACCCAACAGAGTCTAAGTGAAGATGTACGACATTGATTTCAGGCGCTTTTGCTTCTAGGCTGCTATAGTTTTCAATTATATGTAAAAGAAAGTTTTGTGCTCCCACTAGAGAGCGTGATATTTCATCTGTGTAGCATTTCACAAGTATTGCTCACCCATGGGGGACATAAATTTCTGGAGTGTCTTGCACGGCGACTTTATTACTCTTCGTCCAAGTTGCATGATCTATCTTCATATTACTGCGAATAATACTCTGAACAGAACTGTGCTGTGAATAATACTCTGAACAGAACTGTGCTGTGAATAATGCTCTGAACAGAACTGTGCTGCGAATAATACTCTGAACAGAACTGTGCTGTGAATAATGCTCTGAACAGAACTGTACTGTGAATAATACTCTGAACAGAACTGTGCTGTGAATAATGCTCTGAACAGAACTGTGCTGTGAATAATACTCTGAACAGAACTGTGCTGTGAATGCTCGTAAAGTCCAGAATATACTCAAACTTGATTCAAGAAGACGCAACATATCAATTCAATAATACAGGGTGTCTCAAAAAAATGTACTCACACTTCGAATGACGAGATCCTTTATTTATGAACATACAGTGAAATAGAATAGCTTCGAATACAAAAGACAAATGTGATTAAAGAATCATGTTCGCAAATGTTCGAATTGATGACCATTATTGTCCAGACAACGCTGATAACGCACACCAAGGGTGCGTTACATTTACATTTTTTGAGACACCCTGTATTTTAGCACTTTACTAGGTATTCTAGTATTTTTTCACAATCTTCCCAAAAATCACAACCTGCAACATGTTAGAATGAATACCGGTCATCGAATTCCACGACCATCAGTAACTTATTAGAATGAATTTCAGGAGCAATACCACCGTTGTTTCACATGGGTTGAAAGACCCACTGCCTGAATGTTGTTGTATTCCAAAAACATCTAAATATCATAGTTACGGAGATGCTAAATCTGCAGCAGCTGCAATTAAAAGAATCAGTAGTGATCTTTAGTTCGAGTTCCTGTTGAATTCTTTACAATGCAATGCCTAACATTACCATAATTTTCTCTCAGCTTTATTATAAAAATATTTATACGGCTAAGGCCAATACCTATTCAAATGCTTTCAACTCAGTTTAACAACTAAGAGATGAATATAATATTTAAAAACTCCCTTAAAAATAGAGGAGAAGAGAATTTAATACAGATAAATCAATTGTTGCAGAGACAGCTTGTGACACAATTATGTTGGATTGCGTAATGAGTTACAGTTTCACAAATCCTTTAAAAATTAGTGAATCACTTGTAATGAATAATTCTCCAACTTACAGAAAGACTTCTTTAGTAATACACTGGTACTCGTATCGGCAGTCTATCATATGCTCGAAAAACGGAGTTAAGAACTAAATGTACTGTACTTTACATCAGAGAAAATTTGCATCAATCAAAAAATCTCATTGACCAGGTGGAGATGATGAATCTGTTACTGTCAGAATTTTCAAAGACCATCAAGCTGCTGAAATGTCTAATAATGACTTCAATGACGACGGCAGCAATAATATAAATAAAAGCGATATTATAAATAATAGAAATATTAAAATAATATAAATTAAATAAAATTTTCATGTATTAAAATTTCTCTATGCCGTGCCATGGCAAATGAGACTGACTCCTCTAGCAACGATCTCAATTAAAAATGGAGTGACAGAAACGAAAATTTTTAATAATTTTATAATAAGCCATTATGCTACACCAACAAGTCAACACTCTGATTTTTTAAGTGGCAATAATATGAGAAACTCAGTCGTCTCTACCTCAACCAAACTGACTACGAGTATAACATTGACAGTACGTATTACTGAATGTTTGTAGATTAATTTCTTTTAATTGTGGCTTCTCTTAAACAAAAATATTCTTTTAAATCAGTTCATCTCACTTAACTTTATCAAACTGTTTTATGAACCTTTCAACGATGCAATTTCTTCATCATCGTTCTCCATGAGCCGCCACTTAACAGGACTACACTGTGAGTAACATCCTGGATAGAACTGTCAAGCGTATGAGACCCGCACTCGAACTGTGTTGTTTATGATACCCGCACTCGAACTGTGTTGTGTATGATACCCGCACTCGAACTGTGTTGTTTATGATACCCGCACTCGAACTGTGTTGTGTATGATACCCGCACTCGAACTGTGTTGTTTATGATACCCGCACTCGAACTGTGTTGTGTATGATACCCAAACTGGAGGCTATCATACTCTTAACAGAACTATTGTTTCAATGTATCAGGGAACCTACAAATGTGCTACGAATGATGCACTGTATAAAACTGTGCAACATAAAATTCTTTAAACGGACGTGTGTTGCGAATAATACCAAGAACACAATTGTTGAGATTCATTTTCATCCCCATCATAGTTTTTTGCTCTCAGGTCTGAATTAATTAGAAAATTAACAGTGTTATCTGGCAGTCATGATGAAACCTCAAATTTGCAGAAATTTTTGAAAAGCTACGTTGATGAGGTTAGTTTTAGTGGCCACTTTCTTGTTAAGAGAGTCGCTGCGCTGTCTGAGTGGGCGAACAGTTCAAAAAGATGCTCTGTGGTTTTTCTAAGCGATTATGAAACAGCATGAGATCAATTTAACACTACTAAATAATACCAATAATGTTAAGCTTTTCGATAACGCAAATATTAGTTGTAAACTCAATAATTAAATTTTTGTGCACGAGAAGCAAACGAGTGATGAACGTAACCGTTAATGTCAAAGAAATATTGCATAAATTCGGGAGACTAAGTTTAGAATGCATCGGTGTATTAGTGGTACAAATTTGTTGACGGAAGATTTTGCAATGCTTCCCTAATTTTTGCATGAGTAATGAATATTTTACAAATCAAAGAAATATCAAAATTAAACACATCTAATGATAATACGTCTCATAGGAAAATTTTCCCTGAAATTTGTTTTTTTTTACAATTAAATCCCGTTTCAAAATAAGTTTCAGTGAGAGGTCTTGAAGAGCGAATAAGAATATCAAATTCGATCTCTTAACTCTTGAATATGGAAAAATGCTGACATAATGACCATTGGAAAACCAAAGTTTAAGTCTCTAAGATACTATTTTCCATTATTGTAACAACAGCAAAATATGCAGTGTACGACTTCTGTGTTTAAAGGTATAGAAATAATATATTCAGCAGCCTTTACTATGACATGAAAAATAGAGGGAAATGGAATATCTATTTTTTTTCATTTAAAACTGAAATAATCAAATCAACAGCGGAAAATTTAACCAAAAACAACTCGCTAACATTTAGATAAAGTTCGATGTTATTTCAGGATTCCAAAAGGTAGATGCTGGGCGTGGTGAGTGTAGTATATTAAGCCTTTTCTCTTTTCGGCTCACGATATCATTCATCACTGCGGTAGTCCCTATTCAGTCCGCTCAAATCCGACCTCCGCAATTTAGAATCCTGCATTTCTGAACTCCATGTGAAAATTAACGAGGGAAACCCTCCGTTGAGCTCGATGCGATTCATTAATTAGACTTCATTTATAGTACAATATTACATTCAACACTCGTTTCCATGTCATTTTTTATTCGTCACGAAAAATAAGGATTTGGTTATTATGTTTATTGAGATTATATTTTGTTTCATTTCAGATGCGTACCGACAATGTATTTGTCTGGACACAAATTGTTAGTCTTTGTAACATGATTGTAGAGATGCTGATATTTTCTGTCCCTAAATTTAAAATTTCAGGAAATAATGCCATTTTAGATTCAGCTCATACGGAATTTTGTTCGAGGCATGCAAGTGCATGAATATCGACTCTTCACCGACAAGTCATCTGATGCTGTTTAGTACCTGCATCAAATTATGGGTCAATGAAAATACATAATTTGGAATACTTTAGAGGTATCCCCTTCGTGACACGTAATGTGCTTTTGAAAAAGGTAATCGGCACACATAGTGGGCGAACTCACGCTCTTTCTGTAGAAACCCCATTCCAAAAGATATTTAAAATGCAAATTTGGTTTTTGCAGCCTCGCTGTGACGAGGTTGCAAAATGGTTGGTGTGTTTCGTGGTCTTCTCAGACCACGAAACACACCACAATCGTCTGCATCCACGGTGGCTGGGATGAGTGTAGCTATTTGATGGAAACTCATAGTCATGCTAGCAGGATAGATTCTCTTGAAAAGTGCTTTTATTTGGTAGCATTGCGTTAGCTGTTAATTCGGCACAAACAATTGAAAAGAATGATGCAGCAGCTGGTTAACTTTTAGTCCAAGTTACTCCGATAGATATTTTAATTTACCAGGAGTCCATTTAATCAGAAATACAATGCATTGATATTTCGCAAGTCAAAAATCCAGTCTCTATTTCAAGCTAATATTTTTCAGTAAAACTGATGTTGCACGTAATTGGAGGGATCACAATGTCATGATATTTCACATAGTGACTGGTGCAACTTGAGGCCTTGTTACAAGTGGTGGCCGTAGTCAAACGATCAGAACACAAACTGGAGCGACCAAAGAAATCCCAAAGCTATCAACAATCCAGATCACTAACGGTAATATGCCTCTGGATGGAATATCCTTTTCTGTACTCTTATCCATGAAATACTACCCAAAAATTTGTTGTAATTTTGAAGAAGTCGCAAAATTATCTATTCTCTTGACTACTGTGGAAAAAATTGAAGCGACCGATGTAGTTTTCCTTCAACATCTCATATCGTGGTCACCCACCGTCTGGATGACGGGTCTTCTGTGGCTCTATGCTTGAAATTGCGATAAATGAGCGTTGTTGTGAGTGTGATGAAAATAAGGCGTTCTTGAAATAAATGGGAAATTTTCAGATATTATATTGTAATGGTGAAATTTGTAACATTGTAGCAATGTAGCTGAGAGCACTAGACAGGGTCAAAAGTTCACCTCCAAACGGAGTATCGGTTTGCGTGCATAATGGTTCCACGTCATAGAAGTCAATTTATAGCAACCGGCCCCTCTTCAAGAGGGATGCAAAATATACACAAACTCCTCGCAGAAAGCAAGCTTTGTTATTGAACTATAGACGCAAACCATTAAAAAACATGCATAAAGTTTGTCGGCAAAAATAAAACTGTGTGGGAATACTGGAGCCTCATTTCAACCCGAACGAAAAAAGTTAGATGTGGGTGGACTCTCAACAAGAGAGCCTCGTCGCAAAAAAATGTGTCTTCATTGCGGTTGGCTACAGCAAGAGAAATAAAAAAAGGAGATAGAAACCAGTATTAAATGGAAAGTGTAAGGACAGCTTCATGATAACTGTTGAAGAGTGTGAATGAAAGGGGGGAGAAATCAAGGGGGAGAAATCAAACAAAAGTTCACTTAGTAAGGAGACGTTAGCTTAAATAAAGGTATAGATATAACGAAGAGGAAATCAACAGAGGACTAGCCATTCAAAGGGACCACGTTAAGAGTCAAGAATACTGCACTACGGAAGCAATCAACTGATGAATCGAGAAAATATGGGAGTCTCGACAACTGATCAAGAGAAGATCAGTCACGCCGCAAATATCATAAACCCTTTCTAAGCTGAATATATTCCTAGGCTAAATACAATTCAGAGAGTGAAATTATCTGTGTAAAGTAGATTGGAACGTTACTGTACGAAGATGGGGGATTATAAGATATATTTCAACGAGGGAAGGAGCGTGATTTAACTGTAGCAAGTGAGTTAATTCGACACTGTGGTAATGGATAAGGAAAGTGTCTATTTGATTTAAAGAAAATCAAATTAAGACCACCATGCAGACTGGCGTCATCAGATCTTGCACGTATACTAAAACGTGTGCGTTAAGGACATTCTTGTGGAAAATTTACGTATTTTGCAGCATCTATGCTGGGAAAAGCAGAGAAATATGCCGCGGCGTGGATCGAAGTAGCAAATCACTTGCGGGGAACGTGACTGAATTTTTGGTGGCCGTACGTAGTACAAGGAAGACAACGGGTATTGTCTTGAGGTACTATTGATGAGTAATAAATTATCATATTCTCACCACCAGTAGCGAATCTCCAGTAGGATTTACAAGCGATTAGGCTGATGCTATTTCAAGGTAAAATATGGTACGATCGGAATATTTTTCGCATTTTAATTTTTAAATCTATTACCAAATTTGATCGTTCAGTGCCACACCAAACTATTCTGCTGTTAAGAATACGATTGATCTGCCTTAATAGGGACTAGTCTCAGAGTTCCAATGATATAATTTAGTTCTGTATCCGACTTCTCAATCAAATTAAGCTGTTGAATTGTTCTGTCTTAATAGGTGAGATGACTGCCATTCACACATTTTCAGTCTCTATTTGAATGAAATAAGTTTAACCTTTCTGTGTGTTAACTGTCATTTCTCACGTCTGCTATCAATATAGGAAACTTTTATTTATTTTATATCTGAAGGTTTGGGTCCCTCTGATTGCAATTATATTCTATAGTTTTATCTTTTTGACAATGTTATTTACAAAAAATAAGAAAAATAATAGAAAAGGATCCATCTGAAAAACTATGCATCGGTAGCAAACTATCCATCTGATTTTTGTATTTTTTTAGAGAAAATAAGAGGCAGAAATATAAGAAAAAGTAAAAAGGTGATATTTGGCGATGATATTTCTATCATCGCCAAATAAGTTGACACCTGACACCGCACAGAGACGCTTGTTTCTGATGTCAAAATTTGTTCTTTCAAAATTGACCTCAAAAACATAGATTCTAGCGTCCTTTCCTTCAGCAAATATTCTCATAGTTTTCTTACAAACTTGTCTAAAGATGGTCATGGATTCCGTACATTTACGAATCATTAAATTGGAACCAAATGAATTAACTGTCATTTATTACCTTTAACTAGGGGTTATCTCAATAGCTTAGTGCATACACGCACATTCTGAGCTGTAGTTTCAGACTTATAAGCCATCGAACTACTATGAATAGTGCAGGACCTATACCCTCGCACTACCTGTCGTTCTGTTTATTAAGATGCAACAGTCAGACGTCGATTACATCACCGTACCTGTAACGATGCTGACAATTCAGACCACACGGTCTCGAGGACGATGTAGAGCCCGACTACATTGATGTACGTGCGTCATCCATAGCATCTCCACATTCAGCAAATTCAGATTTCCAATCTCACTTTTTGTCATTTACTCGAGCCCTTGTATCAATAATAATACACGTCACTTGTCCCCTCATTCATTTCTAACTGGCTTATGATTTCTAACATTTGATTGATGTCATATTTGTCCTGAAGCTTTACCATCTTAACACAACAGTATTGACTGCAACCATTATATTGTGTATCAGGAATGATAGATTTTTTCTCTCAATTGCATAAAAGATTGTTCTCGATTTCTCATATTTTAAGCAAGTAATGTCGTAAATTAATTCAAGATTCAAGTTTTAACTTCTAATGAACACTTGCTCAGTAATGATGCTTTCCTGGACCGGAATCGTTTCACCTATTTTTTACAAATTATAGTTCGATATGATATTAATGTGAACGTTTAGTATGGGCTGAACGAGTCCATCTTTTTATTTATTCCTGTTCTCGTCAACAAATTACAAATCTATGAATCCATTAATCCGGGCTGCATATCAATAAATGATTATTCTTATCCACGACTGTTATTTATCAACCCTGTTGAAAGTCTTTCTGCAGACATAGTGATATTTACCATTAACTATGCAAGGACAAAGTGACGATGAACAGTGATCATGCTATTATATGAAACATTTCGACTATTACTTCAAGGATACCAAGTTGAATAATGATTGAAAATTACTGCTCTATGAAAGTTAATATTGATTTAAAGTTATCAAGCCCTAGGGATTAAAGATCCTGGATGTTCTTGAGCCTTTATATTGGACCCGCACCTAAATGTTGTTTTTTGAAGGATGACTGGTAATTTTAGACTCACGAAGTGTAAGATGCACATCTCAGACTGGAATCCATGTTCCTTTGTCAGTCCTGGTGAAGCACGCATCAGGTCGGTATGCTGACTATGTTCTTCAATATTATCCATTTTTTATGTGAATAGCTGGTTCAGTGTTTTTTGCCTTTATTACACTATCGGATGCCAGGTACTGCACGTCAGATACTGCACGTCAGATACTGCACGTCAGATACTGCACGTCAGATACTGGACGCCAGTTACTGGACGCCAGTTACTGGACGCCACTACAGATGGCCAGATTTAATCAGAAACAGTAGTGGGAGTCTTTACACTTCACTGCGTAACTAACTAGCTCGGCGTTGTACATTTATCCTTACTAAATTTTTTATTACAGAGGGATTTTTCAGATTCAATCTTTTATTGGTAAATTTTAGTAGTTGTTATAAGAAAGCCTGGTTTTAATAACACAAAGATCTTACATGAAAAAGTACCACGGCTATTTTGCATGTGTGTGAGATACTCCTAAAATGCAAAACAAAAATGATCATTAGTAAGGAAATGACCTTTGTTAAAGCATGTTCCGATTTCCTATGAAAGCTGACGCCAATTACACTTCAAATACGATTTTAATGCTCATATTTCTGAACGGTAAATGATCCCAAATATTATTGGTCAAAAATAACAAATGCATTGATGAACAACCGAAAAAATCAGCATTTGGAGGACAGCACTCTAACATTGAGCGCTTTAAACATTACGGATTTATTGACTTAATTCAAGGTTTGACCCGTGGAACGCGTTTTGAAAATCAAGAAGGAAAGAATTTTTTATTCATAAGTGCCCAGATTTTCGATATAGCCCATGTCAAACAAGATAACAATTTTGTTTGGATGTCAATTTATAGTTGTATTTTCGGTACGTAAACAGGAAGTTTTCTATAGGATTCCTTTGTTTGGTTTGATGCTTATTGTGACAGTGAGCGGCGGGTTTCGGGGATGCAATTTTTACTCTGAAGAGGTCTATTTTTTTCAATTTCATCGGTTTGAAATTTTAAAAATTCATTGCTTCAAGTAAGCAACGGTCAAATGATCACGTATATGGTATATTTCAAAATTCTGTACTGCTTATTTGTTCATATCTTTCATATAAATGCTGACATTTACTCGAGATAGTTTATTTTTATTTTTTTTCTATTGAGAAAATCCGATTTTTTGTAAAATGGGTCTTCTTCTTGGAACAATAAATTGCTAAAAAAACAATACATGTGTAATTTTTAATGCAGAAAGGGAAGTTGTTCTAGACTCCCTTTAATTTCTGAGTGCTAAATCCAAATTTGATTTCGAATTTTCTTCCCCACACATAATGTGGGAGAAAAAATTACATTTCACATTTTTACCGTATCCACGTGCCCAATTTCCACGCAACATACCGCTAATATTACTGTCCAAAATTCATTTTTCTTGCAGGTTGTTTATGCAGTACTCAACATGTTCGTATGTATAATTCTTATTCCTGCATATCGTTAAAGATGGACTGAGATAGTTTTTTGTTGACATCCACTATATCTGTGTTTTCCCCTGCATCAGCGAATGTTCGACAGCTCAACATTGAAATGCGTGCGAAAAATATGCGTTGCAGAATGCCGTTTTGTGACACTGTTTTTGCGTCGAAAGTTTCTGTTTCTGTAGATATCATGCTTTGTTATTTGTGTATAGTTATTGCTCATTTTGTTCAGTGAGAAAATAGAAAACACATATTAGCGGCAGCTGGCTTCTAGGCATCGATGAGACTGTAAACATTTCTAGTTGTGAATAGATGAAAAACTAAAAATTATTCTTAGCAGCATTTTTTCTGAATATAGTATTTAAAAGCATGCACAGTATACATTATGATTTAATATTTTAATGTTTACAGTCTCAATGTTGATGTACACAATTCTATTTCATTTTTACAGATCGTGATAGCTTTTCATATTAGAGTGAATGCAGCTATGTTACATCACAATGAACAAAATTAAAAATAACCAAATATGTATTACTATCTCTACACAGACTTGGCGTTGAAAAATCTAAGGTGCAACATAAATACTTTTGGTGAGAAAGTGCACCTAGCCTACTTTAAAGCACCTCTTGGAGGCCCAGACTCTACTCCTCACATAGTTTGCAAAACATGTGTTGAAATTTTGTGATTGTGGGTTAAAGAAAGTATATAAAGCTCTAGTTTGGAGTGAAAATAGTTTATAGAGAAACAATGAGTCATTTTCATTCCTGTTATTTCTGCTCTGTCGATGCGAAAAGCTTCAGCGAGAAAACCATGCATCTCTTGAAACATTCATGTATTCCTTTTACCATTCGACAAGTTGCGTATTATAATGAAATTCCTGTACCAGTATTTACTGAGTTGACAGAGCCTGATGATGCCACCAGTGCAATAACTTCCGCAATGAATGAAGATTGTCCAAGCGATATTGTTCAAATATCGGTGGTAGATATTGATAAACCTTCTTTGTTATATAAGGCTGAGTTTGACAACTTTCTTAGGCATTGGAACTAAACAATGATGTCCGCGGAATTGTAGGATTCTATGGTCCAAGACGAAATATTAGTGGAACCTGTAACTGATATTTTCCTTCACTGTAACAGAGAAGCGGAAGTGCGAAGATGCTTTAATTCTGATGCTGAACTTGTGTGACACCGTGATATTCAAGGCTTTCAGCTTGTAATGAGACAACCTGTGTATTATCCAAGTAAATGAAGACTTTTTATTGATAATTCTAAAAAGAGTTTGCAATGTGTTTTATTTCCCATCGGAAACATGCTCGGTTCTATTCCAGGACACTCAGAAACATAAAAAGAGGATATGACAGCATCAAGATCGTTTTGAAGAGCTTTCAGTATCATGTACATAAATGGTTAATTTGTGTAGATATGAAAATAAAGAACGTTTTGCTGGGGCAGCAAGCAGGGTACAAAAAACACACCTGTTTCCAGTGCTAATAAAACAGTAGGGCTACAGCAGATTATTGAGTGAAAAAGAAATGGCCCCAAGCACAAGTTTGGCTCCTGGTTACTGAAACATCATCAATGATTCTCTCGTGTAGAGAAAACGCGTCTTGCTTCTTCTACACATAAAACTTGGTTAGGTAAAAGAATTTGTAAAAACATTTATCATTGTCTGCAATGGGTATTGCTTTGACCACGTATCATCCACCATTTCAAGTCTGAGTGATGAGAAGAAAAAGGCAGGCATATATGATGGACCTCAGACACGAACACTCCTTAGAGATGCCCTCTTTGTCAGACCAATAACTTCAAACTTTGGTAGAGGCTAGAGGTTGGAATGCTTTCTATAATGTGCAAGTTGAAAAAATTTTTTACTATAAAAAGAAAACCTGAAAAAAGGAAAAAATTGTGTTGTAATGTTTTTAGTTTTCAAGCACTTTGATGAAAAATGAGCACCAATTTGCTCTATTTACATAGTCATTTGAGCGATTTGCAAGAAAACCTTGGTGATAGTGAATATTCTAGCTGTGCAGTTTCACACAAAGTGAACGCTTTCATAAAAAAATTAAAATTAAGGAAGAACGCTACCAAAAACTTGATGAAAAATGTTCCAGCCGTTATACATCAAAAAATATAAAAAAGAAAGTTTGTGGAGTTGCCACTCAATCATAACCGATAATTCTTTTGATCATCTCTGTATCTAATTATTTTAGTATAGGCATAAAACTGTCATTTTCAACATACATACATACATACATATGTACTAAGTGCTCTGTACCAGCAGGGAGAAGATGCCAGCCACTAAATAATCCGCAATCTATGGTACCAAATTCTTAGAGGAAGTTTCATTTGGTAGATAATTTATAAAATAAAACCAAAAATACTTTGATGTGTACATAATTAATTATGCGGTGGGAAATTTCCATTTAACAAAGTTTAGACGGCGAATACTCAAAATTTGTTTATGGTTTCTTCTGATGTGTTGGAGAAAATATAATTCCATAATTGGATTAAATGTACCAAAATTAGGCGTGAAGCTTGAAAGTTCGGCAGAATATTATAGCGCGGAAACAGGCTTCATTGTCGAGTTGTATAAGGTTTCAAATGAGAAAGTAAACGAACGCTCGGGTTTGTCACGTGTATGTATGTCATAGAAAAATACATCATCTCCAGCGAAACATCTTTTGAACATATTAATCCATTAAAAACATCTTATTAACATTGAGACGTTCATAATATAGTAGCCGGTCGTGCCTGAACTGTGTTTTATACAATAGTTTCATGATCGTCACCAGGCTTGGTGAGAAACGAAGTAATGTTGTGCGGCCGGCTTCTGCTACGGAAGAGACTAGTCACTGACTGCCCCATGCCTCCGATGGCCACGCCCATCGTATAGCGGGGGCCCTCCTTCTCTACAAAGTTTTCGTTAGCCCTCCCTTCTCCGTCCACCGGCTGTCCGTCCTCCGCAGCCACCGCCGTGGCAGCTGGTAGCATCGGGCGTCCTTCGTCCGCCACCGAGGGCGGCGATCCCTGGTTCAAGGGATGAAGGAGCACGTCATTTGAATTGAACTGTCATTGCGGATGAAAAAAGGTCCAAATCATGTAGGCAAACACAACGAATACCGTAGCTCCCTCGGATTGATCAGGTGGCTCAGTATGTAATTGGAAGAGATTAAAGATGGAATGAGATACCTGGGATTCACTCACTGCCCGTCGATAGAACCCTGTAAAGCCATCGTTGGTTCCAATTATCTCTTCCTCGTATCGGGAGAAAATGAATAAAGACGACTTGAACTGTTCAAAAAATGTTGGCTTAATGTCACTGAAGTTTTGGGTGAGCCCTAATTGGTGGCATCGGTAGAGGGGCCCAACTTTTCCTGATTTACCGATGTTGCAACTTACCGACTGTTCTCCATTTTCTACAGAAATTCCTTCAGAAATCGAGAAGTGATTACCATAAAATGCTGAAAAAGTATATTGTAGACATGCCTCGTTTTTTCATATCGTTCACCTGTATTGGATGCACTCCCGAAGCAACAAACACAAGTTTGATAATATATGTAACAAGACGGTTACTGTTCACTTGCCTCACATCGAGCACGCGTAAGTACAAAATGATTTGATACACTGTACATCCGTATTCACAGTGTGTGAAGCTAAACTTAGATGTAGTACTGTATGATAAAATTAAATCCGTGCAGAATTCTGACAAAAATGAAAAGTAGCTGCTCCTGCGTACTTCAGCACTTGCGTTCAAACAGAAGTGAGGGCATTAACTGTATCAAGAATTTCCTACAACGATATTCACGTATCACTTAATTTATAACATAAATACATCCACACATATACGAGGGCTGTTTTTTTCAATCTCCAATCTGCTATCAAAAAGGCAAAGTTACATGGCATAATAATTTCATTACCGAAAGAACTATATGGTGGATGGCCAAAAACTTACTACTTGGACTGTTTAAGGTCTTTTGTCAGGTTGGCACAATGTTTTGTGGCCGTCACTTAGTATTTTTATAACTGAACTGACACACAGCTTCCGATATCAAAGGTCTTGTACCATTGTGTATAAAGCAAACTGAAATGTATGGAAATTCTTCGGAAAGTTAAGTGATTGTAAACCTCCGTTTGGTGTTGACCACCTGAACAACATGCTGAATGAGGCCTACAGTAGCGACAGACTTGCACCCGAGTTCATCTTCTTCATCTGCGTCGGTTAGCCTTTCTTTCCATTTTCTACACCATACCCGCACACTACTCTGACTCACAAAGTTGTCACTGTTCACTTCTCTCATTCTGCGATGGATTTCAGCAGCAATATGCCCTTCTGCTTGCAGAAAGAGAGTTAAACTTCGTAATTCATATTTGGCGGGAGCATCGATCGTAGATGTCATGTTCATTTGCCCATTCCTCGGGCAATCGGACTGCATTCGTTTTGGCGAATATGTAGAGAAATAAGTAAGACCCACTAGTGTATTTCATCTTGATTATTTGTGTAACATATGTGATTTTTGTCGAGTTGTCGGACTACAACCAGAAGCTTTTGTGAGGTAAAAGTATATTATTCTTTTACTACCACCATATCATAGAAATCTCAAATATTGCTTGTTTCCTTGTGCCCTTTGTCCACTGGTGTAAAGATTCGATCCATGACTCACTTTGTGAGGGGTGCACGATTTATCCTGATCATGTTCTATGTGAGCCGTGATATTTTAACAAATTCATTTATATCCCTCCTTTGACTTAGCACTGTAAATTTCCCGCATATATGTACGTATTGGAAAAAGAGGTTAGGGAACGAAAAAAATGTCGTTAATGAGGCCATGCTACTGAACTCGTGATATTTAATGAAATTAATATGATATGATCTTTCTAGGTGTGTGTACATAGATGAAAAGATGTCTAGCGACATTAGTGCCGTAAAATGTTAGTACTCGTTTATTTGATTAGCTATAATGTCTCTTCTACGGGTGGGACCAATATGTACCAGCAAATATATATATTTCCATATATTTTCAATGTATAGAAAAAACTAAGACGCAATTGAAAACTATTGTCATTTTTGAATTCAGGAACTCCAAATAACCCAAGAACGGGTCTTAAACATACGAGAATGGAAAAAAGTAAAAATTCGGCTTGTGAAATAAATGAGTTGTGCCGAATATTATGTCATGGATACATTCTGTTCCTTTGTTACAACCCAACCATATTACGAGTATATATCAAAGGCGAGTTGAATATGTCAGTACCAGGCAAGTTGTTCCTTTGTCCTATTATAATAGTCATTTTTTGAGCAGAGCTTAGGCTTTAAGTGTTCGATGGTACTCAAAAATATCTAATACTTCTTAGGGTCTATTGCTGCGAAAATAGTGCACAGCCAGAACTAAAACTCAATTAGCTTGAGCTTTAAGAAATCTAAAAATGTATCTAAATAGCTATGAACTAAAATTTTTAGTGAAGAATGCTGAAATTTTCTGATGATACTTATTTTGGAATGGATATTCCATCAACTCTCTCCAAGCTCTGACATTCCATCCTACGCCAAATGCATAGCATTCAGCTTTCATTAGAAGCTCCGAGACGCATTTTGGTCCCCTTTTCTCATCACATAAAAAACAGAGCATGTAATTTATTCATAATAGGATGTACAATAAGAAAACTGTAAACACGCGTGACAATGAACACTGAACAGGCAGTTTAATATGTTTGTCAATCATAGAAAACTCATGAAGTACTATTGCAGATGGATTGAGTTCATACGGAGGTGTTTTTTGCGAAGTACAAAAATTCAAAGAATATCTTGTCAGAAATTCTCCTTAATTTACGAGAACGAGGTGTGAACGAAGTGCGGACGAGGTGTGGACGAGGTGTGAACGAGGTGTGGACGAGGTGTGGACGAAGTGTGGACGAGGTGTGGACCAAGTGTGGACGAGGTGTGGACGAGGTGTGGACGAGGTGTGGACCAAGTGTGGACGAGGTGTGGACAAGGTGTGGACGAGGTGTGGACCAAGTGTGGACGAGGTGTGGACGAAGTGTGGACGAAGTGTGGACGAGGTGTGGACGAGGTGTGGATGAAGTATATTACGAAGACTACCATGCAGAATCGATTTTAAATTGCTGATGGATATTAAAAATGAATTGTAAATATTGGAAAGAATGAAATTAAATTTTTAACTCGTATTCATTATCGCAATAAAATTCATTATCATTTGGTATAATTATCCTCCTACATCAAGTAACTAAGCAAAGGATCGATAAATCTGTATTCGATAATGACCTACTAATTTCAACAGAATTTTGAGCAGTTGAAAATAAAGCAAACACGATGGACCACATAGGAAAACTGTTATGCACCATGGTCAAACAATCAATAATTTGAGAAATGTGGAATGCAGCTTAATTTTTAAACAGCCATGTTTATGTTCTTATTCAGAATTGCTCGTATAACTCGTACCATATTCAAAAAAAGTTAAAATTTCCTTTCGTCTCTGGTAATATTTAAACAAAGTCGATGGTTAAAAATGTCCTCATAATCGTCCTAATTTTTTATTCATTGCTCCGACGTTCGAAATTGGGTGGCATAAACTTTGGATTCAATTGGCCTTAAGAAACAAATAAAAAATGTTGGCATGAGGAAGCAACCGAGATTCAGGCTCCCTACAACACACAGCGTTTCCATCGCTTACTTCTCAAGCAGGTGGAGCCGCACGCCTTTAACTGGAGGTATGTCCGTCTCAGAGGGTACATTTTCCTATTGTCCACACCAAATATTGAACATTGCGATTGCATTCCTCCAGTAATACTCTTGCAATAAAATAGTTCCTCGAAAGTCCCTGTTAGTAATTCATCAAGTAGAGTGCCTATGCTGGCTGTAATGAGATATGTGGCGCTGATTATGGAGTTAATCTGCATGATCTATTTATGAAAATGAGAAAATTCAGGCCACACTGACGCAGGATGCCAATACAACCTCAATTTCTCATATAAAACTTTCAAAAGCTAACGTCTATGATCAATCATCTAGATTTTGGACATGATCTTGCGGGAGATCTAACATTTGTCAAGCACGGCGAAGGTGCACGTATAACAGTCAACAAAATTACGAACCCTAAATTTACTTATGCGTAGATATTTAGAAATCCAAAATGCCTTAATTTACTGAAAGAAATTTGCTATGATTGTCAAAAAGTTGAAAAAATTAGATATCAAGATTTATGCTAACCAAACCTTCTTGGACTCAGTTAACTGCGCGTGCACGAACTCATGATGACTGAACACCAACATGAAAATAATTTTCATGTTGGTGTTCAGTCATCAGTGAGTTTAATTATTAAACTCACCCGGTCTGCAGGATATCGGATGTAGTAGCTCTGGTTAGGCAGAAGATCGAAGGTATCTTCTGCAAAGAACGGAAAAAGTTATCAGACATACTTTATAAATTTATCATACATCACGAAGTTATCTAACTTAATGTTCCATTACGCACATGAAGGTATCATACAGACTTTATTTCTTCTAATATGAACACGGAGCTATGCGTTAAAATTGCACGCTCAAACATCGCGAATATAAAGCCAAATCACGTTTGTGCCATTTATAAAAGCCGTCAGGTGGGAATCTGATGTCTGTCTCATAAATTTACGACTCATTCTGATGGGCTTTTCTTCACGGAAGCCAAAATGAATACTTTATGATCGTGCAATTTGATGTTATAGACAGACATTGTAAAGGCAGTTGTGGTTCGAGAACTATTCAGATTGAACAAGAATTTTGAATATAACAAGATTTTCTAATATTCACTAAGCTCCATCATTCCTATTGAGTCAGAATTCGTTCAAGCGTAGCTCAACAAGCCCACGCAACACTTTACTCTAACCTCTGGAGGGCACAACGTCAGGGTTGAGCTCTTCTAAAGACGCTGAGTTTCCAGCGCTCGTGTAGTATTCAACTTGTAGATGGTCTTCTCCAGGCATCGCCTCAGCTTCTGCTACGCCGTCTGAGTCGCTGTTATTGTAAGAGGATTGTGGACCTGGGCCTGATGAGGGAGAGCTTGCCAGGCCCCCACAAGAGGGTGTTCTGGTCCGGAGAAGCACGGCCGCCAGCAGGAGCAGTAGGGGCACCGCTACGCCCAGGGTGATGGCGACCAGGGACACGGAGGACGGCGACAGCGCCTTGTGGCTCCGAACTGCTCCAATGAAAGGGTGCAAAGGAAAGAAGTAAGCACGAAGCAAAGAAATTATTTCCTACTACGAAACAAGATTATTTAACGAATGAGGAGTAAAAAAACGTCGACTTATTTATAAGATCTAAAAAAATATTTTTTAAAAGTGAATAGATTATTTATTCCACCATACATCAAGCTATCATTTTTAAAGCTTTTATTTAGGGCGTTCTTCGATGGCCTTGTGGTCAAGACACTTTGCATGCTGACAATTGACACATGTGTGCGGGGGTTCCAAACTCTTTACACGCTCTGAAGTTTTCACATAAAAATGCTGTCGGTATCAAAAGACACTTAGAGGACAAACGGTATGATATAATAATTACCTATAAAATTTAGAACAATGGATATGAGAGGCCTACCAGCAAGGAATATAATCTCCTCAAGTAACGACTCACCTCCTGATGGGCACGAAATAAGTTAAGGTTTTCAAGGTTTTTATTATTTCATGTTCAGGAGTCTGGTGAAACCTATTGTTATGGTGACGTACGTATGTAAATGAAATGCACAGTGCTAAGTTCATGTGTGGAACCTCGTTGCTATGCAAATACAAGTGAAAATAAACATTTTCTGTTCATTAACCTGCCTACTCGGTTTGACACAGCGAAAAACGACTTTTCTGAACTGGCACAGGTTAAAAATCTCATATTTTGTCATAGTAAGATAAAAGTTTGGATTGTATTCATATTAGAGGATATATAAGATTATATGTCCTCGTTTTCACAAGTGATAGGTCTTATTTGGAGTACATTGCAAGTAGAACACTAGCGGCTTATAATTATTGTCGCTGAAGACACTGACTAATACATGGACGCTTAAGATAGTGCTGGGCTAGTAAGATAGTCATAGACGCTTAAGATAGTCATGTTCTCTTGAGATAGTCATGTACGGTTAAGATAGTCATACATGCCTAAAATTGTGAAGTTTCAGTGCATCATTGATACTGAGAGTTCCTACTTTAACCTTGTGTAATGTGTCATGAAAACTAAAAACAGTTGCAGTTTTTGCCGAAACCTTATGTCTTATATTTGTCTCTTTTTGACTGAGTTTTGGTGCAAGCGTTCACAGAACGTAAAATATCAGGCTTGAAATTTATAATAAAATTTATCAAATGAGAATCATTATAGATTTTGGGCTGTTGTGGTTGTGTCATGGATTTAATACGCATTTATATACTCCTAATTTATTTCAATTACAACTCCCTTAAAAACACACAGTAGAAAGAAACAACTATCAAAAATGTTACACAAATTCTAGCCACCAAATTGTACTAGCACATTCAAACTTGTATCTAAAGATAAAATATACTCAACTATGTTTCAAGTGAACTGGGAAGTTTTCAACTTGTACACAAAAACTTAGATCAGCCTGAGATTATCCAAAAGGAACGGCTTAAAGAACAAATGTGTGAAGTAAATTTTTACTCTCAATTACTGTAAGTTCGTGAGAAAGTTTCACTGTACCAATTCAATAAATATTTTTCCTGGAACTGTGACATACAACCGTGTTTAAAATAACGAAGTGTAGCTAAAAATGAGGCCTTCCATGAGGTCATCTTCAGTTCGCTTGGGGAGTCCAGTACCAACTGTAATTTCCAACACCGACGCTCCCTGAGGACGACATCCACTACACTGTCAGGTCGCAACTTTCAGTCTTTAAAATCATTAAGACGGAGCATTCTTGAAAACCTCACTCACAAACAATTATCTTAAAGCGAAGGACACGATGTTCTCTTCCGGCTTCGTCTTTATTAGCTAAGTAGTGCCAAGAGAAGCCAGCGAGCAGGAAGCCCTGACTCCGAACTTCAGCACCCAACTTGATCTGCATTTATATCAGAGGAGGCGTATGTACCCTCATATGGGGATGTAAAAGTTTTGACTTCTTTGAGACAAGTTCGACGTACAAGTCCAGATGAATGTCAAGAGATGTAGTTCTTCACGGCGTTGTGAGAGAGTTTCTACAAAAGAATCACAGAGATGCTGCGACGTGTCAGTTGAGAAAAAAGATTAAAAAAAATATGTGTGGACTAAAGTTAGTGACGCGCATTTCTGGTTTATCAACAGGATGTTTTTTTTAGTATTTACTAATCACACTGAAAATCGAGAAGAGCTTTCGTCATTGTGAATTGTAGTTACCAGCTTTAGTAAAACAATGCAAACGATCTAGTGTAAAACAAAACGTATCCGACTGACATTCTGTATCAAAATATATACTTTGACTCCCTTCAACGCAATCATGTCCACTGAAAACTTATGGGAATGTTTTTGACGTTGTTTCGTCAGATCTTATCAGAAGTATTGTTATAAAATTCTAAACCGCATAAGATTATGAACAAAATTCTGAATATACATGCATATGAGTGAGCGCATGTGCGTACGCACACGTACGTTCAGTTTGAGCTAAAGGTGATGAGGGCAAATCGTTTCTCTCTTTGATTTTACAATCCAAAACTGAACACGGTTTCAAGTACACATGCATTTCCTGAACATGCAAATAAAGATAATTTTTCCATTTAACCCATATTTCATCGTTTTTTACTTATACCAGTGAAAGAAGCTCGGAATAATTTAATAATAATAATAATAATAATAATAATAATAATAAGGATTGAGCTGAATTTAGGTGAGTTTGCGTTCTGTTCAGCCCAACAAAATCGTCTCATGAAGGTTGAATAGAATGGAATATGGTAACAAGAACAAGCTGTTTGATCCATTCTTGTGTTGCTACCCACGTCCGATGCTGTCAAATCACGCATATGCACCTCAATTATGTATAGATTTTCAGCCACGTGCGCACACCTTTATCACTTTCAAGCATTTCAGTCAATCAAACACAGAGCAAAAATGCATATACTTAAGAAGGACATGGAATTAGTACTCTACAGGACTGGAGGATTCCTCATCCAATATTTATCGAGACGCTTTTTTGAAAGTATTCACAATCCCAGCAGAAACTTTATTTTCTGGTAGTTAGTTACAGGTTTTGGCAATTTTGACTTTGAAGAAGTTAAGAGCCCAGAATGTCGGGAAGGTTCTCATTATTAGTTTATGGCCATTATTTCTGGTTCGTACATTCGAGAGTAGTGGACTCGAATTCCATGTACCTCTACTTTGGTCGGTAGTCTTCCAAGGGAAACTTTGTCGAAGGCTTTTATAAAGTCGAGGTGGACGGCTTTTGTGCAGTCGTATATGCAGTTGACTTCAAAAAAGTCGAAGAGGTTTGTTAGACAGCGACATTTTTCCTTGAATTCATGCTGGGTGTCAGTATTCAGGTTTTGGGCTTGGAGATGTTTTGTTGTAGGGACTTCGAGTAATCTTTCTATTGACATGGCAGGAATCTTTCAATATGACGGTCAGCAGAAAATAGCAAAGCGCAGAGCTGCAAAAATGATCACAATTATAAAAAAGTATGAATGAATGAATGAAAGCATCTAAATGTTTTTCGTTACGCTACCTAGTGGATTATTTTGATACAAGTCTATAATACCAACGGGTATTAGGTAAGCTGTCTGCTTGGGTCAGAAATTAGAGCCATAAATTCCTCTTACGAGTACATCGCTTTTAAGGATACCTAGCGGCTCCTATTAAGCAAGAGAACACAAATATCGCTTAACATGAGCAACACAGACGCGTTTTTCTTGAGTGTGTAAAATTTGGTAATCTACCTACTAAGCTACAAGTCTTGACTAAGGTTATTTCGAGCCTCTTAGTAACAAAAATAGCATTTGAAAACAATCACTAAACTCAACGTTCAGCAATGGTAGAGCATGTTTCGAAATAACTGAAAAACTCAATGAAAACTCCCTCTGAGGGCGCTGGTCATTTGGTTACCTACACTGCGCAGTCACTACAAGTTCAAGTTTTTGAGTTCTGTTGGTCGACATTTATTCGTCAATAGCGATTTCAAGTCTTTCTATTGCACTTTCTTCATCACTCAAATAGACTTCAACATCTGCATTTTTAGCAAGCATCTGAATTTATACAGTGTGGCTCCATAATGGCATAAAATTATCTGAGTCTTTAAGATAATCATAAAACAAGCTGGGACTCATAACCCTTCCATGCCAATGTTTGGTGTAAGATGAACCAAAAGCTTCGATGCTATCTTGCTCTTTACCAAATAAATCTTTTATCTTAAAAACGAAACATACAATAAACATTTGTCCGATCCAAAATCCGACACTGCCTCGAGCGTGTCCAAAATCATTACTTACTTTAGTGATACTTTAATATGTTGGCTATTTTAGACACGTTGTCAGTAAGTTAATTGCAAGTCCAAGAGCAGGAATTGATTATATCAGAAAAGAAATGTTTTCGAATAAAACTTTTCCTGTGCTTATTTGATTGTATATTCAAATTATGAAGCAAATATTATACATAATACTATCTGGTAGCAGGTAGTAGTAGCAGTGGAGACCACGTTCTTAAGAGTTAGATAACAAGTGCGTTCTGACGTGATAGAGCCTTTTGTACGAGATTAACGTAAATTACTGACTATTCTCGCCTCGATTACTGTGCTATGTACGATAACTGATTGATGAAACATGAATATTATAGCGATCTAAGGCTTGGGTAATAGTTGAACGCACAGATATTTCTTTTGCGTTCAATGGTCATATTGTTGTCACCGGCCATGATCACTGATTGGGAGACGTAAAGGTCAGTTCTATGACTCAAGCTTAAAGAAAAAAATGTAACTTCAATTACATGTAAAGCAGTACGATTTATTTAGGTTGAACTCTAACGAGTATTCAGCAAAACAAAGGAAGGATGAAGAAAACATGATAGATCTTGCGAAATTGAAAAAAATTTATTGCACGTGTCTGGTATAAATAACTTAATGCATGACCTACTCAATGAAATTATCAACGAAGTTTTTGTTTATAAATTATCCATATACAGAATAAATTATTTACGTGGTTGTAATATTATGATTGCTAAATTATATGCTGAGAAGCTAAGCTGCACAACAATTGTGAGAACTAATACACGGTGCAGAGCAAATGTCGTTGTCTGGTGGTAAGATACAAAAATTGTGTTTTGTAATGTGATAGTTAACTCTTTTCAGTATTGCATTCGTTTGTATGGCATACAAAACCAAAACACATCAGTCCCATAGGATTGGAAATTGATTTCAAGGAATTTTTGCGGTTTGACGAGTCATGCAGTCAATTGGTTTTCTGATGGCGTCAGATGACAGTGGTGGCCAGTCCAAGACTTAAAAGAGCCTAGCCTCTTTACAGGCGTGCGCCGGTCATAGTCATGCTCAGGTCTGGTGGTGTTAGAGTGAGGTAAAAGTTTGAGAAGAAAACTATTCAGTTAATGTTGTGCTTTTCTTGTACAAAGGCGAACCTCCTAGTCTAGGGTAAATTCTAAAAGTATTTTATTATCATTATTTTGATTCAGTCAAGAGTGATATTGTTGTAAACTGAATTAAGGAATGCCTCTCTAAACTCACTGGTTTGTCTGAGACTCTCCCTGGACGTGGAGGCGGACACAAGCACGGGCGGGGACGTGATGGGGCCCTGGGACACGTATACCTTGATCTGGTAGTTGGTGCCCTGGTCCAAGTGACTCACGTTGAAGTTTGGCTCTGGCGAACTCAAATTCGCAAACAGGGTTCCATTTTCGAAGTAAACCTACGAGAGAAGTGGAAAAAACTACTCAGGTGCGTGCAAAACCTTCAATGAAAATTAGTTCGAAAAAATACAAAAAAGCGCGAGGAAAAATACCCAGAAATTTTTTGGCTGTTGATTCATAAGTTAAAAAAAAGAAACGAGTGAGTGATTTTCTTCAAAAACGAGCACGGCATTATACCCATTCATTGTCAGCGACGTAATGTTCGCATTGTTGAGGGTAGGTAGCAATATTAAAGACACGTATTAAATTGACGTTGATGAGAAAAAAGAAGCCCTATATTCAGCAGAAGAATTTAGTTTTCGACATCACGAAGAATTCAATGAAAATACTTCCTGAAGCCTGAGTTACGGAAATGAAAAGAAACTAGCAGATCAACTATAATGGTCTGCCAGAAGTGTGAGTTATTCATTGTAAAAGTCGATAACAAAGTGCGTTCATGGAGCTTCATGCATATCAAAATGAAACGCTTAAATTTCAGCGTCTTTTGAGGACAAATTCAGTTCAGAATGATTATAATTAAAATGAAAATATTAACAAAAAAATACTAGACTATTACACAGTTCAGGTACAGAATAATGGGCTGCACTGAATACCTCATGTACTAAATATTACATAGTGTTATCATTGCTTATTCTATTCTGCAGAAACGAACACGTTAGTAGCTGGAGAATAATTACCACGTATATAATATATGACTGAAAACTTCGAAGAAAGGTATATTGACTCTATTAGTTTTTTAGAGCCCAGTTGTTAGAGCAGTTTTTTTAGAGACTTTTGGAAGCAATTCTCCCGAAGGTGTTTCTAAGCTCAATATGACATACCGGCACTACGATGATAATTTGCAGAGTTCCTTTAATATTTCAGGCAGTTTGATATGCTAAAATATTCTGTGACTTCAATACTAACTCCAATAGAGCTTTCTTATGCAAACACGATCAGTATCACAACAATCAATGACGTCACTCGCATTGATTGACAAAAGCTTTTAAGCATCATAAAAACGTGGAAAAATACTAGTACGAAAACATTGTGACTAATTGAACACAAATTGCAATCGTGAATACCGTCAGGGTTTCTAAGGCCAACAACTTCATAAGAAACACACCTAAAAAATGATACTTGGTAATTCTGCTTCTTTTACAGCAGTTAACGTGTAATATAACCATATATATATAAACATGTAACACTCCTTAATTAGTAGAGCAGTACTTGCATTATGGTGCTGCATAATATGTCGTCTTACTTATCACAATTTAGCCGCTTGCTAATACATGATGAATCTTATCAATGAAAGTAAGGAACAAAATACACTCTACAATATATTTATTTGTAGAAGGAAAATAAAAACGTTTCGTGCATTTGCTCATTATTCTTAGTGTGAATGTCACTTACCGCAAAATTACGCAATAATTTCAATAACTGACACTTGAGGGCTAAAACTAGTAAATATCAAGTAGGAACGATCCTCTTGAGTGAACGTCATTGTTACAAAGCAAACTTTTTAAAAATGATGTAGACCCTTCAATTTTTCTTAGCAGGGGAAAAAATTGCTGTTCCTAGCATTTTAAAATTGCTAATGCTTTAGTTCCTCATACTTTCTCATGCAAGCAGGGCGATGTAATCACGCCATTATGAAGGCGGTGCCATGAAGGTAGGAATTTATGAATTTTTGTTCATCGATGGTGCATAATTTGAGCGTCTCTGCACGCTCACCTCAGCGAGCTAATACCAACAAATACTAAACTAAATACTCAACAGAATTACGCAAGTAAGTGAACCTAGTATTATTAGTGGATATTTGCTAGATTTTTTGCACATGAAGTTCCTTTGGGCATTAACATATATTATGAGTGCTAGAATGCATTCAACGCTGAGGAATTTCGATTAACTTTCAATTTGGACGCCAAAAATTCTTTAGATTCATTATTACTGATGAAAAATCTTCCAAATTGCATTTTCGAAATTACTGAATATAATACCTGTTTCGTACAGTAGGAGTACGAGTATAATAAAACACCCAAGCATTTACGCGTCCCTTTTATGCTCTAGAACATATTATCAAATAAGTTTTCTCTGGGTCTCTATTTCCAGCTTAGCGCGACCTGCTTCAAATTGGTCGCCACAGGGAAGTAACTGTCCAAAATACTAGCTCCTGTTTTAGAAAAGTCATGCAGACTGACGCTCGCCATTGTTTCCTAATCGATGTATTGTTCTCCTATCATTGGAAAAAATCTCGTTCTGCAGTTGTCCTGCTATTTTATGCACTTCAACAAGGTGAAAAGAACACATTTTTTGTCATAAAATATCACATAGGCATGTAAAAACGCTTGGCCGCAGATAAATGAAGTTGGCAGAGGCGGTTCCCAGGTAAACCTAAGATAACCTCTGACGCAGAGGCCCGTAAACTGTGTTTCTACCCCACGCTGCAATTACTTTTTACGTCTAGAAATAGATGATCGTTCCATTAGCACATTTCTGGTAGGTAGGTCGGTACCAGTAAGAAAGATTTGAGGGAGAGTTTGGCACAGGGTGTGCCTAGGTATAGGGGTGAAGCGGAAAGGGAAACTAGGAGGGGAATAGAAATGAACGCTCTCACATTTCTGGGTCGTCTTTGTAATAACTTAGTCTTTGTCTGTCACCTCCTGCTGAGTGGTAACTTGGATACCAGAATATCAGCACGCCAGATATTTATAGACACGAGCCAGGAGGTCACTTTTTGCTGGCTTTATTTATTTATGGCGTCTTTGAATTCTACATTTTCGTTTTCTTACCAGATATTGTTTTGTATTTCCAGATCTAGATTTTTTCTGGAATAATTTGTCTAATTCAGTGACATAATTAGACTGTGTTTTTCCAGCTTCCATTAGACAACCGTCAAAGGAACTCTTTCCTTGGAAACTTACAGAAAAGGAACTAGCAAAAACAAGACATCTAAGGTTTTTCTAAGTAATAAACACTTTCTAAGTCATTATCAGATAACGTATGTGCTTATACTCATGAACTGAATTTAAAGAGATAAAGCATTAAGAGCGGTAGCAACTGACCTGGGCGGTGTAGACGATGGTGGTCTCTGTAGGGAGGTCAGGATGTTCACACGTCAAACTCAGTGATGACGCTGTGATATTGGCAAGCCTGCATGAGGAAAGCGGAGCTGGCATTTCTGCAAAAGATGCAAAAATAAAGTAGATGAATTAAAATGCTTTGAAAAGTGAAGCATAACTCTTGTTTTAGCAATATGTGAGGAAAATCGTTCTAAAGTCTTTTCTGGAATTATCCAAATCAATGATAAAATTGGAATCGTAACTGGTCGTTCTGATCTTCCTTTGTTTGGTGCGTCTGACACATGAACACAAAGTCCTGCAGTGCCAACAATAAGCAATTATTATCATTGGTTATTGAGGGTCAGTGATCTGCGTCGCGTGAAAAAGTGACATGTGGGATGATGTGTCTATTTGTAAAACATTTAAGCAAGTTATTTAGTTCCAGCGCTTAGTTTTAGACTAAAGTCAAGCTCTGCATGCGTTGGGGATCCTGTACAATTAAGCTTAGAAACAGACGGAATTCCGTGACGGAAGCCTCCTGCATTATGTGGACTTCAGCAGACAGCACCACATTCAGCAGTGACATGAGCTTCTACGTATATTTTGTGAACAAGTCTTATACTTTAAAAATTTCTATAATGGGCTGTGTTTAGCCGTGAACTAGAAATTTAACTAAGCTACACATATATTTAAATTCAGTTCCAGTTTTTTATTATTAATCGATTCACGAAGCCATCTGCGCCGTTAATTGTAAACTTAATTAAAATATATTTCATGATGTTGAAGAAAGAAAGCTTCCTTAAAAATTATAAAATTTTTTGGATAATTTTTTTTTCTGTATGGAATAATACTTCAGTTAGGGTCAGCTTATGAACTGTTATTGATTTTTTTAGTTTTCATGGCATCAACAGGAAAAATTTATCAGCCCACAGACTTTAGTGAAATCTGATATTTGTGCCTCTGTGTCGTGCCGTGTTCTCTTACAATTCCCTTGTAACGCTCTCTTACATGTATGCCAACTCAAATTACCTATTGATTATTATTAATTTAATTTTGTTTGTTACTAATCATTACCCTGATTAATAATGATGATCCTACTATTTAACTGTGCTAGGTGCTGTTCATTTCGACACTTTCACTCACTCGCTCTTTTGATGAAAAATTTGCAAGATTTCGTCTGATTGCCCAGCTCGTTGACGCCACGACAGGTGAGTTCCCTGTCATCTGAAGACATGGACGGGTACACTGTCAACTGTGCTGTTGACAGATCGCCACTACCTTTGACAGGTTCTGTCAAGATTTGCTGTAGCCTGTCAACAGACTTAGTGTTGTTGACATCTGAAGTGGCATTCCAGTACCACCAGATGTGTGTGAGGTGCGGATGTGAAGCGTAACTGCAGGTTACGTTGATAGGGTCGCTGTAGATGAAATAAGTGACCGTCCTGCTCTGGCACTCAGGCACATCTGGCAACAATTAAATGACTTAAACATGTAAAAGAATAATCAGTACGTGAAACACTAATGGTAGCAATTTTGGAAACAATAATATAAATAGTAAAAAGTAGTATAAATAATGGTAATACTAAAAATGATAATGAGAAAGATTATCGTAATCAATATACTGACAATATTATCATAAATTTTATATAACTAATAATGACATAAATTATAATATTTAAAACCATGATTGAAAAGACAAAATAATGAGCAATATACAGCGTTATTACTCAGAAGTTACGTAATATAGAGCAATCATCACTCATTGAGAACAAGATGCATTACTGTACACTGTGAAGTTTAGCCCACTACTGTACACTGTGAAGTTTAGCCCACTACTGTACATACACTGTGAAGTTTAGCCCACTACTGTACACTGTGAAGTTTAGCCCACTACTGTACACTGTGAAGTTTAGCCCACTACTGTACACTGTGAAGTTTAGCCCACTACTGTACACTGTAAAGTTTAATACATCATTGTACCCTGTAAAAACAATGTGTATTACTGTGTACTGTGAAAGACTAAAACTTATCAATACACAGCGGCTGCGAGACAGTTTCTCAGAGTAAAAGACAGACAAAAAATTTCATCGTCACAATACGTTCAATAGCTTAAAATAATGAATGATGAATACAAAAATAGCCTTTCATTTATAACCCGTACTGTAGCTGGACTCAGCTTCAATCAGAAGAATATTGAGGCAGGTCAGGATGGCTTTAGGTATAATTAATGGACGGATGACGGAGTGAATGGCTTCCGATGGAAAAATGGGAGGCTAAAATACAAGGCAGAGTTCCTCGAGCCTTTGTACGACTAATCGTCGCGATTGAAACCCACAGAAAATTTTCGGTAAATATCTACATACTACATTTGCCCAGCAGTCACGTGTAGTGCCGATCACGATTTACTGAGACACATGTAGTTGGAGCTTGAAGTGATGGAAGTATGTATGCTATTTATCACGCAGTGCATTACTCATGATTATCAGCAACATTACAAACTGTAGAATAAAACACATGAAACTTTCCTTCTTCATTGTTTTCATTATGTTTCTGAGTCAATAGAATTCCTTATTTGGACTTGATTGAGGTGGCATACATTGGAATTTTCTCTTTCGTCAAGAGGATGGGATTATTAGAGGGTGGCTAAGAAAGAGGGATTATTAGAAAAAATCTAGAAGTTTCCAGCAGAAATCTCGCAT
>VCRD01000797.1:192006-207712 GCA_006783055.1 Trinorchestia longiramus | reverse complement strand
TCATATAGTAAACTACTGGATCGTAATCGCCTCTGTCTGCGCTGTGTTAGCGACAGCACGGGAGTGGACTACTTGCATTTTTTCCGTGGAAAATATATTATATTTACCATGGGAAAAAATGCAAGTAGTCCACTAGTGCTTTCCACCCTTCAATTATGAAGTAACTGGATAATTGCCTTGAAAATTTCAAGGTTTAGATTTGACTAATTTGAAATTATTATTAATACGAATGTATTAAAAATTTACTGGGAATTATTGTGTTTTAAATGAATATTTTTCATGAATATATACAGAATTTTAATTCTTTACCTCATTTACCGATAACATGGTCTAGATAGTACCCGTGGATATTCCCCATATTAAAAGTGATAAAATTCAGTTTTCAAGTTTTACCCGTGGTACTATCATCATCTGAATATTTTTCATGAATGTATACGGAACATTCATTCTGGATCTTGTCGACCGATAACATGACTGTGTAGGAGAAGAATGCTGATAACGGAAAATATAGCGTATTTTATAATAATTTGACGCCTTTCGTGTCCACAATACAATGCTTATAATACATGCATACCCATTCTGATTTCACTTCAATAATTTTTCTTCAGTAATAGATAGGAAGTAATGGGTCTATTATACAGGTAGACATTTTGTTTGATAACATCCAGTCGCGAGGAAATGAAATGCTGGTGAATACACGGTAGTGTTGGCGGGTACCTCTTCGAATACGGGATTATCGGTAGCACTACAAAGCTAGCAGCACTGATGAGCTGAAAAAACTTGAAAAAAGATGCATCTGAAGGGATCCCGTACTTATGGCCCACCCTGCATAGGAACAACATATCCGTCCACCAGCTGTGCGTACTGTGGAGTACAATGAGAGGAAGCCGGGTACCCTCACCAGCCTTTCGCTGCGGCGGCGCTTGCTGGCCTTGCTCGGACATCCGCAGAATTTCTCCGCGGGTACCTGCTCTCCCACCCGCCGTGCCTGCCTGCACTTTGTGCGCTTGTTTCTGCCGCCTTGACCTCTTTCGTTGACTCGATGGCCGTCCTGGAGACCAGCGAATGCCAAGTCGCGTTTGTTGCCGTCATAGCTTCGCTATTGCAAAATACGGCATTTAATCTATATATATTTGTTTGAAAGAAATACCGTTCTATAGGCTTATAATTGGATACGGAGTATCGCTGTGTCGTACGTTGGAGTATCGTTACTGCATCTGAACTTTGTCATGCTCGCTTCTTGACGAAAGCCTGCCTTTTTCTTTCGATAATGAACTCCAGTTTTGCTCTTGATCCTTCACTTCATATAGACAGTTTGATGAGTTTAGCTCTGCTTCTCATGTTGGGTCTTAGCCTGTAATTACCGTGCAATAAATACATGCGTCAGATCATTAAATAAACGATTTTAATCTCTGTATTTTACCATGACAATGTACTGTTTAACAACCACAGTGTACTACTCTGCTGGACGATTGATCCATCTAAACAACAGGCAAAAAATACATGGAACTGTTCTGAGCTTTCTTCAGTGGTGCTAAATCTAGCGTCGCTGGGTAAGATTTGTAGATAATTTTTGAGGAAACATTTCTTATTTGTGAATGTAATTTGATTCCATAGACATTATTATTACCTGAAGACCAGACAGGGCGCACGGATTCAAATCAATGGCTGCTTATTATCCATTCGCTTGGGTTTCACTTGGAGCTAAATAGTTAGACCATACATGTTTACTTTTTGTATTTTAGTGGTAAATTACCTGTAGTTTTTGTTTTTGAAGCAAAAAGTTGACTTTGTTGTTGCGATGGAAGTTTTACCTTTCGTAAGAAACGGTCCAAACGCTGTCGAGATCTGTCAGTATTGGTCACTTGAAAATAACGGTCTTTGCTCAAAATGAAGTTCATATATCAATACCTGTTCCGATTTTGCTAATTTATATAGAACAGGGTGCGACAACATAACTTCCTTTTTTCAAAGCGCTTTGCCTTGAAAAAAAGGAAGTTATGTTGCCGCGCCCTGTAGATAGCTCGTGATACACTCGTAGTCACAGTTGTCAAGTAGCGGCGTGAGGCTTCTCTGTGACTTCAGCACTCGATTTTCTCCTGCTTGCGACACAGGAGACCAAACGGACCACTTCATCATCATAATCATCAAGGTCATTTAGCGTCCATACGAGCCTCTAACTCTAAGTTGCATTACATGCCAAAACAGTCGTTTGTAGCATCAGCACTAGTTATAACATGTTAGCATTTAAGAATAAAAAATTCGTTGACAATACCTTTGCTGTATACTATATCGAAAATAAAGTTTATTGTCGTACCTCCCGGGAGATTCTGGATGTAGGTTTTTGGTTCCTGTGAAATGCCCACCGTGACGTCGAGATGGTTCAAGCAGCGTCTGTAGAAGAATCTGTTTTTGGTTGTGGTGACCTCCCTAATTGTATGTTCCAGCTCATGTCACGTGGTGCATGACTGGTGCAGGGTCTGTGTTGACACAGCTGCCAACTTGACATCCAGCGGCTCTTAAGCTGCTGCTTGGCACGAGATCTAACAATAACGCGTCAATTTCCGGTAATCTTACATACAAATCGACTGATCTGTGTTCGCAATTTTGGTACTTTTAATGAAGGGTAGAAGGTTTAACAGTACAACTTTAAGAGAATAGCTCTGAGTTGGTGCAAGTGACTGTCTGATAACTGCTCAAATGATGACCTTATCTACATTTGATCGTGCATTGCAGTTCCGCCGTGAACTTGAATGCCTCTGCCGACAGTGCCATCATTTTTTTGTTGTTATTGAGACTAGAAAGCGGCAGCGTGTTGGGCTCAGGTGAGTGTTGCTGCATCGCACATGTTGGCCTTCGAATTCGCACAGCAGCGTCATCGCGATCCCAATTTGCCAGCTTCCAGTTGCAAAATCATGATGTTTTTCCTTGGGATTTTCATAGGTCAGTCATCGTACTCATGACTTTCCAGCTTTCAATCATCAAAATGTGTTTTTTTTGTTCGTTTGCTCTTCTTTGTGAACTTTGCTGTGGCGTCTGAAGGTCTTGAGTGAATTAGAGGACAGCTGCTGCTCATGGTTTCTAATTCTAAGGTGAAAAGTAGAGAGGTAATTTCTTACTAATTCCTTACTTATATGCTACCTTGAACCTAGGAAACGAAAACCATAATATTTTTTTTTACAAATGGATAAACATAAGCCTTACTATGGGTTGCAGTAGAATGGAGATATAGTTTTCTTTTCGACTTAAATTTATATCGAAGTTCAAATGTATTTAAAATGTGCCAGACATATTTTTAGCTGAGAAAGTGATACGAGGTTATCGGACTGAAGCGCTTACGACTTTATACGTAAGATCGATACATCATTCGTGAATGCCTGCTAGCATTGTTAGTGAAAAATTACTATTATCCGTGAAGAATGAGCACATTACGATTTTGTGTTAAATATTAACGCAAAATTAATTCTCCAAATTTCTGTACGGTATGCCATAAAATAGCAGGTAATTGTAAGAAGTATGTTCTATTATTTCTTCTTTCGGGCAAGTAAGACCACACTGCTTTGCCTCCTTCCATGTCTTGATGAACTCCTGCGTGTTAGTAATATGTATGTCTAATGTGCTCTGACGAAATAACTCTCGGTTTCCAAAATACTCATCATTTCGCGGGAATTTTCTGTATTTGGTGCATCAATCGTCGCTAAAAAGGCGAATGTTGTTTTAGGGCACTACTTGCTTCATAATAATTTCTTCTGAACTGGACCTGGTAATGTTGAACGCAGGTGCAGCAGACGACATCGCCATTAGAAACTCGAGCTATTGAAGTGCAGGAATCACCGTGCACTGCTGTCAGAGAATTTGTTCATGGAAAATTTTCTTTTTCCAATGGTCGGGAATGGCATGGTGAAAAGAGGTGCCGGAAAGGATTGGTAGTGGATAGATCTGTAGCACTGGAAGGCCAAAAACGTTAAGTGTGCAAATCATCAGACGTTTTTACTGTAAAGAGCGGAACCATGACGGGTGAAAATTGTGAAGGACGGAACGATTATGGGTGAAAATTATGAAGAACGGAACCATAAAGGTTGAAAATCGTATAGGATGGAATCCTTACGGATGAAAATGGTGTACAGAACCATAATGGGTGGAAGTTGTGAAAAACGGAACCATAATGAGGTGAAGTTCATAAAGGGCAGTTACCTTCAAGGATCAAAACTGCAAATGGTGGTAACCATAAAGGGTCAGCGCTGCGAAGGGCAGTAACTACCATTAGTACGAACAGTAACGGGAGGAACCATCATGAGTTAAGCCAGTGAAGGCAGAATCAACAAGTACGACACCCTAAAGATCGGAACGATCGAAGGTCCAAGTCTTTGAAATAGCAGAACAAACAAGTGACAACAAAACATAGGACTGAAGCCGTTGGAAGCTGAAGTGATGCGGGGACGGTACTGTGAAGAGCTGAAGACATTTGGTGCTCAGGTAGACCCACAAACCGCATGCAGGATAGTGGGAGATGTGTGAACAATGCTCGACGCGGCAATCATGATAGCAGCTCAGTGAATTCCGTAGGCCAGGTTAGGTCTTCGCACCTTGAAATAATTCCTCCGCACCTTGTAAATGCCGAGTATTTTGGCGAGTATACTGTACATTTTATCTCATTTTTCTGGTGGCTGCTGATCGTTTCTGCCCCCTTACGTCACTCCTCGCTTCTAGTCACACAGGGCGGCACAACCGGCCGCCTAAACTCGCTGCAAAAAAAATATCCCAGCAGCGGTTGTACATTAATCTTCTATTTGTGATGCTGCGAACCTTCTTGCTAAGTCTTCATTAATTAGTAGTTTCCATTCGACAGTTTTTTTTATTTAATTGCACGTCGACTCCAGTTGGTAACATTCGTATTTCATAAGAGTGAATGTAGCAAAGCAGAGATGCAACTCGAGGAACTTCAACATTTTTTCATAGATTCGAGTTTATAAAAAAATTACATGGAATGTTCAAGCTCATTCACAGAAGTATAATGTTATTTATGATGATGCGTGCGCTAATTTGTTGATAAAAACTAATAATTTTCCATTTATATGGTCACACTTGAAGCTCTCAGCTTTCAAACGTTTATGATTATTCTAGTAACATGTCTCTTGGCTTATATTCCACTTTTTCTCTGTGTAAAAAACTTTTTTATGTAATGCAGTAAAAAATGCTATATGTCCTATTTAACGTTTTATAAACATTGCTAATTATGTAAAGCTTATTATTACTGTACGCTAATTCATGAAGAAAAATGTAGTTAGCAATAAAAAATTGTCACGCAGCCTTGTTCGCTGCGAAGCCTAGCGAAATCGCTTAATTAGATTTATCTTCAAGATGTCCTTGGCCGCAGAAATTCAAGCTAGCAGAAATATTCTAAATATTTGTAATCATTTTTTGAAGACGCGGTCGCGCCTTTATTTCGGTTGCGGCTTGTGCATCTCGACCTTGACGGGCCATGAGAATAATGTGCAGCACGGCAGGGCATTGCACCGTCACGTTGTTAGTGTATGTAGTGAATTATTGAGCTATATTTTGCAGGGTGTGGTGTTGAATATTGTCATGTTACTGCAGGGTGTGGTGATGAATGTTCTGCTACTGCAGGGTATGGTGTTAAATATTGCTCTGATACTGCAGGGTATGGTGTTAAATATTGCTCTGCTACTGAAGCGTATGGTGTTAAATATTGCTCTGATACTGCAGGGTATGGTGTTAAATATTGCTCTGCTACTGCAGGGTATGGTGTTAAATATTGCTCTGATACTGCAGGGTATGGCGTTAAATATTGCTCTGCTACTGCAGGGTATGGTGTTAAATATTGCTCTGATACTGCAGGGTATGGTGTTAAATATTGCTCTGCTACTGAAGCGTATGGTGTTAAATATTGCTCTGATACTGCAGGGTATGGTGTTAAATATTGCTCTGATACTGCAGGGTATGGTGTTAAATATTGCTCTGCTACTGAAGCGTATGGTGTTAAATATTGCTCTGATACTGCAGGGTATGGTGTTAAATATTGCTCTGATACTGCAGGGTATGGTGTTAAATATTGCTCTGATACTGCAGGGTATGGTGTTAAATATTGCTCTGCTACTGCAGGGTATGGTGTTAAATATTGCTCTGATACTGCAGGGTATGGTGTTAAATATTGCTCTGCTCTTGAAGCGTATGGTGTTAAATATTGCTCTGATACTGCAGGGTATGGTGTTAAATATTGCTATGCCACTGCAGGGTATGGTGTTAAATATCACTCTGCTGCAGGGTATGAAATTTAATATCGCTCTGCTGCTGCTTCCATAGTGCGCTGTCAAGGTAACAAATGAAGCTGTGCCTCTAATGATATTGAGTGGTACAACCTCAAGTGTTTCATAGTGTTACTCTAGCATTACGGAGCAAAATTCTGTATTAGAGTTCTCTTATGCCGCTCTATACAAAATTGGAGTCTCGCTTCATTTAACTGGTTTTAAGTGATTAAAAGTTATGTATGACGAGTCATGTTCTCGTGCGCTACTTGAACTATTGCACTGGCTTTCATGCGATGTTCTGTGGTCGAACATTAGGACTTGGTATGTATAAACTATTACACGACTTCTCATAGTTCTTCGACTGTAACATTGGTTTGTATCACATTACTTTTTGCCTATTTCAATATACAATAGCTGAGATTTACATTCCAGATGTTCATCACACGACACAGCACTCTAAAGACGACTGCTCTATAATAGAGCTAAAATAATATTGAACAGTGATGAGTAAGCAGTGTATTCGTGAGTACGAAGTAAAATCCTTTTATTGTCAGCATACGTGTTGGTGCAGTAATTATTTGGAGGTAATGGCAACATTACCATGCACGGTTAATCCGTTTGTGGTCACATTAATATACACGTAGTGTACCTCTTGTTGGTACGAGAAATCAGAAAATGTTTTCCCCACAAACAACCGAAAAAAAACACCCAAGAAACAAGGAAACAACTTTAAAATCAATATTTTAACATTTTTCACCATCCGGAAGAGTTATTTGAAACACCTCAATTGACATGAAAAACCAGTGGTAGTTGAAAAAATTTCACGTGAATTGACATGAAAAACAAGTGGTAGTAGAAAAAATTTCACGTTAATTGACATGAAAAACCAGTGGTAGTTGAAAGAATTTCACGTTAATTAACATGAAAAACCAGTGGTAGTTGAAAAAATTTCACGTTAATTGACATGAAAAACCAGTGGTATTTGAAAAAATTTCACGTTAATTGACGTGGAAAACCAGTGGTATTTGAAAAAATTTCACGTTAATTGACGTGGAAAACCACGAACGGGTTAAGACGACCGCTGCCACACCGCAGCCGCGTGGCCTTCGCCTTAGATGACGGCCCCACTGCGAGGCTCTGACTTGGCTGCAGACGAGCCTCGGCAATATGATGCAATTTTTTACTCATTCATAGGAATTGAAGATGTGAATTCAGCGGACTCCTACAGGCGGGAGACAGGCTGTCGGTTTTATTATAATTATTTTTAGCCTTTCTTGTGATGAGCAGACATGGTATGCGTCTGATGTCACCTCAGATGAGTCGCTAATTCTGAGCAGTCTGCTAAGTTCTATTCATTTTTTCGTTTGTTTCTTCTATCGCCTCTATCAGTCTCAGTCTTAAACTCTTTTTTTGGGCATTGCAGCCGTCTGTCCTTGGAAGTGTTAGCATGTGGTGCTTACTTTGAACAATTCTGTGGTAGAAAATAAGACTCAAAACTCATCAGTTGAGCGAACATTCATTAGTTTTTCATCAAACCAATTTCATTTCTATGATCTAATGACTCCGTAGCGTATGCACACCATAGTCGTCTCACAGCTACCAAAAGCTTACAGTATTCTGATGGCTTCAAATTTACACATGCGTTAAACATTCTCACTTTGTGAAGGATTTTACTCGTATGAGTGGAGTCTAGTTGCTGTGCTTCACTCACTGGGCCGCAAAGGAAGTCGTTGGTGTCACGTGAACGAATGATGGCTGGCTGTTCATAAAACTAAGCCAATATTAGCGTACGTTGGTCTTCTTTCGTTTCTTCTAACGATCTCATTATATTGAGACTTCCGTTTTCTAAATATTGTCAAATTATTTCAAATATCTGTGTTCGCGGAATTAATGGTTTTTAAATTTCATATTAATGAAACAATGTTACTTTTATTTTATGTCATGGTGATGGTATTTTGAATCATTTAACGTATTTGAAATTGTTCCTCATTAATCTTTTTATAGTTCAATTCATATATTTGGAACTCATTTCTAATTTTAATATTATTACTTTTCCTAATAAAAAAGTCGTTAGGTTTGATTATGGAGTGCTAATGGTAAAGCTCAACTCACTTCATAATCCCAGTAAAACTCTCCTGCCGACAGGGATAGCCGCGATCAAGTGCAGATTTCAGCTCAAAATATCTCTGGAATAATAGTCCGTCACCTTCCTAGCTCGCTGTATTTGACCCTGGATGCTCTGCAGAAATAAAAAGGAGCGCACTTTGGTCTTATATAAGTTCTGGAGGCGACGCACCGTACCGACGAGCGACTTGGCCAGTCGAAGGTGAAGCTTGTGCTCGTAATTACTGGAGATGAAGATCTGAAATGTAGAGGCCAGCGCCAGAAAACTCCAACTGCTACACCTATGGGATCACTTTCTCAGAGGTTCTTGCTGGACTAACATAAAGTGGATACGTTTGCTTCTGTAGGAAACATTGAGAAGTGACTACTACCAAATATTCTACACACATGTATCAGATGCAAGTACTCTACATTAATGCATGTATGCGCGCTTGTTATCATGCTGAACTCCAGTGAGAACACTCATTAGGCTGTGTGTCAGCAAGTTTTTTAAATGACCGAATGTATGTAGTATTATAGTTTCAACGGTAGTGAAAACCACGTAGAACTCCGGTTGGGTTACCAAGTTTGTTTTCGAATATTCAGTAAATTTGTAGGTGTTGAGGTGCTGCAATCTTTATGCACAAAAATATGGGGTCGCGGTGCAGCGGTTAGTGTATCCGACTCTCAAAACGTCTTCGTATCCTAGTTTTCCTTTATCAGCGTACGTTTTAATTTTGCTGTATCACGTTGAGTTGGATTGGGTCAAATTTCGTAGCGAGTTAGATGAGTTGCGTTAGATGTGTTGGGTAACGTTGTCTCTCACGCGTATCCTTTCTCTGTGTTTTGACCTGGTGAGGTTATAGGTCTTGTGTTTTGCCCGCCGTGAGGGGCACCTCGATGATCATATTGACAGCATCAATAATGGTGCTCTCAGCAGCGGCTATTCTTATTTCATCTTTATTGCGTCTTATTTTTATAAACACTTTCAACAATAGTTATTTCTTATTTTTTGTAAATTTTGCAGCTGTTGCAATAACCACAAAACGCAGCGGATGTAAGAACAAGGGCGACGTGGGTGTAACCGGTGAGTTTAAAAATAAAATCCTGCATCATCGTGAGCGTATTTCGACATTACATCTTTCGCTATAACTCGTATCGTTTCACGTATTTTCTCTTTAATTAATTGAAATTCTCATACGGTCGTTAGTATAATTTAGTGGGCACAACGATTGAACTGTTATAAATTTTTTATAGTTAACCCTTTAGCGACGAAAAGGACCATACGGTCCTCTTTTACGGTCTTTGGGAGAATTGTTCTAATAATTAAACAGTGAGCAATATGAGGTTGCTACTAGGTTTGAACGCGGCGGCATGTTACAGCACCGTTCTTTTGGCTGCCTGACTCTCAGCGTGCTTCATTGCATCAGTGTACAGACGGTTTTTGTGAGCTTTAACGTAGAAACTAGAAAAAGAAATTCTTCGCTAAAGGGTTAAACGTCGTTTTTTATGATGTTCCCACCTATTATATTTTCTAGATTAGTGCACGATTGCCGTGTACATATATCTGCGAAATGAAAGACTACATCACTCTTTTAACACAGGGCTGGTCCAACTGTCTGTATATCGATCGCTAGTGTTCAAAGGATCACAAGTAATATGCCACGGTATATCATCTCCATTGATCAATCAAGTGAATGGAATTACTTGCATTGTGAGTTAAGAGAGCGTCAATTGGAGGATCTATTTGAAAGCAGCATTGTGCGGGTAAAGCGTTGCTTTGAGCGACCGGGTGTCCGTTCTCAACCGTGTCAGTAGGTCAGCCGCTACCCTCACTAGCTCCCCCAGCACCGTGTTGTCGGACACCATTTGTGACGGTGCCCCACTTCACTGCTTTCCTTGTGACGTGTAGAACAATGTTCACGTCGAATTCTGGGATTGTTCTTTTGAAATTGCTCGGTTGTCTTATTGGAAATTGTATTCATGTACTTGCGGTCTTCATATCGAAGTAACAGCCCCAGTGTCTCTCATGAAGTCTGCCTTTGTATCGGTGTATGGTACACTTCTTTGTTGGTGCAGTAATTTCGCGGTGCTTTTTTCAATGATTAGATCGATGGAGTGGGGCTTTTTCTCAACGTTGATGCTCAAGTAACACTGGTCCTCTATTGTCGATCCCCTTTATGCTTGTATTACGTGTATATCCTTTTCGGTCTTGTTTCATATTCGCTCAATATATTTTCTTATTTTCATCCTGTGCAATTCCCGGCAGCTGCCGTGCCCAAGTGATGTGAGTGTTGCGATCTATCTGTTGACATTTGAGAGAGCTAGTGCAGTCGCTGTTACCTGTTGTGGTCATCTCTGTTACCTGTTGTAGTCATCTCTGTTACCTGTTGTGGTCATCTCTGTTACCTGTTGTGATCATCTCTGTTACCTGTTGTGGTCATCTCTGTTACCTGTTGTGATCATCTCTGTTACCTGTTGTGATCATCTCTGTTACCTGCTGTGGTCATCTCTGTTACTCAGCTTCAAGTCCCTTCTGCTCACCACACTCAGAATAATCTTCAGGATTTCCAGCTTGTGGTGGTTAAACCAAGAACATAATAATAATTATAAGCTTGTAATGTAGTGAGCTGCTGGCATCAAGCGCTTGAAACTTGACCCACTGGATGTTTACGTTTCCCTACAATTTGCTTTATTTTTATTAAGTATTCAGAATTCAATTCTATAACTGCCTCTGAATTTTTCGGATTCGTGGACGATGGTTAAACGAAATCATTTGAACATTTGTGTGTAATAAATTTCAAAAATGAATTATCTAATTTGAAGTTATCGGAATATTCTAACTCCCAGGTGTGCTTTTTGCCTAATTGTTGTTATGATCGATTAGTTCATATGCTTGTACGAGTGTGCAACGTGTGCTACCCTATTCATGCTGACAAAAATAAATACCGGGTGCGGTAACACAACTTCTCTTTTTTTAAGCAAAGCGTTTTGAAGAATGAAGTTATGTTGCTGCACCCTGTAGTAGTCATGGCTGTTATGAAGCCAGACAGACATTTAAGTTAAGCGTGGGTTAGCATTGCCTGTTTTTGGTCATCATGACCTTGCTGTGGTCATTTTATCGCACAAGGTATTTTTCTGATCTTTTTCGTGGCAAGCATCGCAAATTGAGATTTTCATTTGTGGAACTTTTTATCATTTCTCTCATTTGTTATATTTCCGAGCGAGTAAAACATGGAAATAAACGCTCGTGAGTGCCTGCTCACCTTGTAGGGGCCGGCGTGTCGGTTAACATCTCGTTGCATTAATAACTCTTCACTTCTTGTAATCGTTAATCTGTGCTTATCTGCATATTTCGCACGCTTTAGCCCACTAAACTTCACACTTCTCATCGTCTGATCTGCTCTCTCAAATGAGCTTAAGCGTTATACCTGGTGTCTAACGAGTAGAATATTAATTCATGGTCTTTTTAAAATAATCGATAATGAAACTTCTTTGTGAGGAAGAGCCGTTCGTTCCAGTAACGTGCAAAAAATCTCCAGCACAACGCGTCAGTCAGCACTTACGCTTATGAATGCCGTCTTCGCCAATCAATTATTTCCGGGAATTGACGCTGGTTGCTAAACTAGAGAGGCTTATCTCTAAGGAAATTGGTGTTAATTCATAATGAGCTTGCTACGGAATAGGGATACTGGAAATTGTTGAGTACTTCTGTATTTTGTTTCCGGTTGCAGGCAACCAGATGACGTTTTCATTTTATATGAACTGATGGCTGGTGAGAAAGCGGTGTCCGCACACAGGATGACACTCTTGCTTTTTCGGTCACGTGCGCTGGTGATGGAGGTCACTTTGATTTCTCCAGTGCTCCACTTGTTCACTCACACGGTCGCTTCTCTCACTTCCTCCTGCACTGCTGTTACTTCCTGCCGCCTCCTGCACTGCTCTGTTACTTCCTGCCGCCTCCTGCACTGCTCTGTTACTTCCTGCCGCCTCATGCACTGCTCTCTGTTACTTCCTGCCGCCTCATGCACTGCTCTGCTACTTCTGCCGGCTCCTACACTGCTCTGCTACTTCTGCCGGCTCCTACACTGCTCTGCTACTTCTGCCGGCTCCTACACTGCTCTGCTACTTCTGCCGGCTCCTACACTCTTATGTTTACTACCACCTGCACTACTCACTTATGTTAATTCTTGCCGCCTCCTTCACTTTGTTTCCTGTCACGTTCTGCATGTTATTCTCAGGACTCGTTCAGGTACCTCAGTGCATCAATCCTGATTTCGTGGGTGTTTTCCTTCAGTAAGATGCACCTTATTTGAGTTCCAAGTACGTGCGACTTCAGCTATGTATAGTTGGGACGCTAATTACTGCAGGGAGCATGTCATCTGGTCTGCTTCCCTCAGTTTACTGAGGACCCACAACACTCGTCGACCCTTTGACCTGAACTTGTGTCCTATGAACTTTCCTGTACGCGAACAAGGACAAGAATAGTAACGTTCAGTTAAGGACTTTTCCTATAGGATACCTCATAAGCTCGCTTGCTATCTGGCTGAGCCACCACTGGTCGAATGCCTGGTGCTCGTCAGTGCTGCCACTGTGCTCGTCAATGCCATCCAGTTTCTTGAGATCGCCCAACTCTCAACTTTGCTCCCTGGAAGCACTGGAAGGGGAGACTCGGGTCACTCCTGATATGGAGATGGTGGCTGTTTCCATGTGATGTTGCCGCTTCATTTTGTCTCTGCTCTTACTAATTTTTGTGTTCGTTTTTGCACGTAATGTGACACTCGTTACGTTTTATAATTATCTTCGCGGGTCTTCTAAGGAATATTTAACCTCATTTTGAGATTTTAGTTCTTAAAGTATTCAATTATTTTCCTCGTTTCATGTCAACTAAATTTCTCTTACTCTTGCATCATCGCTAAGGCCGAAGTTCATCGTATATGTGTGACGCATTTCAGACTTTGTAGCTTCGTAGGGTTTCTTCTCTCTTAATGGAAACGAGTTCAAGTTTCCATTAAGCTTTTCATTCTGTCCGCCAGTTTTTGGAAAACACTGTCAGGTGCGCTGAGTGTCTGTGAAGAGTTTGAAATTCACTCGATTGGCAATTTTACTAAAATATTTCGAATTCCTGGTCTTCTTCAATTTTTTTTCTGTAGACGACACGGAGCTTCTACCGTGCATGTGCGTTGTCTGGTGCTTGTCACGACCCTCCCGTGTGTACAGGCTGTCCATAAAGTCTCTTATAAAAGTCTCATAAAGTCAACAGCAGGATCCCTGCTGTTGACTTTATGAGACTTTTATCCCTGAAACACACAAATACAAAATGTGATTAAAAACTTTAATAAATACTGAATACAATCGAACAAATTTGAATAAAATATCTTATCAATTGCATTTGTAATAAATATTTGAAATGGCAAAGAGATTTTATGGACACTCTGTACTTCTTCGAGAGACGTTACGTGTCATCACATGGTCTTACACTGCAGCGTCAGCATCTCTGTTCAAGTTTCTGCATATGTACGTGCATTAACGTTTAAACACCAGCATTTCTATACGCTGCTATACTTTACAGTCGTGCTTTTAACCTCAGCATCAACGTGCAATGCTCCAGTTTGAGGCGCTTGTTTCAATAACAGAAGTGTCTCGCAGTCAGCCCACATACACAACAGTCGCGTCTTGTGTGTTCTGCAGCCCTCTGAAGCATTCATTATTAACAATGGAATAATACTACCCTCCTAGGAATGTATCTTTATTGTTTAGCACAATGTTATGCCGCGTGTAACTAAGTATAGTGTCGACGGATTACGTACGAAGGCCGAAGTAGAGCTCTATAATGTGAAGGCAGTCTATGAGCTTAAATGTTATGCGACTTCTTCGTAGCGAGCGAACCAGAGACCAAAGGCTCTATTAACCCATTAATGCTGTCTGGCAAGTTGACTTAACACATCATAAGGAGTATAAAATTTTAATACTGTCGAGGTTATTGATCGAAATGGAATGTAACCACAACGAGGCGAGTACTGAACGCATTCTGAACAAGTTACAGCATCCTGCTATGCTTCTTTTGATATTATATTAAAATCAGCTAACATTTTTGATATGGCAAGTTGACTTGGCAGTCTGTATTAATGGGTTGACGGGAGTACGCGGGATTGCTGGGCAGCACAGCGTTCCTAACTGAGCAGTGGATGATGATGATGCGGGATGATAAACAGGAAGATGAGAGCAGCAGATGTGGGGACAGAAACATAGCTTGATGCGTCAGTCGTTACTGCACACTCTTCTCGCATGTCGCAGTTCTAAACTTGCGTCAGTGAAATCCGTCCTGGTGCTACACTTGCCACTTGGATCTTGATTTCTGTTCGCGAGTGATTTCAACGTACGTTGTCTTTATCATTTTGAGAAAGTCAGCTAATACAAAGTCTAGATAAAGATAAGTCTAGAGAAGTTAACACACGAGAGTGAGATGGTGATAACGCTCCATTTACATGAATGACGATGATAAAAATTTGTTCTACTAATGTAACCTACTTTACTTCATTGTTATCAGTATAATCGTGCATTTCGCTGGCACCCCCGTAATGACGCTCTTTATTCAAGTGTTCGTGAGAGAACAAGCTCAGACCAGACTGTCGCTCTCTTATTCTGGAGACACGTAAATTCTTGAAATGACAAACAATGCATTAACCAGGAAGACGCTAGTGGTTATTTCTTTAGTCACCAATTGCATCATTACTATTACTAAGCAGCTCTCTCTTACAACTGACATGAACGAACAGAAATGGCGGGTGCACTCCTGACGATGACCAGTAGAAACGATGCAGCTAGAGAGGGTTAGTCAGATGGTGTTTGACTGCACTATGCTACTATTGCTAGCCGGAAATTCCGAGTGAATGAGCTGCAGTGGATGTTCTGCGAACTTCACTTGCATGTGACAAGCCTGTCCTGCGTTATGCTGTACTCTGCACGATGTTACTTCAAGATTAACGAACCCCTGCGTTTGTTTGAGTTCAGAGGTGCATTTTTAAAAGTATTTCATTCAGCAACATGAGTATTAATCAATTTAGTGAGTTTACTACGTTGAATTGTTGACATTGGTTGGTTAACGTGTTTTTGAATGTCCTGTGTCCGATGCTGCTAACTCATTGCCCGATGCTGCTAACCCACTGCCCGATGCTGCTAACCCACTGCCCGATGCTGCTAACCCACTGTCCGATGCTGCTAACCCACTGTCCGATGCTGCTAACCCACTGTCCGATGCTGCTAACCCACTGCCTGATGCTGCTAACCCACTGCCCGATGCTTGAGTTGACTGCTTGCCAGATGAGAGGTAC
>VCRD01000797.1:167751-191359 GCA_006783055.1 Trinorchestia longiramus | reverse complement strand
GTGCTTGAATACAGTAGTGCAAGGACCGTGGAACGGTTGTGTGAGCGAAGATCACTCTATTGTGTTGTTTGGAGCGTAACGAATAAGAAATATGATTATTAGCCAGTATGTTGGGCTCGTGAAATCTTTTAAACACAATTTCATCCTTTTCCAAGTACTTAGTTAGGTCTTGTTTGCTGATGAGCCACCCACGACAACCTCTTGCGTGCTTCAGTAATGTTAAAATATCTTCTTCCGCTCCTGTAGAAGTTCATGCTTAATGTTAAGGAATAACCTGACGAGCTTTTCTTCATCGCAGGAAAAAGTTTGAGAAGATTTGTTTCACTGGCATAAGGAACTGCGGCAGCCCTAGTTTGCATTGCAGTAAATTCTCAGTCCTGATTAGAAGAACTGAAACATAGGCGAATCTGAGGAACAATGCAAGGTAATTTCTTGTATTGAAAGGAAAACATGAAATTTTCGCGGGCTCAAAATTAGTTTTAACCCTTTCGCTACCGTTGGGTTAATATGTCCCAAAAAAAACTTTAAAAATCATTCCCTTTAGTCCCATATTCTAAATGTTTCGTTCAAAATTACAGTAAAATTACATAGAAATTACTAAAGATAAGTGGTAATTTACGCAATATTTTGATCAGTATGAAAATAATTTGGTCTTGAAAGGGTTAAATGCGAAAATCAATCTTTTCGACTCGAAAAGCGCTTTCAGTATAGATAAGAATCGAGTGGGTGCGAGAGACACAAGTCACTTCTCAGGTTGCTTTTGGACTTGTTATGCTGCACGCTAACCACCCTCAGCGATGCATGAGCTGGCTGGACTGCTAGCGCTGCAGACGTGTCACTCAGTAGAGCCCCTGTGCCCCTCCACTGGCAGTGTTGGTGTGTGTCTGACTCTGTCATGCTGTTATGTGGTGCACAACGCTGCTCTGTACTGCCCCTGCCCTCATTATTCTATCGTGTCCTCCCCACCCTCTGCCTCTAGTGTTACCTCCTCCCTTGCCTCCCACCCTCTGCCTCTAGTGTTACCTCTTCCCTTGCCTCCCACCCTCTGCCTCTAGTGTTACCTCTTCCCTTGCCTCCCACCCTCTGCCTCTAGTGTTACCTCCTCCCTTGCCCTCACCCTCTGCCTCTAGTGTTACCTCCTCCCTTGCCTCCCACCCTCTGCCTCTAGTGTTACCTCCTCCCTTGCCCTCTTCTTTTCCTTACTTCTCCTGTTGACTAAGCCTCAGTAATCGATAATTTTTTTAGTATTTGTAATTCATTATCATCAATATCATTATTTTGCCTCTCTTCAAGCTGTTTATTATTATCATAACCTCGCTTGTGTCACCACACCGTCACTTGTGATCATTACCCTCTCCTCCTCCCTCACCACACCGTCACTGGTGATCATTACCCTCTCCTCCTCCCTCACCACACCGTCACTGATGATCATTACCTCCTCCTCCCTCACTATACCGTCACTGATGATCATTACCCTCTCCTCCTCCCTCACCACACCGTCACTGGTGATCATTACCCTCTCGCCTATCCTTATTCTTGTGTAGTAGTTACTGTACCACCAATTGTTGATGTACGTACGTACTTATCACATACAGGATTAGTCTTTGTTTGTACCATGAACAGAAGTAAATCTTTGTATAATAGGAATTAATGCATGGATGCATCGTAGCAAGAGTAAATCTATGGATGTATCATTAACAGAAGTTAAACTATATATGTAGCAGGAAAAGTTTATACTACTGTTGAGGAAGTTCATGCAGATGTGTACCCTCACTTCCGCATTGTGTAGAGTTTGTGTGACTACCGGTGGTGGGATGTGACTTGGCTGCACGTCCCGGTGGTGGGATGTGACTTGGCTGCACGTCCCGGTGGTGGGATGTGACTTGGTGTGTTGTATGATGCGTCTTAGCTTCATGGTCCTGCCAGTGTACTTGCTGAGTAATGCTTCACTTCATTGTTATTTTACCATGAAATAAAGTTCATAATTTGGGGTTTTATCCTGACTCGGTGACTCGGTCTCCCTGACTCGGTCAACATCTACCATCCAAGTTCAGTTTGTCCTGCGTTTCCCCACATTCCTTAAGAGATGTGCACTATTTATAATATTGACTTCCTGCTCCTTGCTGACCTCTACTGTGACTCTCTTGACCAGTAAACGGATCAGCAGCGCGTGGTCAGCATGTAACATGCCCACGCTGCCCTCACTCACGTCCATGTCATGTCTTGCTGTGCCCTCTGTGATGCTTCCTATCCTTCCGCCTCCTGCTGCCCTCACGAGAGCACCAGCACCAGCACCCTCACGAGAGCACCAGCACCCTCACGAGAGCACCAGCACCCTCACGAGAGCACCAGCACCAGCACCCTCACGAGAGCACCAGCCTCACGAGGAAGTGGAGTTAAGGGATCTACTTTTCGCAACCTTGACCAGATCTGAAGTGGCATTTTGCTTGTGCTGCTGCTGCTGCTCACGATGGTTTCAGGGCAGCGGAAACAGACTTGAAAAAATGAGGCCATGCAGGTGTGTTGCCAAGCTTTTCTTACGAGGATATCAGCAAGTTCTTCCGTACAATTTGGGTGTGTATTATATAATACCCTAATCATTTTCAAATATTTGGATGTGGGAAGGTAAATTAGCATGCGGACGCTCTTGAAAAAGATATGTGTACTGAATGGGCTATCAAATTTCGTCGAGTGTGTACGTTTCTCTCGAAGTGTATTTTTAGCTGTCAAGAATCAACACTTCAGTTTAGTTTACGTTTCATCCGATAAAGTCATGCTAAGCGGCTGGTAGTCGCTCGATAAACAGTATTAAACTCCTACCTAAAGTACGAGTATATTCTTGGAATCACCCAAATGCGCTCCGCTTGAGTGCTACTGTGCACAGCTGTCAAGGGCTGTTCTAATTCTTGTCAAGTTTCATCTTTATAAGTTTTATTATTAGTTTTAGTTCTAGTTTTATTAGTTGCGTTTTATGAAGTTTTAGTCACGGTTTGTTGAAGTGTTATTAGTTGCATCCTCGGTTTGTTGCAAAGGTTACGTAGCATTGTAACGATTTCTTGATTTTAGTACAACAACTTAATTTTGTTGTGATCTGGAAGATATTTTACGCTTTTCTGAACAGGTTAATTAAGAGTTATTTCACAGGACATATATTCTCAACTTCCTCGAGGTAATTGACAGTTTTCTAGTGTATTCGTGCAGCGGCTGTAGTATTTTTGAAGCTGTTATAAAATGCGTGCAAATTTGACGAAAAGTTCCCAAAAAACATCATTCACAAAACATCTCATGAACGTCATTCACGACAGAGTGTTCAGAAGATGTTTTGTTTTGTTTCAATTGTAATTGCCTGAGGAGTTTATCTAGCGAGTTCAGTAATTGGTCAACGGATATCAGTGAAGATAATTGTTAGTCAACAAGTCTCAAAAATTGTCTGATTCCTCAAGATGAGTTCATATTGATTATTTACATCACACTTAGTCCTGGCAGCTTTTTTACAGCCTTTAGAAATAACGTGAATCACTGCATAGGAAATAATTAACTCTTTGGCGAAGTTAGTTTTAAAAATCACGAATCTGTGATTATTGCGTTGAATTATAAGTAATATTCATTTATTGGAAGCAAAATATAACGACGTGCTTCGAATTTCTAGTGAATAGACTTTAACCTGAGATGACCTGTTCAGAAGGAGCGTTCACCGGCCTTTTTTGCATCAACAAAAAAATAAGTACGCATCTTGTTTTGAACGAAAATTTATATTGAAGAGCTATGCAGTGTGTGCTCGCTAGTATCCCCGCGGTAATTTCAATATCTAATTTTTCAACCGCAATCAGATACTAAGTGCAGACTTACACTGTCAACGCTGCAATGTGTGCGTGAAAATTTTCCAAGAAAATGCCAGTATGAGAATACAGTTTCATTTTGATAATACAACAAAAATCGAGACAAAAACATTTGACTTCGACTTGTCTGTTGTACACCAGCCGCTATATTCACCAGACCTTGCATCAAGTGATTTCCATATTTTTCGTTTGTAATGAAATGCGCTCAATAATGGAAAAATTCTGAAGCAGATCAAGTAACAATGTATACGGACAACTTTTTGAACTGAAACCAGCCGAGCCCAACTTTAGAGTAATCAATAACCTGCTAAATGACTATACGAGTATGTATTATGGTTGCCCAAAACTGTGAATATACCACTGATCAAAACTATTTACTATTTAATGGTTCAGTAATGCTTGTGTTCCACAAAAACGAAAATTATTTACGAACCAACCCAGTAAATAACTAGAGCAAGTCATTGTGCTTTATTTTTAGCTCAAGCAAGAAATAACTAATTTTCTCGATGTCTCATTGTCGTCGTCTGACCCCACTGCCCCTTTTAACTTATTTCTGGAGATGCTTTGCTTACGTAAATATCTGAGCGGCAACATAACGTTAAGGTTCGTACATCTCAAGACTTGTGATGCAGCGGTTGCAGTAAATGGTCCCTCACATGATCGTAACGTGCCAGCACTGCGTCACAAGAGAATCACAGGCGAGTGTAGAACAAAGGAAGGGAAAAAAACTCTGTCCCTCATTTATAATTTGTTGAGGCCAAAGTTTTGATGGTTTTAAGTGACTTGAAAGTATATTGTTTCCTAACCGTAGAGCTGTGGCTTGGATTTTTAGAACGGTTGAAAACAGAGCAGCAGATATCACGAGGTGAAAAAAAAGTATTTGTTGAAATTGTTGGAGGAAGACTGAGTGTTTGGTACACTTGATGCGTGTTAATGCAGCCGTTAAAGAGCGAATAAAAGTAGGTTTAAAGAATGAAGCTTTTATCGCTTGTCGTACGTTTGTGCTCTACCTTTCCGTTCGCTTTGTGCACACAACAGCTGTTGTTATTCACAGCTAATGTCGATCGGCCGGTACGTGTTTACTACTCGTATTCTTTAGCTGTAACTGTTAACTATTTACGGGAGGTGTTGTTCACTGGAAGAAGAACGCAAGAGCTGGAGACTTGGGCAACACGATAATGAACTAAGAACGTAAAGCGAACTGGAGCATTGGAGACTTGAGATGGTGCTAAACGAAGCTGAACTGTCAAATGAGAAGATGCGTAGCAGAAGAAACCAGCTATGGAAGAGGAACTGGAGAGAAATACGAAGTATAGCAACACAGCGGGCACCCCCGTGCAGTGTATGGCTGGCGAGGGTGACTGCCTCTGATTCACGCCGTGCAGCTGTTGACTCACGGCCCCACGACACTGCACTGCGTTGTGCTGCTTTGCACCCAGTCTTCATTCATTGCGTCTGCTCTTCATTAAAAATGCGAGTGTGTCTGAGCCCCAAATGTGTTAGAATTAACGGATTTTCATGTCGCTCTGCTGCAATTTTTAACATTAAAACACGTTCTCGTGTTAAGTTTACGAGTCCTATTCACTACGTGTTTAATCGGTTCATCATAAGAGTATGTGTAAATGACAGTTTTAGAGTGTACAATGACACAAGTATGATTGAGGCCTCAGAGAAGTGCTTCAGACCCTCGTACACTTTGTTTGACGTTGGACACAGACGTGCGTGCTGTTGTATGCATGTTGTTGGTGTACAACATGTGTTTGGCATGCAGAAATATAAATTCTAGTGCGTCGCGTGGCACTATGTCTCAGAATTGTGTTAAATATAGGTACGAGTCACAAGTAGATTTGGTACAGAAATAGCACACGCTTGCACCTCGCTCGAAGTGCATGAGTACATTTTAACAAACTGCTATAGAACTTTTTATTTCAAACTTCTCTTGATATATTTTTGATACATTTCTTTAATTTTTTTGATTAATTTGCGTCAGAAATCGTAATAATGAGTTAAGCATTTTTCGTATTTGTTCACGCAATGTTTGGTAGATCATTCCCACCACATCTTTACTGACGCATATCAGTACGACAATGCCTTGACGTTGTAGCCTTGTTCTTGTGTGTTCGCTTCCTAAACGACACTAATGAGATCGCATGAACTGACATAATGATTACTGAGCTGTGATAAATGAAACAACTTACACATCCTCAAATTATTACACACTTTTTGCACCTGATGATAACCAATGATGCCTGGAGGTAGGGTGTGGCTTAATGCAATGTAGTTTCCTAAACTCATTGGGGTAATTTGTCTCATGTGCGTGAAGTGCGTTATGGTCCAGCTCCTCACCACTGGAGTGTTGTACTTCTGAGCTGCTATGATGCGGCATAATTATTGTAGGATGTAATGCGATCATTTGTTAGGTTTAGACGCGCTTCACGAACCCTCGTCTCTGACGCCGGAGTGCATTTCTATCCAGTCGACGCACATGGTCGCACGTTGATTATGCTAATATGGTGGTGCAGTGGGCGAGGTCTAGCAACATCGTCTTCTTCCTAACTTGCTTGCAGTGCACAACTGACTCAGAGGTGCATGTTCTGTTAATTTCCTTCTCTTATTGCTATTATTCGTTCATTTTTCATTACTTTCTATGCGGTTGTGCGTTGAGCGGCTTGTAAAATGCTCAACTAAGACGTACAATTAAACTATGCTGATTATTATGTTCCAATTGAGGATGTAAAGCTCTTGGTCTTATAATCACAAACGTAGTCTGTACCGTATGCAAATACGGCTTGAAGATTACAGGTTTGCATTAAATATTGCACGTGAGTGATGCCAATCACCTACACCATGAGTTGAAGTTCCCAGTCCAAAATTGCTCTCGAAAAATTCTACACGTCTTTCATGTTCAGAAAGCAGCTGATTTAAAGTAGAGTTGTGACAGACCGAGTCAGTTCCAAGCGCCTTCTCAGGTCACTACGATTTCAACTTCTCAAATCAATAAGGGGCAGAACTTCTACTATACTTCTTTCATCAAAAACTGCTCGTAAAACTCTTATTGCCACTACAATACGAACACTTTTTAAAAAGTGTCCGTAACACTTTTACTGAGACTGCGAGCGGATGCCTTTTTGAAAATTACTTTAAAAAAAACTTCTACTTCCTGCGCGATAAGACATCTTGATGAATCTGCTCATAGCACTGCTACTGCCACTACGAGTGTCTTCTCAGAAACTACTTAGTGCCTCCTAACCATGTAATGGATGGGGAGGGGTAATAAGTCATAGTTCGTCCGTGTTCACCTGCAGTTGATGAGAATGCTTCATTCGCCTCCCTGCTGCATGTTTGTTGCCACACAGGTCACATGCAGCACTCGAGTCGAGTGGTTCTTTTGAGCGATGGGAGGGGCTGTATCTTGTGAGCTGGTCTCTGTGTCTCCCACCCTATCCTTTGTCTCTTGTCCTGGGTGTTGTGCGCCTCAATGTGATCTCATCACATGTGTGGCCCGCGTTAGTGCGTGCAGTTCTTGTTCTGTTTAAGGTAACTAGCAGAGGGAGACGTAGAAACTAGCTAAGACTGCAATTTATTAGCATAAGGGATAACGTGTGTAGCCTAAACTGAAACGGCCAAAGAGCAGACGTATTGAAGTTGTAGGAATAGAGAAAATACTGAAGTTGTAATCTCCTCGGTCGTATCACCATCCATATCGCGTTGTCACTGCTGCTCACGGTGCATAAATAGAGCGTTCAACGATAAGGATTGTTGCCTGATGTTCATGTCACCGTACGTTGTTTACATGAGTACAGAATCTGAAAAGTGGACTGTTTTTGAAGTCAGGGCTGTTCCACTGCCCCGCAACGGTTCTTAACCCTTTAGGGCAGGGTGGGATACTTAGTAACCCACCAATTTAGATACATTTCTTGCATGGTGGGCCTCAAAGAATTAAAGCAAGCTGTACAAAGTGAATCATACTGACGCTACCCATGTTTGTCGGATTTGCTCTCCTATGACTTCAGATAATCTTACATTAGTATTGACTTGCACTTAGGAACACACTTTTTCCACTAACGACGCTCTTTAGCGTCCGATCTAAAATTCATTCCTGGAACTTCGTTAATGTATTGAAGAAGCTCTACTAACTTCTGACATTACGATAACCTTTAACGTTACCGAATTAGAATCAGGACCAAAAGACTTCGAGATGATGAACCCTTCTTTATGTGTGCTAATGCACTATAAACGACCTGTGTCTGAAGAAGGTTTAGATAAATGGCACTAAATTTGTCTTGGTGCAGAAGATCATACTCTGCCCATGTCCTGAAGCTTTCTATTGCGGTGGGTGTCTGTGGGCCACCCATGCAGCTGCTGGCAGTTCACCAGTCTAAGAGCTCGTCATTAACAAATGGTGCATTCAAGTGCATGCTTAGTCTCCTGAGCGTGTTTCAGTTTTATCTGTTGAACTCCGGCCTGGCTAGACTTGACGTTTGCCCTCTTTGTCCAGGAACAAATGGATTTGCGAGTGCGCTGTGGTTCACCCGGAGTCAGATACTACAGATCCCTCATAAAGAGCATCTCTTGTATACTCGGAATCTTCCTTGAGGAATCAGGTTCAAAATTACATACTCTGAACATGAGATAATTTTCGTCCTGTTATCTGAACAGTTCGAAGCATAGACTTGATAGGCTAAATAGTAACACAGTTGGTGCTCGTGTGTTACTAGCAGCTTGCGTTTACCAATTTTTCATGTTCTTGTCGGCATCGCTACTCTGCTGTCTGTCATTGTGTCTTGAAAAGTGTTTGAGTTTTCTAAGATGCCAGACTTGCGGTTCTGTGCAAAAACTCTTGTTTTAAGTGGATCACGTGCTCTGGATCACAGTTATTTAACCTTACTCTGAGGCTTGAACGATCTTAAGTGCTACACTCATTTTTTCAGTTTAAATTTGTCTATATTGAATATTAATTCCTATGCATGATACTTTTCGCCTGCTTTTTTCGTTCAGTATTTTCAGCCTAAATCTTATTCGCTGTGTTCAGCTGTATCATCTGTAAAGTTGCCTTAAATTCCTTCTATTTGATCACAATTCACTGTTTATTTCTTAATCTACCATGTTATGACCATCGTTGCTTGAGGCTCAGCGGTGCAGTGGTTAGCGCATAGAACTCCTTTCGGACAGCGTATCCAGTCCGATCGGAGGAAGCGTTCGAGTGCACGTGTCGGCCCAGGTTTGCAAGCGAGCATGACCCACACGCTACCCACACGTGCGCCACTGGTTCCGTTACCGTGCTGCTTGACCGTTAAGACGATGCTAGCGATGTCGTGCTGGAATAACTGACTTGCGCTACTTCAGAGTCTAGTGACTTCACCGCTACAAAATCTATAGCGTATATAGCCAGTGATTGAGTCAGCGCGCCGCTTAAAATTGTTAAACTAATTTTATTTTATTTTACGTGATTGTTTTACTTGAATTACAATTTTGCATAGTTTGTGTGCGTACAGTTTCATATTAGTGTGTCGTTACACCGAAAAATTTATCCATTCGACCTTAAAGCAATGGTTTAGTGCTGTTAGAGGACGCATGCGTAATCTCGCTATTTAACTTGACGATTTTATGCTGCTTCTAAATATATCATTATTAATAATGGTGCAGCGTTGTCGCTACGTTACGTGAAAATGCCGCGGCTATCATTTGACTGTACAGGTTTACACGCTACACTATTCAATTTGCAGGGAATTACAGAGTACTGTACTGTTCTTTCTAAGGTAATGCAGCGCTACTAACGGTACCCGCTTCTGCCCGTCCGTGTTTATCGTTCGTACTCTGTTGATTGCTATCTTGCACGACTGCCCTGTTGTGCGTCGCGTCTAGCACGAACATCAACCGTTGTAGACGAGTACAGGCAGTTTATTCTAGTGTGAGTGAAGTGTTTCCTTAGTTTGTTGTGAAGCATGACGTTCATTTTGCCTCAGTGTATTTTAGAGCGTGAATTAGGTCTGCCCTCAGATTACTTTACAATGTGGAACTGATTTGTTTCATGAAATTAATTTTGCAAGTATTTGTATTCGTATCATCTATTCGGGCATGTATTCCAAGGGTGTGGTGTTCTCTGTAAAATATTCCGAGTCCGAATAAGAATCTTTGCTGTTTTAAATATCTGCTTCTCATGGACTTCATGTGTGTCAAATTCTCTAGATGGGCATGGTAATAAGAGCAGCGTTGTGGGTACCATGAGAAGACTCGAAGGAAGTGTTACATTATTTTGTCACCATTTTGTCTATTTAGTCAACGCTGTTCATCGAATGCCAAAAATATTCATTGTGACGCCTATCCTACGTTTGGTATTTACTTTAGAGAGAGAATCCTATCATTTACCCACTTCATATTTGCTCTAACATATCGTATTCAAATTTCTCAGCTTCGTTATGCATTCGTACGTTAAAATCACGCTTTGCATTGCAACTGCTCATGATTTAGCGTGTACATACGGCACTTTTCGTTAGTCCTGTGTGCCCATAGTCAGAGGTTCTGGTGAAAGTGTAAGAGAGGCTTGACTTCATTACAGATGCCTTATTATATGCGCAATGCTTGCAGCGTTGCTTGCCAAAGGTAATGAGGGCACCTCAAGTCGCTCAACTGTTTCGTGAGTGCCTTTCTCTCCTGAAGTTTGGCTGCGAGTGCCCATTTCTGCTTTTTTTGGGCTGCCATTTGAGTGTATCTCAGTGGCATCAAAGACGACGACGCCCACGCAAGTGCGTTCACGTTGAAGCACTTACGCTGGGTGTACGATGGGTCTACTAGTACAATATGTGACTTACGTTCTAGGTACGTTCTAGGAAAGTGCCACGTACTGATGCGAATGTGACACCTTCGCTTTACAGAATCTTTGCAAATGGACATTTTGTCAAAGTTTTCTCCTATCATCCATCTGAAATGGAAGGTCGAGGCTCGGCGAGTACAAGTTTTCTTTTAAATGAAAAAGCTTGTGTTGTAATGGGTTTAACAGGTGTTAAGTGTCCCGCGTGAGTCTAAAGTATATTCCCATGCTTTGCTGAAAAGCTGTTATCAATGGATGGATTTGATTGATTGTATTTATACAGGCAGCGAATACATTTTTCCGACGACAGCTCAAAATACCCTGTTCAATGAACCTGCCAATATTAGCCAGTTTTGCATCAGAATTGCTGTGTTTTTCATCTGTACCATGCATTAACCCATTAATGACAAGAATTATTTACTGGATGTGGCTTCAAGGCCAACTGAACGTGGTGTAATCGGCGTATAGGAACCAAACGTGTTCAGAAAATGAACAAACTTTGTATTGAACCAATTAACCCACTAAAATCGATGTTTGATAATGCAGTTAAATTATTTGTGTATTTTTCCCCAGGTTGCAAAGGGAACCGTTCGTCATCAATGAGTTAACACGTTGCCTCCGATTGCCTAATTGGTGTAAAACTTCACTTTGTACGCATAGTCACTAGAAGGATCTGAAAAAATTACAGAACCTAACCTCAGTGGTACACATACGTACCACTTCGGAGTCAACGTGTTAAGAGGAGCTACGAGTTCATCATCCTCGGATCAGGTGTTTGCGCGAGGCAGTGATGGCTCAGGAAGACTACTGCCTCATTTTGGCCATCTGCTCCTGTTGTCCAGGCAGCGCAATTTCTTGTTTCTTTTGCTGTTCCTCACAGCCCCTTGCAACAGATTACATGCATGAAGGGTAGGCTTACGATTGAATGCATAAAATTTGCGGAAGGAATCAATTCCACGGCCTAATGCTTCTACAGGCCGACCGCCCTACGAGCTCCGTCGGAGGCTCATTGTGTCTTCTTGTGAGTTTACAGGATAATTTCCATTTAAATGAATTTATTTCACGCCCTGGGTTTTCACAGAAATTTCTATGATTAAATACCAGGCTAAAAGCTTTTTCAAACTCCGTCCAAGATGGAAACCGCTTAGGGTTCATTTCTGAGATGCGGCGGTGACAGTGCTCAAACAACTCCATGCTGCCACCCTTATATTGGTCACACGCACTGAGGTGGGTTTGCACTGTCCCCCTTGATAACACGCGTACTTTGCATGTTCGAGTAGTGCAACGCAATATGACGTCTGCATCACATGCTGGCATACCTGACCGTACCGGACAAGCGTACCCGGCGCAGTGGGGTGTTTGAGTGGTCAGCTTATTTGGCTGATACTCGCGAATCTGAGTATGGACGCTGGCGCAATAAGACCCTCAGCTGGTTCTTGAACCTCCATGGTGGGTGGCCAGTGATTCTGCAGAAAACGATTCACGGGTGTCTTCCATGCTCGTGTTGGGTGTCTTCTCTTCCATCCTTCTCGGTTTTTTAACGGCAGTGGCATCTGCTACAGCACAGCTGCTGTGCTGCTGCAGCTACTCCTAGTTCTATCACCAGCTTGGTCGACTGGTGAGCGAATCTGCTTGCTAGCGGAAAGACCCGGGTTCGAATCCCGCTGCCGACATGGTTGACGCGGCTAGAAACACGGCATGGGACTTGGGTAAACAACCGAATAATTATCGAAGTAATTATCCGACCCAAGAATGGGCCAGAAGGTTCGTTCCTATAGCCTCATTCTATTCTATTCTATTCTATTCTAGTCCACCACTCTCGACACACTCAAGCTGTAGAGTATTGTGTGCATCCTATGAGGCGTAATACTGCGCTCTTAATTGTTCATCTGTCAAGTTACGCTATAATACTTAACTTAAATCACTCTCAAAATTGAGTGCAATTTCGATTGTGACAGGATTAAGATTAAGAAAAGTCTTTCAAGCAAACCGTTCGTTTGCTCGAACATATAACTCTAGGAATACTGCTTCATTTTGTGACTTGCTGGTGAGAAATGCTTTTGGATCATTTCAAAATGTTCCTCCGTCTCCACTCTAATCCCAGAAGGTATAAATAGGGATTGCCTGTCGTGCGTAATCGCTTTTTTAACTTGGCTTCAAGAAGCCTCGTAAGCAAAATTGAAGTTTCATCAAATTACTCCGACCTGCTGATGTGATCACAGCTCGTGAGAGTTGTGTGTGAGGAGACCTCTATTTACTTGACCCTTTCGGTCCTGACGGCATCTCTGATAGCCGCAGTCATTTTTCGCCACTTTGTAAGATGCAGAGCAACACGTGTGTCTGTGCAAACGCTGGTAGGCCAGTGCAAGCTACAGTTTGATCAGGACAATGCAGTGATCGTAAAACATCACAAAGCATCTTTTTTTTTAAATTTGATGTTAAATATGTTGAAAAGGTTTTGATATTTGCATCATGGGATCGAAAGGGTTAAGTGAGGTCTCGCTCTGGGATTCTACAGGAATCTATAAATCGTGAATGATGTTTTTTTAACTTTTGAGCTTTTACGTAGATTGAAACGGTTTAAAATTTTCCTCGTTTACGCTGGAGTATGAGGTATTACTATGAAATTTTCATGTTTTTCTTTTCTTGTTTTCGTCGTGGAGGTTTTTGTTACATCAGTGAAATCCGTGTTCACTCAAATTTTCGAGTTAGAGATTATTTCAACTATTGAAGCACATTTATTCGTTGGGTCGATTAACGCATCTGCGTATAGCAATTGTAGATCACTCGTAATCTTTAGTTTCAATTTGGCTTCAAGGTGTCGGAAACGAAAGTCATCAGCTGCAGGTACGCACGTTGACGCTCATTATCCAGTATCGGAACCCTAAAAAACTATAAGCTGATTAGTGCAGGCGTCAGTGACAGTCGACGAATGCGTGTCTTGATCTCATGGGCATCAATCGGCGTGCTCACTGCAGTAACCACGTCCTTAATCATACCTAGTCACGGTGGAGGTCTCCATGATGTTTAGAGGTGCTTGCGTTGTGCTCCATTTCTGTTGAAACTCTTCATTTTATTGTGTATTGTCCTTAAAGCTTTGAGGCATCGAGGAATCACCGTCACGACGTTGTTTTGCCAGTAGCACATGGCTCTTATCTTTGACGAATCTCCCTTTCTACGTTCAAGTGTATGTATGTTGTAAATTTGCAGCATTCATTTTTGTCGATGGTGTTCTCTGTATATTCAGAAGGTATTTACACCTAATTTTCATGAGTAGAACAAGAGTTAACGTGGATTACCAGTTTATTGATCACTTTTAGGAGTTAACACGTTGACTCCGAAGTGGTACGTATGTGTACCACTGAGGTTAGGTTCTGTAATTTTTTCAGATCCTTCTAGTGACTATGCGTACAAAGTGAAGTTTGACACCAATCAGGTAATCGGAGGCAACGTGTTAATTTCCATGGTAGCGTCGTCATATGTTTCCTTGGTATCGGTTGCATAATACAGGAAAATTCGTTTTGTACTTATATTCTCAGAAGCATCCTGTAACCTCAGCAAGTTAAACAAGCTCATAATTTCTCAAATCTCATGAGAATAGTATTCCTGTTCTTACAAATTTTAGTTGCGTTGTAACGGGCATTCGTATTATATTTAAGCTGCAGCGTTCATAAATACAAAGAGGGAGCGCTGTATCATACCACCCGGCAGTTGCTTTCAATTGTCTGTATATAGGTGAGACGCACTTTATTAAAGTGCAAGGCGTGCCTTGTGCTGTTATTTGGTCACCCACGTGCTTCCTCACAGCGCCCTTTGCTTTCTGTGCTTTCTCACGGCGCTCTGCTATGTGGGCGGCGACTATGCCCTCTCACCTGCTAAAAAGATGAATTTGTCTCGAGTAATAGGTTATCAGGCCCTGAAGTTTTTGCTCGTTTGAATGTACCGCGTGGGGGTTGAAGTGAGTGCATTCGTTGCACAGCATAATTTTGTCCGGAGTCTGCTGATATCTAACAGGATTCTGTTACAAGAAATGACGATACTTCATCATCAATTGATGGCGGTTGCCTCAGCATAATCGCTTCCTCCTGTACATTGTTGTCCACTTCCAAAACTAACTAGTGAACGTGAAGGCGGTACATACAATCTTGTTTTTGGGGATGATGCACAATTTAATGTTAATTTTAATATATTCTCATTTTGTGGTTTATTGTGCATGCTATTGGATGGTATTTTTATTTTTTTATAACAATACTGTAGAGTGATTTGTAACAATCACACGAATACGTCGACGAAATCTGTTTCGTTTATGTATATCACATTATTTTCCTGTAATAATAATTTTTCTTCGGAGTGTATAAAAACTACACATTCAAAAGATTTCATTTATTTTTGGAACAAAATTTTACAGCCGTCAAACACCGTTCATCGTTAACAATTTAGCACTAAACATCACGATTGACTGACATCACTAAACGTGAAAAATTCAACCATATTGAGAACGTGACACCGCGGCTATTGCTTGCTTCCTAAATATGGGAGGTGAGGGAAGGCAGCAGCAGGCAATGCAGCGCTCGTATTGTGTCAGCGGGGTCAGGGATACAGCCTAATGCAACTCAGAAAATGCTGTCATGTTGAAAAAAATAAAAAATCCAAATGATAGTATATTTTTTATTCTATTTGTTAATAGCTAGTTCCAAGCACTTCAGTATTTTTAATTCCTCTTTTAATCGTTGTGATCCTTCAAAGGTACGCGTCAATTTAGTAATTTTCAGCTGTAGATTTGTATTCCGTTGTATAATAATTAAGTTGATTGTATAAAAATAACTTAAAATTATAGTGTATAATAGTCATATTTTGTTTCTGTGATCAAAGTTTAAAGGTAGAACTAAGAAAAAGACTAGAAAAACAAGGTAAATTTCTTGTAAAATGATAAACCAGGCATTTTTATACGATATAACAGCCTGGATATTCTGTGTTAAATATGTATGAAATAATTAATGTTTAGGTGAAGTATGTACAGCATGCAACAAGTCTGCGGTGCTCAAGCTGTCGTTGAGCAGAAATTTGTGGCTATAGACGCCTGTTTTCTGAACTCTCCTGTGTTCACACCCACCCTCACGATGGAGACATTATCGAGGATAATATTAGCGTGTACATTAAATATATTGAGTTAATCAATTGCTAATGGAAATAGGTATAATTTTTTTCATGCATTCAAGTATCTTACCGTGGGAGCTGAGGGAGGAGGTTCGACGCTGAATTTTTTGTAGAACACTAAAAATTGTTTAGAAAAGTCATCATTAAAAATTCACTCGTTTTTTTTCTGAACGTCACTCGCGGATAAATGCGCTTTGCAAAGTTCATTGAATTGTGTGCGGCTTGAAGCCAAGTTCAGGCCACTGATGGATCTCTTTATAGATCTCTTGTCATGCATGCATCTGTAGTGGCTTAAGAGTTACACGTTAATAGTTTGAGTTACACCTCGTAAGGAAGCTTCACATTTCATGGTTTCATCACAGACGCCTCTTGCTCACTGGTAAATCATTTATAATATACAGTGGTACTAACAAGCATGCTGGTCATTCCCGTCTTCGAACTGAGAATTCAAGAAAACAACCGTATGACCTGCCGCTACACTGGACTCTTCTATTTCACTGGTGATGCAGTGGCGGTGTGTGACTTCTGTTGACCCCGTGGCGCAGTAATTACTGCTGCATGACTGGCTACTGCACTTCAGTAGCTCCTTCTTATCATGAGGCAATTACACGCGAGTCTTCCTGTCAATTGGATGACCACCTCAGTCTGGATTATGAGTGCGAGCTCCTCCTCACTTACTCTTCTTCATCGACCGCAGCAACGAGGGCACCTTAACTAGGACTTCCTTCATGTAATCTGAAATTAAGTTGTCTTCGTCTAATTTATGTATTTTCTACCAGGAAGGAATACCTAAAACTAGTAATAATAACTATGTTTTAAGTACGTTTTTTCAATGCTGATGCAGCTTGTTAAATTTAGCTTGAAACTGCAGGACTTGACAAAACACTGCTATCTGGGCTGACCAAGTCAGATATGAGTGTTATCACTTGGCTTGCACCCAACCTCACTCTGTGTCGGCGCCGCCGATACTGATGTTCAAGAAAATTCAGGGTTACCAGAAAGTATTTGTAAAAGTACCAAATATCACGGCCAAAAGGTACTAAATCCTAGAAAAAGGTACTAAATGGTAAAAATATTGAAATGTGTAATTCTAACATAATCAGAATAAAAAATTAGGACTTTATATACTGCATTTATTTGCATAACTTCTGAAAAGTAAATGATTGATCGTCAGCTGCTGCCTATACAATTTTCTGCTTCGTCATTGTAACTAGATTTTCATGGGGATTTTATTTTGTGCAGTTTTGTAAGATAGATTTGGAAAATGCATTCCATGTGTCAGTATTTAATGAGTCAGTAGCCAATATTTAGTTAAAAATCTTCACAAACATCTCTCATGCCAGGTAGATGATCCAATATTACAACTGACAAATCGTGCCCTGCAAAAAAAGTTTGTAGGGACAACTTAGTACTTATTACGTAGTTACTTAATGGTAATACATATGTTCAGTTTATATACTATAGGTGTCTACAAAAGCATACCTTGATTCCAAGCAGATATAATATGCAACTTTACTATAAAAACCAACCATACAGTAGTGTTTCGTTTCAGGTGCTTGATATATCATTCAGGTTTTTGTGTTATAGGTTATGTAGCATTGAATGCAGTCAAATTGTAAAGGTAGTATTAAAAATAGTAACGTCAAGAGAAATAGTAAAGACTATTTCCTTAAAAGCTTCCAGACCATCGTAACGTGTTTCCATGAGCGTCCATCTCATGACAAGGTGGATAGGAACATTCGCTGGAAGCGTGATCACTAGTCTTAAAATGTTACGTTAAGAGCTGAAAATCCATCGTATATGTCATGTATCCCCGAGTGGAAGAAAGTTTTTCTTTTTTATCCTTTTTATGTGCAATGTCCAGCTCGGGCCAAACTATCCCCAGCATATCTGGAGGAACCTTCCGAACAGTTTCTGTGATGGAGTTTCTGAGCTCCTCGAGAGTTGCAGGTCGTGGTGGTTCACCAACGTCGGAACACCTACGGAATTGTCAACGCCTTTTGAAGGTTTCAGCGATAGGCTTGCACCGCATAAAGAACATATTGATGTGAAAATAAACTAAAAATGTGTTAGCCATAAAGAAAGACGCATTACATGAATTATGTCTTCAGAGCTTTTGCAGCGTGTCGCGTTGACTGCGGCTGTAAATATGTGTTGTGTATATCGCACAAAATTTATTGCTAATCCAGGAAATAGGGTGGGAACATCGATAAAATTTCATTCTATTGCATAGATTATGTCAATGAGCAATTTCCAAGCAGTGAAAATAAGGTTTTCTCCAAGCTTTAGACCTGGTAGTGTAATACGATACACATCTGCTTTGTTGCAAATCTTTATGTGCGCTGCTAATTGATTCACAACTCATGACATCGAATTTCTGTACAAAAATGGTTTCTAACGACATAATTCACTATTCCCTGGTTTGCGTAAAAGTTCGCTGTCAATGATGTTCAGATTTGGTAAATCTTTTTTTTCGTCTCATTACTGTTCTATTATTGTTCCTAATCAAATGGTCATTCAACCATTTTGCTTGTTAAAAGCTATCTTTCAGTCGTGATGAAAATGGCAGACGATTAGTCAAGGTAAATATTTTTTCTTTGATTTTAGTTTCTTCTTATTCTATCAATTGGTCATCATTCGTATTATGTACTTATTCTTTCTTATTCGACGACACATGGTTAGTGATACGTCCAAATGTTCAAATTATGATCTGTGAGTGGACTCTCTTGTAACTGTCGTAGGCCAAAATAAAAAGGCTTTGATCAAGATATCAACAAATCTTCAGGACGAATGGTGCTGAATATGACTTCATTGCATACATTAGACCAAGCCGACAGCTGTGTAGGGGCTGATGTGTGCTACTCTTATATCAATAAAACACCTCTGATTCTGCGAAAATCAACTATAAAAATATTTTCATGAAATATCACAGATTACAGTTGTGTGTGCTAGCAGGATGCTGAAGCTACGCTTCCGTGTTGCAGTTGTCGCAGCTGCTGCTGAAGCAGGACGCTGGAGGCAGTGTGCCTCTGGAGGTAGCACTGATGGAGGGGCAGCAGGGCATCGCGGACACCCTCCTGCAGTATGGTGCACCCCTCGACGCACCTGATCTCTCAGGCAGCACTCTGCTGCACAGGGCCCTCTACAGAGGTGTGTATCCAGTGGGGTTACTTGACTCTTTGTGTTCGTTCTGCATGGGACTTGGGTATACGGCATCGGACTTGGGTATTTATGGCGTGGGACTTGGGTATTTACGGCATGGGACTTGGGTATACTGCATGGGATTTGGGTATTTACGGCATGGGACTTGGGTATACTGCATGGGACTTGGGTATTTACGGCATGGGACTTGGGTATACAGCATCGGACTTGGGTATACTGCATGGGACTTGGGTATCAACCCAAGAATAGGCCAAACGGCTCGTTTCTATTGCCTTATTCTATTCTAGCATTAATTTAGGATCACAGTTCTGGAGGTAGGATGTGGTTGGTGTGGCAGTATTGGTTCTAATTTTGGAGCTCGATGGGCCGTACATCTCAACTTAATTAATGAATTATTGTTCGAAGCTTGAAGTATGTTTATTTCAAGGATCTCTGTCTCTTCTACGGTGTTTTTGAAAATTGAAGTCTAGGAATAATTTCGATATTAACATTTGATTTTTGTAATGGTCGTATTTGTCACTTTGTCTTCTCCAAAGTAGAATTAATAAAAAGGTTATTTTTTGATGAGGTTGGGGCAGCGAAAATTGCAAGCTTTCATGCCGATATAAGTGAAGCAAATGTGTTCATGCTAACCGGACTTGAAAAAAAATGTTTAATGGTCATTGACGTTCTCCGAACATTGTTCAATTATGTAATACAGTTTTGTGTTCTTACCTACAGTTCAAACAAAACTTTCATGCGAAACGTGCAGAACATTCTATTACTTTCGTCTTCAAATTTTCATTCCATTACTGTAGCGCAAGTCTTGTTGTTTAATGGAATGACTGCCAAATTTTAAACATTCGCGAATGCGAAGATTGTCTGGTGCGGCTCTCACTTATTTGTTGTTATTGAGACGGACGGTTTTGATTGGGCAGCTCAGACGTGGAGTGCTGGGTGGTTCAAGGGAATATACACATGGATTGTCACCCATTACTCGCACCTGCGTTGCATCACGACGAATAGTGATCACTTCGTGGCGTCTGCCAATATTAAAGATTTAATAACTGTATGGTTGTTTCTCGGTTTTCCGCGCTCTTATTGCAAAAAGAACGTATACTAAGAAATTTTTCACCAAGTAATATGTCTTTGAATTCAGCTTTCTTCAGTTACAAAAACCAAAAACAAAGTCTTAATTCTCTGCGTTTGTATTTCGATTTCCTTGATTTATCGTGCTGTGTGCTCGTCAATCCAAGTGCTCTGAATTAGTAATGACGGTCCAATGAGCCCCGTATTGTTTTTTGATGTCTGTAATCCTAACTACATGACGGAATACGAACGCGATGTGAAGTACATACCACTCACTAGCTAGAACTCGTATCTTGTCAACATCACGTTTTGTATAGAGGTGTGAATTTCTGGGGGAGAATTTCGTATGCCATACCGGATGACCGCAAAATACGTACCCGATTTTTTAATCCTGTAATTTGTTAACTTTTTGAAGGCTGAAATGAATTACATTGCAAAGGATAAGACTAAAAATATTATTATGTCCTGGATTCCAAAATGAAAGTTGCCCTTGAGATATAGTTTTTTATCCCTAAGATTTCCTCAACGACTAATATCGCACAAGTCAGGTTTTCTTCTGCCATCAAGAGCACCAGATGTGTCACTTTTAGATTTCTTTCTTTAGGGGTGCGCGAAAGACTATTTTGAGCTGTGCCATCCAATAACACTGCACTGAAAAACGTGGTTTAAGAAATCGTATTGATAAGTGTATTGACTCCGGTGGTGGTCAATTTCGAATGTTAAAAATGTAATTAAATCATTTCAATTCTGTTCTCTGTAATGAAACTTATTGCATCCTTCTAGCTTTAATAGTTAACAAATGGCAGCAGTATAAAAAATTCATTATTTGCGTGGACTTGGTTTATGTGGTTTACTTTACTTGGTGTGAAGTTCGGTTGTCTCGTGTGAGTTATCGCTTGCACTGCCGTGTTTGCGTTTCAGTAACGACATACTTAACGTATAAATGTATTAGTGAAGCACTGTATCTTTCATTCAACCAGGGGACGAGCAGGGTGCCCAATACCTGATAGAACACGGCGCTGACGTCAACCTTGCTGAACACCGGGCCCGCCGCACTCCCTTGCACGCCCTCGTAGCTCCTTCTGCGTCAGGGAGCTGTGACACGACACCCGAACACGGCCCCAGCAGCAACGGCGGCGTCATCTGCAACGGAGGACCTCGTTCGTCACCACGTCCTCCCAGTCCCACCTCCAGTGCTCGTCTGCACCTCAACAACGGCGCTAACAACAACAATAACAGCGCAACTAGCAGAAACGTCTTCAACCAGACTCAAAAAGCGCGGCTCGTAAAGTTGTTAATGGACAAGGGTGCTGATCCAAACAAACAGGACGTCGATAAACGGTTAGAGTTTAGCCTTACTTTACAATGCGTCCTAATTTAAACTTCTTCCCATTGTAATGTTGGTGTGCGCTTCTTCCTGCTGTGCACACGGAAATGAATATAAAATTATACTTTTAGAATCAAATTTTCGAACTTCCCTCACCGTGCGTGTATAGTTTTCAGACTTAGTTCTCCATTAAATTAATATCCGTTTCATTGCTTAAAATTAGAGCATTAGCCGTGCCAGCTGCTTGTATTACTGCTTCAGGAGAAAGTTAGTAGCAATAGGCTTTTGAATTCACTTTAGTGAATCCAGTGTAAACATAAACCCTATCCACTGTCAGTAATAGTTATACTCTTGTTGATCCCCTTCACTCTAATATTTTCTTGATTAGTTGCGCAATTATTTCTGGAGCTGTTGATTACTGCTAGAGTTCCATGTGATCGTGTTGCCCAGTTGCCTTTGAGTGTCACAAACTCTGGGGCTCAGGGACGTGCAGCGATGTGTGGACGAAGGCCTTACTTCATTTGTGCTCTGCGTCGCTGCTGAGCTGTGCGGCTGCATTAACACCCGAGCGTTATATTCGAAGAGTTAGAATAACAATACTTAAGGTTGACCGTATCCGATGTGTTATTAAAGTGAATGACGATTTTAAAGTAACTCTGTTGTTGCAGTGCAGGTTACTGACCTTCGTTCTGGTATCTGTTAAGACTGGGACCACCCAGTAGTAGTAGTACGTAAGTAGACCACCTGACTGGGAAGACTTGGGCTGCATGCTAAAAGGACACTAAACTAGCAGTCTTAAAAGTGCTGCTCAAGTTTTAGAAAATATACAATAATTGTGTAGCATCACCAGAAGAAATATCCACTCGTAGGTCCTACTCATGTGTCACCCCCTACAAAAAATCATCTCAGGTTCAAATGTGCCGCCATTTTTGTCCACTCTGCAGTACAGCCCTCCACCTCGCCGTCTTGAGCGGTGACGCTGGAGTGGTGGAGGCCCTTCTCCGCCATCCCTCCATCTCGCTGGAGGGCCGGGATTGTGCCGGCCACAGCCCTCTCTGGTATGCCCTGTTCTGCAGCCCTCAACCCCCGGACTGGAGCTGCAGCTCCTCCATTCCCCACCTGCTCAAGGGTGCTGGGGCAGACCTCAATGCCGTGAGTCTACACAGTCTTCAACTTTACGGGCCCTTACTGCACTCTTGCGCACCGCTGCCTCACGGCAATGTTAAAATATTCATCGTGGAGAAAACGAAAGTGCAGTTCGTTTTTAAAAATGAAATCATTGGTTCGTTTCAGAGTAGGTCTTCACTTCAACGCTGAACAATGTTTTATGCTCTGCAAATGCAAATTATTGTCACGAAACGAAAAATCGCTCGATTCAAAGTCGAAATAATTTATGATGATTGAACAGGAAACCATAATTTCCTTTTTGCACTTTTACTACATTGTCTGTTAATCCATGACAGTCGTTGGTCGCTCTCATATGTGCTTGTATGTGGGAGGTATATCATCCTCGGAATGTTGTGAATAAACATGGTACGATATTTCGATTCTGTACTGCTTTAGTCTGTCACTTCTTCCTCGAAAAATATCCTCATGTGTATTCTTCTTGCTACCACAAAATACAATCCAGCTGTGCTATGCTCCTTGCGGTGGCAGTGAACACCGCTGTGCAAATATTGCTCAAAGTGTAACTTCCCCTTCTTTTTGCTCGTTATTCACTGCAGTTCAGTGTTTGATGACGTGTCTTGATCTCTCTTCGCTCCTGTATTCGTTGTGTTGACACATGCGGGACATTTCTCTATTTTGTCGGGGGCTTGTGCAGAGCGTGGGCGAGGAAGGAGACAAGCTGCTGCATGCGGCGGGGCGACGAGGAGCTGAGGAAGCAGGGGTGTTCCTCACGCTGGGAGGTGCAAAAGTGGGGCCCCTGAATAAAGCGGGGGAGACGCCCCTGCATTGCAGCTGCACCACGGGCCTCCCTCTCCTGACGGAGGCGCTCTTGAAGGTTAGTGTCTGTACACGGCCTGTGCCTCCATATGTGGGTACAGGTTGCCGACCACTTGGGTCATTTAGTTACGGGTCCGTTTTTTCTTCATTAGAAGAGACGGACCAATTACATCACCGCGGTCGTTACATCACCACAGTGGTTACATCGCCACAGTGGTTACATCACCACGGTCGTTACATCACCACAGTGGTTACATCACCACGGTCGTTACATCACCGCGGTCGTTACATCACCACAGT
>VCRD01000797.1:103766-167743 GCA_006783055.1 Trinorchestia longiramus | reverse complement strand
CACGGTCGTTACATCACCACGGTCGTTACATCACCACGGTCGTTACATCACCACGGTCGTTACATCACCACGGTCGTTACATCACCACGGTCGTTACATCACCACAGTGGTTACATCACCACAGTGGTTACATCACAGGCATTACATCACCGACGATTCAACTAATAATGTACCACACTCATAAAATTCGTTGATGGCCGTAGCTCTGCTTTAGTTGTTAACTTGAGATAATGCGCTTCTTCAATTTAGAATAGTACTTGATCATAACAAATTACTGGCTATTCTTCTAGTCAGAGGCAAGTTTTGTGCCCGTGCTATTTTTTCTACCCGCGACGTTGATTCTGAGAACATGGATGTCCCAAATGCGTCGTTTCAGAGAGTCTAGATGCCCCATCCAGTCACCTCACCTAACCTTTGTTTACGTAAGTGTGACCCGAGAGTATGTTGTAGGTGCGATGCTCGGAGAGCTGAGTGAGAGAGCTTTTCTTATTCTTTACATGTTCTTAACTACGGCAATGACGTATTACATTTCTGCCCTCAGCACGGTGCGGACCCCAATGTTCAGACCCTGGCCACCCCCTCTGCTACCCCAGTGTTGTACCGGACCCCCAGCGCCTCTGTCTCCTCTCGCAGCAGCAACGATACCACCCTCTCTACGAACCCCTTTGATGACCCTGACAGCCCCCCACCTCACTCGCTTCGTGCCCTAGAAAAGCCTGGTCCCCTCCCACACTTGGCTGTGTACAAGGAGACTCCCTTACATCGGGCCATTGGCAGCCACAACGGGCGGGATGCCAGTGCGCTCCTACGCACGAAAGGTTTCTACCGCTACTTAACTCCTGTTTTCATTCGAAATTTAAAAATTGTTGAACGAAAATTAGTTTTGAAACCCGTTGCACTAACTACTGTTATGTATAGCCTTAAGCATCGTTGACACGTTTGCTTCTCCTTATCATGAACTAAGATGGAAACAATTGTCGAAGCACCGAGACACAAAACTCAAAATCACACTTATGTATGAATGTCTTTTCTCACTAAAGTTACCTTGTCTCCTCAAAAGAGGTAAACTGCTAACACAACTGCAGACCAGCTCTCAGTGTTCCCACCTGAGGACTGCGGCGACCGTTCACTTACTGTCCAATCAGAAAATCTGGTATCAAGTGTCCGCATGAGTTCGTGCAGTTTACTGAATTATGACTATTCAAAAAAATACACGCGAACTTTTTCGGCCACTAAATAACTGCTAGTATTTCGATAGATGTCATTGGCAAAGCTGAAACCTCAAGTAGGTGCTCTGAAGATGGTAATTCAGCGAGTGCTGGGTACTTGCGCTTGCCTGTGAATGTTCAGCATTTCTGTGTGTTGCGTACGGATGTGGGCTGATGTTGTCTGTCCTCATCAGTGGAGCTTTGGAAATTGGCACTCTTCCATAGCATCTCTTGCAACTGACAAAGGAAGCTACAACGCTTTTTTGCAGGAGTATTTCGTGTAGTTTACTCCTATGCTTTGTCTTTACTTTTTCTCTGTGTTTCACTCATGAGGGAACTGCAACCAAACATTTGTTTTTTATCGGTTTTCGCTACCTAGTGTCAATTTCGCCACAATAGCCAACTACTCCAATTAGGGCACAAAACATTCACGTCCTTAGTGCATGGCTTAATGTAAGCCTGCAGCGAGTCTGTGATGAATCCTTCTATTGAACAGCAAAGGCTCTCAAGCGCTGGATTAATAAAAACATCTTTAATATTGCATAAACGAAAATGGAGGATTCGATTCTTTTTTCAGTGTTTCTGTTATTGTTTCTCATGACTCACACCCGTATTGTGTCAGTGCCATACACTCTCTTCGTTAAGGTTATATTATTTCCCATAGGATAAGCCATTGCCTTCCTGCAGTAGGAAAGCCATATCTTTCTCCAAAACCTGATATTCTGTGCAGAGACAGAACCTTGCATGACCACTACAGCTCCATTAAGATCTTTGATGACCTCGTCAACAGGACCAGCTGAGACTCCGCCGCTCAACCTGGAGTTACGGGACTCCCGAGACCTGACTCCTCTGGGGGCAGCGCTGCAGCAGGGGCTGCTAGCAGAGGCTGAGCTCATCGTCCTGGCAGGTCACCTCGTCGTGCACCTCTTTTCTTGGTCTTTTTTGCAAAGCTTGCGCTGAATTTTTCCATATCTTGATTCAATTTTTTTTCCGTATCATGCGTTAAATTTTTTCCTAATACTTTGCGTTAAATTTTTTCCCAATACTTTGCGTTAAATTTTTTTCTTCATATCTTGCTGTAATTTTTTCCATATCTTGCGTTAAATTTTTTTCCACATCTTGCGTTAAATTTTAGTTAGTGGTTTTTTGGTCTTGTTCTACATCTATGCATTTCTCAAACTGTTTTCTTTTCCTCTCTTCTATAGAACTCAACTTGATAGGAAACTCACTGCGTTTATTGTCAGGAAATTTGATTTTCATTCGACACAATGCACCTGACACCAGTAAATCCACTTGCATTTGTCGACAAGACTTGACTGCGGGAATTTTTGGATTATGTTCTAGTAATGAAGGCTGGCGACATTCTCTACCCCTTTCATACAACTACCTCGAGTGGTGGTTTCCTTCTCGATGTGTGTGTGCTTGTGACACCACATATACGTTTGCTGTGTAGCCCTGTGAGCGTACACACACCTCAATGCCAGCTACCCTTGGAAGTTCAATACAGTTAAGCAGTCGGCGATGTTGGGGATGTGATAATTACTGACTATATTTTCTCCCACAACTGACCCTGTTATATCTTCATTCTTGTGCGAGGCATCGTAATGGGCTCCGGAGCTCCCTCCTGTCGACCCTGTATTGTGTGTCTGCATGAACACACCGCTTGGTGCTCTGTACTGACCATTGGTAGCCTGCCGTGCAATATTTGATGGTCAATTCACAATATTGCAAGTTTTGTAAATATTTAGTGAAGAATTCCTGGTAGTGGAAGCAATGCGCGGTGTGATTAGCAAAAAATCGTATCATTTGACAGATGTAAAGGTATTAAACGGAAAATTGAACGTATTAGATGCTAAAATGCTGTATTTTGCGTAGGATATGTTGTTATTGACAGAGAAACACATGAGGACCATACGGCATTTAAGATTTTATGCAGGTTGCAGTGCAAAGACATTATCTAGTATGAGAGCTGTACACGTGACACGTTTAGTGCATATCATGACTGGGACGTACCTCACAGGTGCCGATATCTCTGCTTCTGACGGCAGAGGCCAGACGTACCTGCACACAGCCGTACTGGCTGCTGACGTGGCTGCTGCCTCCTTCCTTCTGCGTCTCGGCGCCCACCCTCACCTCGCGTGAGTGCCCCCACTGGTTTTCTTCTCCGGTACCTACAGGGACTTTTCTTTTGATCGAGCTCATTACCACAGGTACGGTAGAAGAGAATAAGGCTATAGAAACGAGCTGTTTGGCCCTTTCTTGGGTTGATACCCAAGTCCCATGTCGTCTAAAGTAAAGGCATCAATCATGCACGTACACCTTAATCCCGTAAGTCAATTCTATCACGTACACACACTTTACTCACACAGAAGCATTTCAGTCACGCGCATTTATCCCAATCATACACTGGCCCTGGGTGTTAGAGATATAGAATTAGTACGGTATCATGTATCATTATGTGTATTGTAATGAAGTATTTGCTTGTACAACCCTACATTATTTAGGCTTTTCTGACTGCGTCGTTCAGGAATTTCCTGCTCATGTGGGGCGTATCAGGGGTTGTTAAGCCTGATTCTGGGTACATTTGATCTTTAGCGTTCAAATTGAAAATCTGTAATTTATTTCTCATGGTTAATCTATTTGGCATACGGTTGTTATTTCTTGCTCTTCGTGTCATGTGTTGTGGTTATTTTGTCGTATAAAGAACAGTGCTTACCACACGCCTGTTTCATGGGTGCAATCCTCAATTTTGCAAGGGAATGCCCTCAGGAACCGCGACGGCGAGACACCACTGGAGCTCTGTATCCACGGTGGAGTGCGGGACGAGGAGTTGCTGGAAGAACTGTGCAGAGGTGCAGCCAAAGGGCTACCTCAAGCAGAGGAGGAAGAGGGCGTGCTAGCCAAGGACCCTCCACTGTGGCAGGCACTCGTAGCAGGACGTCTTGATATCGCCCGATTACTCATAAAGTGAGAGATCTTGTGCAGCCTGTAGTGGAATCTAACTTCTATCTTGTAGCATTTTGTGTGATTCATAGAATATTCTACCTATTCAAGGCTGCGTCCACATATTAAGAAATGAAATTACATAGTCTGGTATTCTTTCCGCTGCGTGGAGAGAGGGCTGATTGACATCGGCTTCTGGGTACTTTGGAGACTAAGAGTTCTTGCAATGTGTGTGATTTCTAATCTCGTGCCAGAGAGTCTGTTTGTTTTACCCTCTTCACTTCTCTTTTTCGTTTCTTGAAATGCGTGTATCACTTATTTGATCTGACTGTAACGCGCTGTGACAACGAGACTAGGAAATTTTAGGCCCTTGTAATGCCACTTCAACTAAATCTCCATCTAGTTCCATTATGAGAATCGCTTTAGTTTAACACTGCCGTTGGTAAAACCTAGAATGTATTAATCGCAATAATTATCCACTATACTGTTCGGCTTTCAAAATTTTTTGACATTTTAAAAATGTATATGGTTTTCCTGGAGTAGATAAAAGGTAATTCTTTCTCTGTTTCATTGAATATCCTGATTACACCGCACTGTTGACCATCCCTCCTTCAGGCACGGCGCAGACCCCGACCATTGGCATGACGGGGGCGACGGTAACAGCCAGACACTCCTGCATCGTGCCATCGGTCAGTCGTCCTCCTTATTTTTTCCGCAGTCTTTTGTTGTGCTTTACCTCTGTGTTCCTGCTCTGTTCTTCCATTTTTTCTGCCATACTTTTGTGTCATTTTCTGTTTATATTGTTTTTTCTGTCACTATTTTGATTATACTACGCTGTTGTTTGTACCACTGCGTGTTTTAATGTGTACATAGGTTTTTGATGTTTATTTTAGTACGTTTCAAGCAATGCTAGCATTGCATCGGGGTTTGTTTTTCTCAATCTCAAGTGTAGTTATAGATGATGAGGCGATAACTGACTCTTTTTATCTATCTAAATCGCTAATAGAACTCCAGACCCATCACGCACAACAAAAAAGGATAGAAAACGTCATGAAATTAATAAGTAGTAGATATGAGAACTACATTAAAAAACACCTGGAAATCACGAATACTTTAATCCAAAAATCACACGAAATGCAAAATTTTACGACACTTGCTGCCTTTGGGTAGATAGGCTTAAACAATCATACTTACACAGTTAAACCAGAATTACACACACACTCGTCACTTTTTTGTTGTGAAATTTTTAACACTTTACTGACCACATTTTTTCTTGAAGAGAAAAATGCAACACAAGCACACGCTGTTCATTGGCTGATCATGTGGTCGACAACGTCTGAACATGAAGACCCGTAACATGATATGAGAGTTCTACAACTGTTGAGTGCAGTGCTGGGTTGATCAACACTTGAGGTTTTGTTTTAGTATACTTCTTCAAAGCGGACTGCAGAGTCGATTTGGACAGTAGCAAGTTAAATGAAAACAAATTGATGTTTTCGACATATGATGCCTCATGAGAGACATGAAAAATTAATACACCACTGTACAACCACTGTACACCATTAATTAATACACCACTGTAAACTAAATAAAATAGGATGATGGAAACATGGTTCTGTTGCAGTTTTCATAAATTTCAATAGGGAACAATTTAATATTCATACTAAAACCTGGTGTACTGTTGCGTTCAGATTTTAACGGCTCTACGTGGAGCAACCGACTGTTATACATAAGAAGTGGTCACCGTTTTTTGATTCCCATCAAATTTCTGCTTGCTATCATACTCTTAATATAGCGACGATACCGTTCTACTTACAATGTGTAGTCGCCCTGTCAGCTGAGTGTGTTTATAGATACTGGTACTTTGACTCTTAACACACAGTTGTCTTCTCATTGGTGTGCATCAGCAGGTACTGGCTAATGTAAATATCAAGGAACTCGGACCATGACACACTCGCCTGACCCCGCAGACAGAAATAGGGACGGGGGAAGGGAACAATCGTTCCAAAAATAATAATTGCCTCATAAATATATGACCTACTATGGTGATATAAGCGCGTTGTGATATTATATGATATATATTGTATGGTGATATAATAAAAAACTACCTTCTCTTATTTTACACGTTACGAAAAATGATGGCAAACTTTACGCGTTCATGTAAACTCACCAATGCCTAAACTTCCCACGGAACGCCAATTTTTGAGTGAACCAGAAAGTTTTTTCTAACGGTATCGTAAAATATTTTTCATCTAGGATTTCTCACATTAATGAATAGATATAAAACCATGCATTAATAACATCATTATTTGCTAACTCATCTATAAGAAATGGCAATAAAACGCTGCTATTTGATATAATGGAGGGTTAGAACTTCGCTATAATTTTCTGTGTTTAGAGTTTTGTGTTCGTGCAGCTTAACTCTGGACATTTAAATAAAAATACGAAAGAATAAATTTAATACCAGATTGATTTTACTTAGTTTCTTTCTTATGCGTTCATTCGCTCAATCTCTCTGTTTATGCGAGTTAAACCCCAATTAAATATTCAGTTTTCCGACAAGATACATATTTGACAGCAATCCAAAATGTTGCCTATGCAACACAGATTTTATCACAATGGTATACAGTGAGAGATATTTTTTACCTCCCTCCTCATATTCTCAGCACTATACTGCAACACCAGAAAATTGTACGCCGTGTCACAAATTTTGTTGTTAACATCCGCGTAGTGACCGAGCTACTCGTTCAAGCACTAGTCACTCTATACACCTCTTAATGTTTTCTACATGTTTCTTTTTAATTTTGAAGCTTACTTTGTAAACATGAATGTCATATAGATAGAGGAAACTTATAAAACTATTCGTTTCCTTATAGTGCGGAGTTATGCGGTCTGACTCTACCTTGCTTGCTATTGTACGTAGATGAAAACCTGGAGGAGGCGGCAGTGCTGCTGTTGGAGAGCGGATGTGAAGTTAACAGTCCGAGGCGTCCTAAGGGCGGCGCTACAGGGGACCTACAGACTCCCCTGCACTTGTGTGCCTGCTGGGGCCTCACCACCACCGCCCTCGCCCTCACACAGCACGGCGCTAAGCTCAACGCTAAGGTATGAGGCGCTACACCTCACGCTTGAGTATGGTCTACACTAGGGTATGGGGCGCTACACCTCACGCTGGAGTGTGGTCTGTGTTAAGGTATGGGGCGCTACATCTCACGCTGGAGAGTAGTCAACGCTAAGGTATGAGGCGCTACATCTCACGCTGGAGTGTAGTCTATGTTAAGGTATGGGGCGCTACACCTCACGCCGGAGTGTAGTCAACGCTAAGGTATGGGGCACTACTTCTCACGCTGGAGTGTGGTCTGTGTTAAGGTATGGGGCGCTATTCTATGTGTTCAAGTGAGGAAAATTTCTTGTCCTTCACAGAGCACTCAGATCAAGAAGGCATCGTGGGTCTCATTCATGGAGAATTCGTTTCTCTTATTGAAAAATTTTAGGCGCAGGCTGATAATTTTACAACAGAAATTAAGTGATGTAACAAAAACAACCTGTTGAATGTCTCTCTCCTGTAACATTTCAAGACGTTTGCGAATTAAAAATTTCGATTTTTTTCAATGAAGATTCTTATTTTATATGTTGTACTTTTAGGTTCATGCATTTGATCTTAAATGTAATTTGTGAAAGACGATGCTATTTCACACATCACTTTGCACTGAGAGTAGTACAATATTTGTGTGATGAAGATCTTGAGGTTTGAAGAGTGCGTTTTACATAACATCGTAGAATATTGTTAATATGTTGTGAAATATTCTCTCGACTTTGTACGTAGCCATAATACTAGTAGATACACCTTGAAGTCATAACTGTGAGCACGTGTTGTGGGGTTGCAGGACAGCGTTGGCAAAACTCCACTTCACCTGTCAATCGAGCACGGGCACCCTGGTGTATGTGAGCTCCTCCTGCAGCAGCCCTCGCTCGACATAGCGGTCAGGGACAAGACAGGCACCACGCCCTTTGCAGCCGCCATGACCCGCCGCAACAACGCTGCTGCCAAGGCCATACTGCAGCGTGACCCCAAGGCTGCTCAGCAGGTGATCTCGTCTACTAGGTGTATAGGTCATATTGCAGCGTGACCCCAAGGCTGCTCAGCAGGTGATCTCGTCTACTTGGACATCATGGACCTGCTTCAAATTCGTTTCATTCGTGAATTTTTTTTTGCTTTCAAGAAGGATTGTTTCGATTGTACTTGATAATTTTCATCAGTTTATTGCCTTTCATTTTGTTTCAAAACCCAGTGTACCGTCAAAACGCGGTTTGCTTGCATTACACTTTTGTTATACATAAAATACATTTCATGAGAACACTTACTTCACTTGATGATTTATTTGTTTTATATGCAGGTATTGTGTTATTTTACTCTTAAATTTTTGCATTCTAGTTTGACCACAAAGGCCACAACTTCCTGCATGTAGCTGTGTCTAAATGCGACCTGGAGAGTGTGCTCTTCTTGCTCAGTATCCACGTAGACCTCAGCACCACAACGCAAGATGAGAAGCGCCTCAGTCCTCTGCATCTGGCCACCATAGCTGGGTGAGTGTGAGGCATACTCGTATTTTAATTTTATTCACCTACTTGCAGAAATAATTAACTACGCATACTACTGCAGTTGCTTCCGATGTTGTTCCTCATTTGTTTGCTCGTTACTTGGATTTTATTGAACCTGATCATAGCTCACCCCTACAATACATATCCGTAATGCAGTAAATATTCTGATATTTGAGATCATCCTTGGATTGACAGAAGCGAGCTGCTGCTGCGTAACCTGCTTCTCGCTGGGTCAGACGTGGGAGCCGTTACTCCCCAGAAGCAAACGTGCCTGCACCTGGCAGCGCTGCACGACCACAGCCACCTCGCTCCCGTGCTACTCGAGAACGGCGTCAACTGCGACGCTCTCGACTCTGATCTCAACAACGCGCTCCATGTCGCCGTCAAGGTACGTGCCGGCAGGGTACGTGCCGGCAGCTGGCATTCTCTTTCTACGCTCCTCTATCTCAGGAGGTAGCAGCAACGTGCCGCTGTGGTAGCTGCAACGTGCCGCTGTGGTAGCAGCAACGTGCCGCGGTGGTAGCAGCAACGTGCCGCGGTGGTAGCAGCAACGTGCCGCGGTGGTAGCAGCAACGTGCCGCTGTAGTACTAGCAACGTGCCGCTGTAGTACTAGCAACGTGTCGCTGTAGTACTAGCAACGTGTCGCTTTGGTAGCAGCAATGCGCCGCTGTGCTAGCAGCTTAATACTGCGTTGTTATACACACTTCAGCCTTTGATGCTTTAATATCACTTTAGTTTACTTGTGTGTGGGCTTTAGAAGGAAACATCACATTGGTAACTGTAATAAATGAAATGAGGGAATGTGCTCCGTACAGTATAACCTGAATGATTTATTATTGGAATAAGTGGAGTGCAAACTTGAATAACAGCTTGATGAGCCCCAACAAGCTTAACAGGTGCTGTGCAAAATATTGAAAATTGCTCTTTTAATTCAGCCTTATTGGCATATCCAGCATGGCTCTTAGTCATAGCATGGCTATGACTAATGTTTTTCTTTCTATGAAACATTAAGAAGTTGAGAACTAAAGTTATTCTTTCTGTGAAACCTTTTAAGAAGTTAAATTGTTGATTGATGGCTGCCTCCCATCCGTACAGCTTGGTCACGTGTCTGTGACGCGAGTACTGCTGACTGAGAGCTCGATCAACGCGACGGCGGTCAATTTAAGGGGACAGAACCCCCTCCACTTGCTGGCATGCCACCAGCCCTCTACAGCCCCTACCATCGCTAAGATATTCTTCGAGGCCATGCCCGATTACCCCATCGATGCTCCTGATGTGCACGGTAACACAGGTACTGTGTAGCGCGTTTCTACATAGACTTAGCTACGCGACCATTGTTTATCTATTGAGCGTACAAGTTCGTGTTGTATCTAGTTTTGATTCATAGCCTAAATGTATTTGAGAGTAATTATACTTCTCATTGAAAACGTGATTTAAATTATCCATTCGACTCTTTCATATTTCTCATACCGTTTTTGTTCTTGCTTCGAGCTCCCGACCTATAAAAGCCTCTTGACCTCTGCACTCCTCACTCTATTGTTCGGTGATAGCGAGGTGCTGACTGAAATATTAGGTCCGTCATGCTAGTGTTCGGAAGGGTGATGGTAGTGTAAATCAGAGCTGACTGTGCAGTGCTACCTTGATATGTCTCGTCTATTTAGTACTTGGAAGCTTGATGGTAATGTTAACGCTAATCATAACTACCTGTGTCATACATGTACAGGGTGGCGCATAAGTAACGCACCCTTTTAATAAATTAATAATAAATAAACTATGAAAGGTATAACGATGGGGATAATTGCAAACGATAGAGAAACTCTTAAAGTTTATTTACATGTCGTATCCTGTCTACAGATACCCAGTGTATATTGCGGTAATACTTTATTTATTATTAATTTTTTAAAAGGGTGCGTTACTTATGCGCCACCCTGTATAAGCTAGTACTCAGATAGTGGTGTTAACCATGACGGCCTGTGCAGCGTTGCTGCTGTCCTACCAGCGAGGGGGCGCACAACTGTGTCGGGTACTGGTGTCAGTGGGGGCCAGTCTGGGCCCCAGCAACGAGCAGGGGGAGAACTTGTTCAACAGCGCCGTAGCCTCACGGGCCCTGCTCGCCTCACTGCTTGATTCCCTTGCTGCTGAACCACCCTGGGCTGAAGGAGACCACTGCATGGAGTGCGCCACTAAGTATGTGTGGACGTGTGGGTCTCGCTTCTGTTGGGGACAGCTGCGTAGAGGGTATCTTATGCGTTGATTGTGGAGGTGAAGTGCCACGAATTTGAGCATGAGGCACGGGTGGGAGCGTCTTTTTAGTGGGCTGCTTAAAATTTTGGACATCACCTGTTGAGTAAGGATCAATATAGGATCAAACGTTAACTTAGTAATGCTTCAACGTAGCTGCAGGCACATAGAGTGTCCAGGGCAGAGAGCTAGGGAGTGTCATAAGGGAAGTTTACAGAATGAGAGTTCTCAATTCATTCGTTTCTGAAAATGCGAGTTAAATCATTACAAACCTGCTATATATCATTAGATATCGCGACATCAGTGTAAGGACAACAATTACAAACATCCAACCTAGTTCACTAGGTCAATGTTGCAGAATATTGACTGCAGTGCTCTCTTGTTCGCCTGCAGTCAGTGCTATCGAAATGAGTGCCTTACAAATGGACCTACACCTTGACAATATGTTTTATTTTTCTAATGTTTCAAAAAGATTTCCAGTTTGAATCGTTATTCTTTCCTCTTGCAATTTGAATGAGCGCCTCCAGTACAGAAGTTTGTTAGAGGAAGGTCGGAAAGTCGGAAAGTACAATGTGATTATCAACCATTGGTGATGGTGCGAGTCATGAATAGATTGCTTGTGTGGGTGCTTACATGGGCGTGGTCCTTTGTTTATGAAGTGAGATTTGGTGTCTAAATTCAGTATTGATGTCCTCATGTTGGGTCTCACTATACTCGTATTAGGCCTGTTTATGTTGTGTATTGATACTGTTATCATATTAACAAGCATCGATTTCTAAATAACAGTTTCAAGTTTAAAATCGGTAACGTAGTCCAAAATGTGGTTCGGGTTGGAATATTGTTGTGTCCGGCTGCTTAATGTGAACAGTGGTTGTTGGTATGGAAGGCCCGAAAGAGAAAAATTTTAGTCTAAATGAAATGTAATAAAGTTAGCAGGAAACAACGTTTACGGATTCGTGTACCTAGCAACCAATAGTTTTCGTATGAAATTCATGTGATTTTAATGAGTGATGTGGACGCAGGTTTACGCTGGCGACCAGGCGGCACCACTGCCGCCACTGTGGACGCTTGCTGTGCGCCAAGTGCTCTGACAAGCTCTTGCCTATCTTGAAGTTCGGCCTCAACAAGCCTGTCCGTGTGTGCCATATCTGCAGTCAGGTCCTCACTCTGGGTCCTGCTGCCCTGGCCTGAGGCACGGCCCCGGTGCTCCCTCAGGACTGGGGTGCCAGATGGGGCTCCAATGCATACGCTGGGCCCTGGGGTTAGGTTTGACCTTTGTGTTCCTCGTCCCTCGGAGGGTGTCAGGAAGGGCCTCTGTGCCCACTTCATTCCGGGGGCCGCTCAGAGAGGTGTGTGTGTTCTCATTGCTCACGAGGGGTTCCATTGTTTCATTGATAGAGCGGAGCTTAGGGCTTCAGGCCTATGCTCAGTTATGGAGCTGTGGCTCCGCCTCATATTTGTTCCCTGTACGTGTGTTCTACAAAACTGCAGTAATTCTCATTTGTAGCATATTTTGTTTTGGTCGTCCTGGGCCTGCTATCAATATAGTAGTTTTTTCAATATATTTCTATTTAGTTGCTAAGCTGTTTGCTAATACGTATAATTTTAAGTATGGTTCAATCGTTATATTTCATATAATCTAATAGTTCATATTTACTACTCGTATACTGAAGTTAATTACGACCTCGAATAGAGTGCCCTCTACACGCGTGGCTCAATCTTGAATCTGTTCCAACTGCTCTTCCATGTGTTCTAAGCTTAATTTATTATGGTGTTGCCATTTATGCATGTACATTCATGTGTTCTCCAGAGACGTGTTAGATTTATGCATGAACATTCACGTGTTCTCCAGAGACGTGTTAGATTTATGCATGAACATTCATGTGTTCTCCAGAGACGTGTTAGATTTATGCATGAACATTCACGTGTTCTCCAGAGACGTGTTAGATTTATGCATGAACATTCATGTGTTCTCCACAGACGTGTTAGATTTAGTGTGTGTTTCATGAATTATCGGGAATTTTTCCTTCAGTTTATGTTAATTTTATAATAAATAAATAAATTGAGTATTATAACAAATATTGGTTGGAGATTGATTCAAGGGGATCTGTGGTTCATTTTGACCTGTGGATGTCATTGGTACATAGTTATTTCCTGGGTTTAAGTGCAGTAAAGATGTCAGCACTCGCTCACTAAAAACAGTCCGCTAATCTGCGACTCGAGTATACGCTTAAAATTTGACGTGGTCGGCAGCATCTCTGCTGTTGTGGAAAATTGGCAAAATTCAATACGAAGCTAGAATAACAATGAAATTACACAGTGTTCAAGCGCCTGAAAGTATCAGAGCGTTGGTTACACATTTTTTTTTTGATGTGATTATTGTTTTGTTTTCTACGTACAGTACATGTGTTCCTTGCAATGCCCGTCTAATCAGTACGTTTCCTTGAATGTAGAAGTAACTTAGCCCTGTGTTACACCTATTAGGTTGTTACAAAAATAATGGCCGCTCGAAGGCCAACGCATGCTCCTGAAATCGGCCATTATTTTTGTAACAACCTAATACATGCATTTCTACCCTATGTTTGTTTTATATCATTTTATACGTACTTCGTGTAGGCAAATAGTGACCATTGTTGTTTGCGCCGTGTTACTCTTGTGCTCATTAATTTGCTGTACTGATTATTGACGAAGCATTCATCCAGAATTGTCCCCGGAAATATTATTGAGAGCTTGGTCCAACTTTTGTCTAACATTTAATTCAGAATTTTATCAGGTGCTCAATTCAGAAAGATTTTTCTTATATAGCTCCAGAATTACATCACAGGCTAAATCCAGGATTTTATCTTGGGGTCGATATAGGATTTTATCTGGTATTCAATCCTTCATCTACTGTTCTATTTTCCAGGCATCTGGGTTTTAGGAGAAACCAGAATATATCTTGTAGTTGTCTAGGACCCCGTCCACGCTGTAAATTAAACAGCTAAAGTTGTACATAGCGTAACGTTTGTTAGAGAAGAGACATTCAAATATTTTACAAAGACATGAGATAGACGCTGTTTAGGTACTAGTATCGCTTCCCCTTGCTGCTGCTGTACGTTACTGCAACCTCAAATACGACAAGGAGGCTTATGAGCTTCAATTTGCTGTTATGCTCTGACTGCAACTGGAGATCCCAATTCAAATTATTTCCCATGCTCCAAAAGCAAAGTCTGATGTTTCTGCACCAGTCGTAGTTCTGAGGCTAGTGTGGTGCCGCCGCGTGTAGTGGTAGCGTTTGACTTGTGTAATATGTAATGTTTAGTGAAAATGTGCAACAATAAAATATTGATGTAAAATATGATAGTAATGTTGCTTCCGTGTCGTACGGTGATACGATATTTTTCTTCTCTGCTCCATCTGGGCGTAGACCCCCCATCTCTTATGCTCTAATGCAGGCATGTCAAACATACGGCCCGCGGGCCGGACCCGGCCCGCGGGCCGTATGTTCACTTGATTATAATATGTAGGGTAGGCTACAAATGTAGGCTGAATGATAAAGCATAGTACTGAAAAACAAAGCTAAATAGTTGGAGTTGACATTCTTTTACTGATCCGGCCCACCTGAGAACAGAAAGTCTGGATCCGGCCCCAGAGCCAAACTGAGTTTGACATGCCTGCTCTAATGACAGTATTTGTTACAGATTATTTTCACTGGTCCAAGGGAATTGATAACAGATTTTATTTTGCCACCGATGATGAATTTATATTTCATATTTAGAAAGGTGGATCTGTACGGAATTTACTCGTGTTATCATGAGGGACACATGAATCATGTCGCAAATTTTTATTTTTACGTGTCTGTTTTCAGGGGTGAAAACAAGCCAAGTTTAGTGAGTCACACAGTGTGATATCGGAAGAAGCTAAGTCTGAATTTGTGAAGAAATATTGTTGTCGATATTTTGTATGTTTGGAATATTTCGTAACATGGCGTAGACATTACCGCTACAGACATGTTTGTTTTGCTTAAATTTTCATCTGGAAGATTTACTTCTAGAAAAACAACGCAATTATAATGCCGCATGTATAGTGGCTTTAATTTTTTTGGAGTAAATGTTACTCCAATTTTTGTAGTTTTCTCGTGTGGGACTCAAATTAATGCTCATGCGTTTTCAATGCTGTGTCTTGTTCCTTCAGTGTCACTGTCAAAACTCCTCTGAGCTTTCGTCTGTAAGAACCTTCATAATTCACTGTCCTACAATTTAACGCTCGATCAAATGGTTCACTTTCCCCCGAGTTTTGGTTTTCCTTTAAAATTTGGCTATAAATTATGATCTCATGTGCCAGCACTCTGCGCTGAAGAATAATGAGGGCGCGTACCTCCTCATATATCATGTAATTTCTTAATGCGCTTATTTACTGTGTTCGCTATCAAGTTGTATTTCCCCATATCGAAGTGTTCATTTTTCATGTTCTACGCATGTGTATTCTGCTGGTTGGAGTGAAGCTGGGTGACACTGTCATGACTTCGTCAACCCACTAGGTCTACGTGTTCCTTGTGTGTGAAAAGTTACGATTTACTTCACTGGCAGCGGTCGTTTGGGATTTTGTGCTCTGCACATTATTACTCACCCGTCCTCTCAAGCATATCTGATTTCTGTCTCCTTCGCATGACTTTAGAGATTTACCGATAATGAGGAAGCCCGAGGTTGGGCCTTGAAACAGTGCTTGTCGCTGTAAGTTTAATTTGTACTTGGGTTTGGATTTTTTCATTTCATTTTTCCTACTCTCATTGTAATGGCTTCTATTTTTCGTACTGGTGATATTTACTCTCCGAGAGCGCACCGAAGACTTTTGTTTAGTTTTATTCTCTAGTTTTTTCTGGTAAAGGGACTATTGGTTGCGCTTCTAGCTTAAACTGGACAAGTTAATGAATGACTACGCAGTAAAAATGTGAAAATGTTCGTCTATGCTTTCTGTAAAGATTAAAAAGTTTAGGCTTTTACAATTCCCTCTTAATTCAGAGAGTAGTTGGTGAGAAATCATAGGCGCGGCTTGGATGAGAACAATAACGGTCCACAGGACTCAGCATTTCAATTTCAGAGTGCAAAGCATTGATCCTAGCTTCTGTAGTCTTTGCATGCACTTAATAGCAATCAGTGACCGTGTCACGATCTTACGTTTCTTGCAAAATGTACAATGCTCCACCGGCTCACTTGCCTGATGGCTTACCTAAAGCTTCCTGTTATAGCCGTGTTTCACAGTGCAGGTGATGGGAACATTGGACACAAGGTAAGAGTTCCACAGCCCTTAGCTGCCTAAGGAAAGTATTGCTTCATTAAATTTAAATGTAAATAACTGTTGTGTTCTATAAGTTAAGTACCTGGCACATTCCTTGCCCACCCAGAGTATAACTTATTGTGCTCATTATGATCTAATCAGTCAGCGGGTCCTCAATCAGGAGCGAGACCCTCTTCACGCTCGCTTGAAGAGGCCTAAACTTGTTTCTAATTTAATTTGCTGTGTAGTGATGTATGCACATGCGGACCTCATCCTTCTTGCTGGCTACCTGTTGTGTGTAGCTGTTGCTATCTATGCATGATTATGTGTCGGTGTCTTTTGTAAGCTATACGACGACATGTCTGTACCTCGTGGTGATGCATTTCCATCTGCAATATATGTGTGACTATGTGTCCTCTGCGTGTCTAAAATATGAACAAAGTTTATTGTTTAATAAATGGGGAGCCCTGATTTTTTACCTGAAACAGAGTGATTGCTTCCTGTTCGAGGTGTGAGGACTAATCGGCGAGTGCCTTTTGTGCGATATTTATACTATTAAATAATCAAATGAAGTAAGACGTCATTCATCCTTTTATGGACTTTCTCAACTATTCACAAATGTTTTCATACGTGCAGGATTTTTATGCGTCAAATACGTTCAATTTTAGTAATTGTACTCCTAAACACTTTCTCAGCTTACGTAGAGTGCTTAGTGGTCCCCAGGACTATGTATAATTCTTCAGATCGTGTTTGATCTATGTTTTAGAGTTGGCGTGCCGAGGGGCAACATATATATTGCAGGATCTGCAACTTGGTTTGTGAGAGGGAACTAAGGGGAGATTTGCTTCAGCCTTTTCGTGAAATAAAAGTTTTTACGCCAGTTTGAACTAATTCAGCCAGTGAACCCTTATTTCTGCTTTTGAGTTATTTAAGCATTACTTGGTCTGGTCTTCCCTCGCATCTAACCATAATAGAACCTTAAACTCGGGCAATAAAATAACTATCGCTACTAACTAGAAGCCTGATGCAATATCATTGACTGAGGTTTGGTCTGGTTTTAGAAGTGGCTGTAGAGTATGTAACTGTGAAAAGGGATGGTGAAGTCGTACGAAATCCTTTATGAACAGGCAAGGTCACGAATTGCCCGAGTTACCTTGAAAGTAACAATTGGAGACGACCACGTCGATTCTGAACATTTTGAATGTTTGTTGAAGTGTGATCAGTTGTCATGCATACATAATTTCGCCTGTTTCATGAGCAGATCATTGCATAAGTTAGTTAAACATTAAGCAATCAAAAAGGATTGTATGGTATTAATAAGGTATGGTATCGACTTTTCCGATGTATCATTGAGTGCAAATCCACAGTACTACATACGATCAGGTTTTTAAGTATCAAAGCTAAGAGTTATTGTAATACTTTTAGCTTTTACGCACCGAAAAGTTTGAGACTTCAACTGTAGGTTGTTTGACACATGACTTTATTGTTCCTAGGTTCAGTCGAACTTTATTTGAATGTTTTACAATGGGAGAAAACTATTATAAGATCGCACCGTGTGTTTCCGATATAATGATGAAAAATTGGTATATATTATGTACTCGTTTTATCTCGCCAACAGAGAATGGAATAAAACCAGAAGAAAGGAAATAAAATGCATTTCCAATAAGATCGGCACTTCGGTATTCATGCCAAAATTAAGAAGTGCGTCTGTTTGTTATTTCTATGGTAGAATATAAAACTTCTTTAATCCCTTACGAATGTCGAAAGAGGCTTCATTACTATTGCAAGATTCAAGTTAATTGCTTGGATTTGTTGAAATTATTCCACTTTTTAGCGCTGAAATAATGTAGGTCATGTGTATATGTATATGCGTGTGTGTATATATTATGTATGTATATGTATTTCCTTTCGAACTGTATATATATATATATACTTATTTGAAAGGAAATACATTGCGTAAATTCAGAATGCGTTACTAATATATTGAACACTGGAATTATTTTAAACTGTTAGAAATGCGTTTTAAATTTTGGCAATACATTTTCATTCAAAGTCATGCGGGACACATCTATAATCCCGTATTTCATTTATTTTATGATAAGCGCTCACTGCTCGATTTATATGTGCATTGTGTTTAGATAGCTTTTTTCTGTCAAACATTATCTTATTCTCAGGCATTAAATGAACGATCAGGTTGGAATAAGTATTTGTTTGTCTATCTACACTGGCTGTCAATTAGAATTTAGCATATGTTAGAGAGGAGAATTATGAATATTTTTTCTCAACTTTTAAAATAATCATTACTATAATTGCACAAATAAACCTCGCGTATAGGATTTATAAGGCGATGATGAGAGGCATAACGTATTTGCAGATAAACAAATAAACAACACAGCTAAATGTTTTTTTAGTATCGTTATTGTGAAACGAGTTACTGTGGATAAAATTCATTCGTACAGATTCTTAAAATTCACTTGTCTACGGTCGAGTCAAGTTAGTTCGTATAATTTTGTTTTCTACACGCTGCACTTCCGTTTCCGCTAACAATCCAGCACTATAGTCATTCGTTTGTCAGCAGTGTGCCTAAAAACTGTTTTTACTGGTTGGAAGGTTCATATAATCTTGTTTCATTGTTCTTGTAGTCGCATTGTTGTCACATGTTTTTGTTCAGGAGATTTGAGTTGTCCGGGTGCATGATTCACTCCACCCCGGTTCCTCCCTACTGTTTGTCGGAACAAAATGGCCGCGAATGGTCACACTTCAATGATTTCAACTACATTTAATCGTAAATCCCAACACTCGAGTGCTTTAGAAATTCGGAAGAAATTTTCAAAATTTTGCCTTGCTCGGATTTTAATAAAATTTCTGTTCTTTTACAGTGTAGTCATAGTTTTGAAATTATTTGTGAGGGTGTTACTCGCGTTGCTCAGCTGTGAGGTCATGCGATATTTGCTTGTCTGACACACGAGCGTCAGACTGTTGATGTGTGTTCATATAATGTTAAGTTGTTGATGTGCACGTGAAATAGGTTTGTTTTCAGTATGGGTGAAGTGCCTCCTGGCGAAAAACCAAGTGCCAATGAGGACTCTATTCAAGTCGTGGCCAGATTCAGGCCTCTCAATGACAGTGAGGAGAGGGCTGGGTCCAGATTTGTAGTGAGCTTTCCGTCTGCCAAAGGGCAAGATGACCAATTCGTTTCCATAGGGGTAAGTATTTCAACCTGATTTAAACTATTATTCACTATTATGAGTAAAATTTTTGTATAGATCATTGTTTTGATTATAGAAAGTTAGGTAAAAGTTACACATATTCCCTATGATAATGTTTGTTCTAATGCTCTATTTAATTAATTATATATTTTTCTTCTTGTTTGCATTGTAAGCAAAGCTCCAAGAATCATTTAAAGCATGGCCTACTGGACTAAACAGTATACTCCTGGATTTGAAATGTTTCTTTGATGCTTTTACAAAGCTCAATATAAATTTATCCATGTGAAATTAAAAAGTACATTTTGAGAACTGCACAACTCTGTAAGCAAGTCACCTGCATTAACAATAAGTTTAACAGCTTTGAAGGCCTGGACTTGACAAATGTAGTAAACTGAAACTTGATTGTTTAGTGTAGACTAATGTTTAGCATTTACTATACTGAATTGGCTGAAAGAAAGATGAAACAAGCCATCCAAAGTACAAATCCAGATGAATGTTGAACATTAATCTAATTATTTTCTTCTATTTCTAAAGCTTACACAATTATGTATAATAAAATGAATGAAATTTATTCGAATAAAATCATAAAGTTTAACATGTATCTGATATGTCATTGATATTTGTGAGTGTGTCATTTATTTTTTATGCTGATACTGTAAAACTTATGTATAGGCTAAGTAAGAATTTTTATTGTAATTAACATTAAGGAAAAGATTTGAGACTCAGGAGCTATCTAGAACAAATTTACTATGCAGCCTTTTTTTGAATAAAAATAAATATACCATACAGCTTTCTCTTTTTGGAATTTAATTAGAGCAAGTTCAGTTTAGCATTGCCTTGCACTATTAAAGCACAATGTACTGTCTTCATCAGTCAACTACTCCAAAGGCTACGATGGAATGAAAATATTTCACCAACTTGATATAATGATGTTTCAACATCCAAGAATTTAAACTAGGAATATAATAATAATAATAATAATCAACAAAGCATTTTATTAGGATTATTTTTTTTGCAACTGTTTGTAGTACTGATACTAAATGAATTCTTAGCAATAGCATTCTTGTCATTCTATCTTGTTGCTTCAATAAGAGTGTGTCCTGGGATAACAGTAACACTTTGATTTATTTAATATTAATCATGAGATTCTGTGAAAGGAATTTTTCATGTAGGAGAAGAATTAATTAATTGTTTTCAGGAACTTTGGTTATTTTTTAAGATTGTTATTATTAATTTGTATTTTCAGAAATGAAGTTATAAAATAAATTTCACTTTCATGATATTGCAGTCATAGGTAATGCATCTACTTTCCATCTAATTAAAATGTGCTGCACAGATTAATGAAATTATAAATTAATAAGTTCATAGTGTTCTTACTAGTGATGCATTGCAAGTTGAAGTTCATACCATGAACTCAAGTTGTATGATTTACTTATAAAGTAGTTCTTGAATTTTTTTTATCTCTCAAACAGTCCATGTAGAAATTATAAAAGGATTTATTGTGTTAAATTGGATAGCTCTGAGTCACACACTAGGTGTGGTGTCACTTGCCTGCAATGTGGCTTATTCACCTGTATATATAGTCTGATGATTCATCATAGCAATGATGCACCTCAAAAATGTCATTGTTATTCCACAGTAATGGTGCAAATGAGAAATCCAGACTAGTCATTCTAAGTATGTACACAACAGCTATATCAATGATACACTACAACAGCTATATCAATGATACACCACAACAGCTATATCAATGATACACCACAACAGCTATATCAATGATACACCACAACAGCTATATCAATGATACACCACAACAGCTATATCATTGATACACCACAACAGCTATATCAATGATACACCACAACAGTCATATAAATAATATACCACAACAGCTATATCAATGACACAGCACAAAAGTCGCATAAATGATATATCACAAGTCGTATAATTGATAAATTATGGCAGTAAATATGCATGATATACTGAAAGCAATTTTTTGAATCCTTAATATTTTTTACCAATTTCAAAATGTTATTTGCAGCTAGTCAAGTTTCATGTGGCTCCAAGTAATTTATTGTTTTGTGAAACTCTTCTTATAAAATGATGACAATATACTAAATTATTAACTGGAAATGGTTTTTTGTAATGCAGTGTTGGCTTAGCAATGCATCTACTGACTTTATATGTAATACTGATATGTAATACTGAGGTATCTAGATACCACATGTTCCTTTTGCAAATTCTTTGTTCAAAAATCTTTGTACTACTGTTGCTTATGCTAGTTACTTTGTCATTTCAATGGTTAATAGATTTGTGAAGTATGATTTACTGGTTAAAATAATACATTTTCTTTATTCCTACAATAAAGTGTTGTTCCTTTGATATATTCATATATATCACACATTCATATGTGTTCTGTTATTGTGCTCTCCATTGTATTGATTTTCAACACTTTTGTTTTGTAATAGGACAGATATGTCCCAAGATATTACATGCATAATAAGATAAAGCAGTTATATTCATTATTTTACGAGCATTGCCTGGGAAGTAAATTAGTGTAATGTATATCTGATGATAATATTAATTTAGCTTATATTCTGCACTTCAAAATATTACTATTAGTTTAATGAAATGTCATCCAAAAACATAGATCTCTATGTATACTTTGTCTTGATAGGTTTGGCTTCACCAGAAGTAATTCATAAACAGATAAAGAAGTTAAACTTCAATTTCAAAGTGTATTGACATCCCAGAATGTCCATGTTTCATTGGTAAAATATTTCCTAGGTGAAGACTATGTGGCAGCATTGCTTATATGCATTTGCTATGCATCTCCCTCTATGGCTTCTATTTTTATATATGACCCCCACCATATTAGTTATACTTCTGAGGTCTGTCATCCTCAAGGGAATAGCTCAAGATACTAAGAAAATATAAATATGTGTGCTTATTCAGTTATGGATTGTTAACTGTTTCATTAATGCAGGGAATTAGAGATTTGGATGAAACTTTGAAAGCAAATGTTTTGTAAAATTCATTGTTACCTGAACTGTCATTTTTTAATTATAAATTATTTGTAACTTTGTTTCTCAATCTATTTATTCATGTAAGATATGGATGCTTTCATATCTAACATGAGTAAATAGAATGTAGGTACCAATGATTTATTATTCAAAAATGACCATTGAGGTTACACTGCATTTTACAGAGCATTCATATTTGCTCATGCTTAGATGAATATAAATCATAAAGGTTACATGGGACTGCAGTTCATTAACTTTCTGGAAAACTGTCATTTAAAAGAAAGTTGAATTGTTTTGTAGTTGCTGAAATTTTTTCTGTCATTAGTTTTCTGGAACAAAAGATCATTTTTGCTTACCCTTGTGAATATTTCATGACAGTTTCCTTTAATAGTGTATACTTTGGAATCTTTCACATTTTAATTATTTACTACAAGTTAGTGTCATTTTTCTATTTTTTTCTATTTCAGGGGAAGAACTACCAATTTGATCACATCCTCAAGCCCAACATCACCCAGGAGAATGTCTACAATAAGGCTGCCAAGAACATTGTCAAAGGTACATCCACTTGCCTCTTATAATTGCATCTAGAGTAGAAATTGGTCACTCCGGCAATCCACATCTTTGAGTGTGTGATGAAGATTACTACATATTCCTACTTTAGAAGGTATCTTCATGTAAAAAAAAGATATAAAACTAATGAGATTTTATTTTCCATTTCAGTACAAGGGAGTTTTGTTTGTAGCTGGAGTGACTTTATCCTTTATTTTTATTCATTTTTTCCATTGTATGGCTTAGGAACTACCTCCTCACAGTTGTGCCTAGACTACTTGTACAATTTTCCACTACAAGTGAAGCTGGCTTATGATTCCATTGCTATAGTAAATTGAATTTTTTAAGCTATAGAATTATTAGCTTGAAAATTTAGTTGTGCTTCTAGCTGAAAACACTGGAAAAATCATATGTTTTAAAAGAAAATGCCATTCATTATTTCCAGTGTATTTTTTTACTTCTTTCCTGCTACTTTTTGAGTGCAGCTACTGAATACCAAATTAATTTTTCTGATATCAGGTTATTGAAAATTAATGGGACATGAGAAAATAATGGTACAGATACATATACTTACAAACACTCATTCTAACAAAAAATTCATTCTTTCTTGGTCAGATACAGTCAAATTATAATTTTTAGACATCAACACATCTCTACTAATCAACAAAATCATTCAGCCTGTCATTGAAAACCTGCAGACTTTGATGCTGAAAAATCTTTGAATATTCTATGTTGGTTGTAGGCTGGAAAATTTTATTGTTGAAAATGTGTCTAGGTACTTGATGAAATAGTAATCAGTTAGTAAACAATCAGGAGAATATGGTGGATGTATTAAAGTTTTGTATTTCTGCCACATGAGTTTCTGCAGCATCATTTTGTAACATGTGGCTGTATGCTTTGGAGAAGAATTGAGGTACATCAATTTACTAGAGCAGGACTAATTTTTTTCCTAGTGAGATACATGGTTTTGCATTGTAGTACAGCTTCACTGTGGCTCTGATTATTTTTAAGGAAGCTGTAGTGAAGAATGCTGATAGTATACCTCCAAATAGACACAATAATCTTCTGCTTCTGCAACTATGGATGTGGAAATGTTTGGGTCCCTTGTTGTGATCAACTCTTTACTGCTTTAATAAAGGATCCACTTTCATTACATTTTACTATTGGATCAAATAAGGATTTCAGGGCACTTTTGAGGAGATAGTATCTGTCACACTTTAATGTGTCTAACACTTTGATATTCATGGAGCTCATATGGGATAAATTTTTCAAGCTATTTCATCTTGCAGTTCAATGTTGATGTTGGTTTTGTTTATCTATCACTTCCATATGTTCATTGTCATAAGTACCATGGCCATCCTCTACCTTCTTTATTTTCAAGGCCCATTATCACCAATGGGTTTCAGAAACCAACTTGGTAGTGTTCAATCACTTGTGGACCCTGCTCCATGTGTCATATTGGCATTGACAGTTGTTTGAAAATTTCATGATTAGCTTTAGAGCTTTAACTCTTGCAAGACAAGTAAACAAGGTTTTTTTTCTATGTTCTTAATTGAAAGATTGTATGCATACAGAATTAGGAAAGAAACGCATTGAAAAGTATGAAAGTGTACCTGTAAATTATTAAAAATTGCTTAAAGTGCAATAAAAATACTTCATTAAAATTTAATCATGAAACATTATTTTCAAAACTGACCAGTTTCAAACAGTATAATAGAATATTCCCTCCTTGCATCAACCTCTTTTACCTGGATGTGTAGCATGTGCTTTCATTTTGTTTTATTTTTATATAAATGTCATTTGAAGCTAGAATTGTATGAATTAATATAGTACCTCATTTATTTTCGTTTATTGGTATGTCCTCAATGATTTCAGATATATTTTGAATGGTTTAACTTTCAGTGGGCCATACAAATTTAGTGTCATAAGTTTTGTGAGCAAGTCAACTGCTTTTGCATCATCACATAAAAGGTATCCTGAGCTACCAACTGTAAATTCAGCAGCACTGGTTATGCAAACCTGTTTTGTAACTTGTATGCATAGCTGAACCTTAATTCTCAGTTTTCTTATTTTTTGGAGGTGAAAAGTATTAGCTGAATCTCATTTGATGTTTGTCTCTTGAACCATGGAAAATCCTGTAGAATGTGTTTGAACGTGTTACATGGGATCATGGTGCATATGGTAGGAATATAGTGCTACTAAGAGAAGTTAGTATTTGGGAACCTCTCTAAATTCTGATCAATATACATACCTTAGAGACTTGAATGTCCATAGAAGCCACCCTAGGTTTTTACCTCATGATCAACAATTGCTGTTGCAAGAGGTTTGTTTCAATACAGTCTATGGGTTCACACCTTTTTCTGCTTATTTCTCTTTGGTACACTGGTCAGCGTTACATACAACCAACCTCCCACAAGTGTCATTCATGGCATTGGAATTTAATTCCTTTTTGAATGTTTTTTCTTGATTACATATTGACTTGAAGGTGCAGAACATCCTGCAAATTAATGGTGTCAAACCCTGTATAATAAAACCTAATTTACTTGGTTCTTACAGATGTTCTCAACGGCTACAATGGCACTATCTTTGCATACGGGCAAACCTCATCTGGCAAGACCCACACAATGGAGGGAGTCATGTCAGACCCTCAGTTGCATGGCATCATGCCACGCATCATCAATGACATCTTCCAGCACATCTACAGTATGGAAGAAAACCTTGAATTCCATATCAAAGTGTCCTACTTTGAAATTTACATGGATAAAATTAGAGATTTATTAGATGGTGAGTGTTTTTTTTATGTGTGTCTACAGGTTGTTATGTAGTTCATATTGACTTGTAATTTAACTAACATAAATTTGTTGGTTGTGAGAGAATGCAGTTAAGAAAGATTTACTTGATGAATTTTAGGCAATTTGCTCCTGTGAATCATTTCATTTGATGATCTCATTTAACCATTCCCTGTTACTGTCGTGTTTACTCTGTGAGCGAATACATAGATTGAACCATGTATAATGAAAGTAATAGTATGAATGATAATAGTACAAAAATCATTTTGAAGTGAATACATGTAAATGAATCTTTTTTCTGTGTGTATCCTTCAATTTTTTATCTCTTACATACCACTAATCTAGTGTCTTTATAACTAATGTGGTAATAAACTTCTATATCATGTAAGCAGAATTCCATGCAATCTTATACAGTGGCTGTGCAACCACTTAAGCATGTATTTTGATAGATTTGTTATTAAAGTATTTTCTTATGTATCCAATACTCAAGTGTCGCAAACCAATTTTCATCTACGAATAATTGTAATTTTTTTTAATGCTGTTACATTGAGTTGTATATAAATTGTTCATTGTTTTGCAGTAACCAAAGTGAACCTGGCGGTGCACGAGGACAAGAACAGAGTTACTTATGTTAAGGGAGCCACGGAAAGGTTTGTGTCGTCTCCAGAGGAGGTGTTCGAGGTCATAGAGCTGGGCAAGAGCAACCGCCATATTGCTGTTACTAGTGAGTACCTCATATGTGTAACTACCAACTGACGGTCCTGGTCATTTAGCTATTCTTTATCTCAAGACAGTCATCAGAAGTTCATCGTCACCGAATATTTAGTGAATTTGAAAGAATTGCAACTGTCCTATATTTTTTCCAATTTTTGTTTCTGCATATTTTTTGTGAAGCTTTTTTCTTAGTGTAACTTCTTTGTCTTGTGTAACTTAGTGAAGTTCTTTTGCACTTGTTATGCTAAATGCCCAGTGAAACAATTCACCTTGGGTAATCAGAGCAGTATTTCTTAGTCTCACGAGTGCATGGGCCTTTCTTCTACAAACACGAGTTTTTCTCGTGTTTGTTCTTGAATAGTTATGTGGTCTCATAAATATAATGCACACTTAAAAATATAATCATTTTCATTAAAGAAATAGAATCACTATTTGTTCTAATAATTGGATTAATTTGTTCTTAGCTTGTACATGTTTTTATGCATATTTAATAAAACGTTTAGAAACATGTGCTAGCGTTTTCAAATGTACGTCCAGTTGAAAATGTTCAAGAAAAATTTGTACTATATATCTGTATCATTTGAATTATATATGAATTCATACCTTTACAGTATTTTTGAATATAATTGTTGTAACACGTTTTCAAGTGCTGCACTAGAGTGCAGTAATTGTAAATTGCCTTTTTTATAGATGGCACTAAATTGTAAGTTCAACAAAAATGATGTTCATGTAGCTCAATTGTTTTCTCTTTCGCTCATTTTGAATAATTGTCTGAACATTTGGTTTACTGGAAGCCAAAGACTCGTATTCATACTTACCTTCTGTTTCAGATATGAATGAGCACAGCTCCAGAAGTCATTCCGTCTTTTTAATCCAAGTTAAGCAAGAAAATATGGAAACTCAGAAAAAATTGTTAGGAAAATTATATATGGTGGATCTCGCTGGCAGTGAGAAGGTAAGTGCCAACATTATCTCAACTCTAACTCAAGTTAATTTTTACATTCAATAAAACTCTTCCAAAAAATAAATTGAAATTGTGCTTTTTAATTTGCACTTGTTATTCCTTTTACTGGTTTTGCCCTCCATTTGTAAGATGTATAGCCTTTCTTCAATCCAAATGAATACAGAAAATGAAAAGACAGTATCTCCTCGAAAATGGGAAATGAAGGATTGGCTGCGCTTCAAGATACAGTAGAAGTCTTTTTAACCGGCACCCATGGGACTTTGCAGTTGCCGGCTAATATCACCCGAGTAACCACAAACATTTCATAGACACACTAGACATGAAAGGAAAACAATATCAATTGCTTACAGCACTTAAAGAAGAAAAAACATAATGAATAAGTACATAAAGCTTGGTCAGCGAGTGCCGGTTTAAAGGAATTCTACCGTATTGCCTATGCAACCATAATTTTTGTATTCCTTTTGTTCAACTGAAAAATATTCTTCTCACCTCTGTTTTTGTTGAAGTTTTTCCTTCGGTAAATGAGAATGCAATGCTTAGAATCACTAATTCTCTGTAAGTGCCTTCAGAAATCTCAATTTTTAGGTGTTTCCTTTCAATCCACTTAAGTTTTCTCACTCAGCCAGTAAGGGTTTCAGTTTGTTTGATGCAGGTGGACAACACTTCTCGAAGCCGCTACTTCTCTGATCAATCCGTTCGGATTCAGAAAAAAATAAAATGAGCCCTGCTAACACTGTTTAACCCATGGCTAGTTTGTGAGTTATAATGACGTTTCTGATACTCTTGGCTCCTTTAGTAAATCATTGCCCTCTCTGTTGAAAGGTTTAAAATGTTCTAATCGAAAACTAGTGTTTATTTACTTTCCGTCCGATTGTTTCTCAAGCTGTTTTGTATGTGCCCTGTTAAGTCTTAATCCAACACGAACCTGGTTAGCACCCTTCTGACACTTGCGACTGCTTTACACTGATATTGAATTTCTCCAGAAATTTTGGTTGCTAAAGCTTACATTTCACCATTCGTGAATGAGAGCAAAAATGCTCTCATTTACGTAGAAATAATGGCTAATTTTGAATATTATATTGCTTGATTTTTTTTTATTTCTGTGGCATTATAGAGATGGACACTGTCAAGCACTGATATTTAAAAGTGCCCAGAACGGGCTTTTAAGAATGTATGTTTGATTTGTGAACAAGCAGATATGTAGCTATTTGATATGTCACGGAAAGGTGTGTTCGGAATATAACGTATTCCAAAGTAAGGAACAAATTGTTTCGTAGTGTTAACGATTATGTTTGTTTGCTGACTGGACATGTTTGATGCAGGTGAGCAAAACTGGCGCAGAAGGCACGGTGCTGGACGAGGCCAAGAACATCAACAAGTCTCTGTCGGCACTGGGCAACGTGATCTCTGCACTGGCAGATGGCAACAAGTCCCACATTCCTTACAGAGACTCAAAGTTGACGCGCATCTTGCAGGAGTCTCTTGGTGGCAATGCTCGCACCACCATCGTCATCTGCTGTTCTCCTGCTTCCTACAACGAGTCAGAAACCAAGTCCACGCTGGACTTCGGCAAGCGTGCCAAGACCATCAAGAACGTGGTCACTGTCAATGAAGAGCTCACTGCCGAGGAGTGGAAGAGGCGCTATGAGAAGGAGAAGGAGAAAGTCACGAAGCTGCGTGCTCAGTTGGAGAAGATGGAGCTAGAGCTGAGCAAGTGGAGGGCTGGAGATAAGGTCAGCTCAGAAGACCAGGTGCAGATCGACATGGATGCCTCCACCACTTCTTCTGTGCTGAGTGAGTGTTTATACACCATTATTCATTATTTCTTAGTTATATTTTAATTTGTTGATCATTCAAATGATATTTCAACACTGGTACTGCAAGGAAATTTTATGATGTTATTTATAAGGCTTTATCCTCAGTTTACCTACTGTCTTTATTGTTTTAGTTTTCAATGTTGAGTTATTGTAAGTATGTCTCGGAAAATTTCATTTGCTAGCTGGCTATCGGTTAACCTTTTGTCGGTAAGTAAAGCAGTGTCTTCTTCGGTATAATTTTCTGTTTGTATTTCATATCTTGGTTCTTTTACAAATTACTGTCAACGCCTCAAAGATTTCTTCATAATTTTTTTTCCATTTCTATGTATTGTTTTACTAGTCACTGATAAGCTTATTTGATGCCTCAGTTTAAAGATTTCATGAATTTAGAAAATGAACATTTGATTGTCTAGCATTGCTGTGGGCAAGTATACGTACCTGAATTTCGTAGTGCGCCGTATAACTCAGAAGAGTGTCGTACTCGGTCGTACGATGAATGACAATTATAATATATTTTAGACAAGGCTCATGTCAAAGATCGTTTCGTTGTAAGTTTTGATGATGTTGTTGGGGTTGTTGATGTGGTGTAATCGAAGTCGGTTGGTGATGTGGTGTAATTTTGTTGCACTGCAGACGTAATCGCCCCGTCAACTGTCAGTAAGTATTAGTTAAATATCGTGCACGTTATTTCTTGATATGTAGTGCGCTCTCAGGTACTTGTTTTTTTTTGCAGTTGCTATAGAGCAGTATGTGAGGATCCATTACTGCTCTGTTGTTTCTTCAAATTTAGGAGCTCATTTAAAAACTATAATATATGATAATCTTCAATTTCTCATCGTAAATTTGAACATTAGTAACATGACATGACATTGGTAACGTCATTAGCTCTGTCAGATATATCTGGTCAGAAATGCCTGACAGCTTCTCAATTTGTGTAAATGTCTTGAATTCAATTTTTATAAAATGGCTTTGCGTAGCTCCGCTAGACCTGTATAATCAATTATGCTTCGTATCGCCTTCTAAGATGTGCAAAATATCCTTTTAAGTTTTTATTGAATGGCTTTGCATTTCCTCGTACACTAGATACGCTACAAGCATGTAGAACTTTTCGTTGTTTCAAATTTTGGATTTTTTGATTATGGAGACCTTTTGTGACTTTGTCTCTTCGGTAATTTCAGAATGAACCCATTTTTCTTGTGCTGATGATGAACCCATGTTGCGAATCTGTTTTATAACTTCACTAAACTTAGATGAAGATTTTCGTTCACGGACCATATTAGGAGTACATAAGTTACTTAAGCGTGTAAACTTCTGACTTCTTTGCAGTAGATCCTTATGGAGGTAGATGCAGTTTTTATACATTGACCCTTTGAACATCGGGTGCTGGTATTCCGGCGGCTGGCGTTCAAAAAGTCTAGTTTTGGTGTGATGCATTCATCTCGGTGAACATGTCCCATGGGTGTATGTTACTGTATTGGTGTATGTTACAGTATGCTTGTAGTTTCCTTTGAACGTTGTTATCTGACTCTTCAGTTACCTAAATTGATTCGACTTTTTATAAACTGGATATTTACAACGATGTGCCAGCTTGTTATAATTTACAGTATGTATTTGCGTAACTGGAATATCGTTTTGTGTCAAATTTACCTTTGAATTAGAAAGCTACAGATCAAATTCTTTAGCGCCAATAGTCATTAGTTAAGTTCTGAGTATTCTTGATCTTTCATTTTTTCTGTCATGATTGTTGTTTTAAGAACTATTGTGTTATAATGAAACATCAGACGCCTAAAAGTGCTGATGAATTGGAACCGTGTTAGAGAACTGCTATGCTAGCTTGAATTTGTTCTCTAACCAATTAGGGTACAGTTACTTTATAATATTAGCTAGACTTGACGTTTGTTCAGCAGGAATTTGCAATGCAATGTTTTTGTTGATAATTCTTTATTACTATCACACCTTAATCAATTTGTTTTTCCTATTTTGCGTCATTGTTTCGTTGTTCCGTACGCTTACTTGTGATGCATTGTTACAATGCATGACTAGAGCTAAAGCTTGGTAGTTGGCATGCATCTAATGATCATTCCAGCAATTTCTCATCGTATCAATATCAATAGAAAAACTTTTGAATTGGTGTGGTTGGTTTTGGTTGACTTTTCCAGCATCAGTCTGAAGGATCGTATCAACGTTGGCCAGTTTTAGTGCTTTCTGTTACTGTTGAATCCAGGCCTTCACGAGCTTTCAGACTTGACTGTATTGTAGTCAAGTGGTGGGGTATCTTTATAATACTTAAGCTACTTTCCGTATAATTAAATAATTTTTCAACGAATTGCTGTTTAGTGAATTGAGTCAAAAGAACTTAGCTTTTGGACATGCATGCATTGTAAATATGAATGGAACAGTTTTGCGGAAGGGAAAGAAAGGTGTTGAGCCCTCAATATCTCCCATAATTTTGCTGAGCTTCAACTTCTGTTCAATTGTAATGCATTACTAAGTAACCTACTCATCATCATAAGGCTTACACTTCAATATTTGGTCCTATTGAAGCTCGCTGTGTTCACATAAAGTGTTGGTCACTGTGCTTGGCTGACTAGAATAATGCGGTGAACCTGCAAGCGCATTATCCACAGGTGCATTCGCTTATATTTTGCGTTTTTTTAATTTAATTGCAGCACACCTTCAAACCTGACGCAAATGCAAAGTTATATATATATAAATATATATATATATACCATTTCTAGCTGCCACCGCCTTCAATTCAACTCTATTTACTATTCTACTGCCTTCAATTTATTTGTATTTGCTATTTTACGCCTTCAATTTAACGCAGTTTTCTATCCCTCCGCCATGATTTTAACTCTATTTGCTATTTTACCGCCTTCAATTTAATTCTATTTGCTATTCTCATATTTTTGTGATGAGCAGTTACGATACATGTGCCTTATTTAATCTGTCATGTGACTGTTTTCGAAATGAATTAACATTTAGTCAGCCTTCTTATTGAACGGAGTAAAACAATGCAATCTATTTCAAATTTCCTTGCATCACGTCGCCTGTGAACCACAATGCGATTTTGATTGTACCTCTACGCAAAAAAATTAGTGTGGTTCGCTTTCATCGGACGTAAATTTGTGACGTAGATAGTTTTACATTACTTGTTCAATTGCTTTTACCAAGAATATTTTTGTCAGGTAAATGTATTAGACACATTTGCTCTTTCCTGTCGAAATTTTTTGAGCCTTCTATTTCTTGTTAGAATAAAGTTTTTCTTACTGAACTTTCCATACTGAATTAAATCTATTTTGGTAACCCTTGCAAAACAATCCCTTTTCACTCGCTCCCTATCTCGTATATTTGTTGCAATGGAAGCATCGGGCTGCTTATCTTATCAGTTTTAGCGTCGCCTGTTACGGAAGAAGTTTCTATTTCACACTGTTTTATACTGTTATGAAACCACGGTTAAAGGCTCGGCACGCTCTCACTAAGTTTGTAACGTGGTGGCTCGCAGACGCTTCAGTGAACGCTCCCTTGCTGACCACCTCCATCATGGAGGGCGACGCCATGGAGTGGGCAAAGGAGCGCGAGCGTATCTACCACCAACTCGACGAGAAGGATGACGAAATACAGCACCAGTCGCAGCTCGTCGAGAAGCTCAATGAACAGATGCTTGAGCAGGAGGAGGTGAGCAGCTCTTTATATCGGCTTGTATTTCGAAATTCATATCAACAGCCAAAATGGAAGTTTGTCAACCGTAGTAACCTACTGTTATAGTTCCTGTGCTTTAATGGTTACTTTGGGCTACTGAGTATTCAGAGTCACATATATTGATGACACTACTTGACTGATCATGAAATAGGTTGCTTGTCTGAGGTGATGCAAACTTTTCTGGGGTACATCAACGTTTCATTGTAATTCAGAGCGAACGCCATAGGTTCGATGTGAGTCTTAATTTGTGTCATCGTGATCAATGTGTCCATTTTAAAGCTGGAACTACAAGTTTGGTTGCATTTCCCGCGCGTAAGCGATTACAAGGAGAAACTGTTGAACACCTGCAGACTGACATGGCGGCATTATGCCCATTGGTATTCCTCATCATCCCTCACACTATATATTTCGTTTTGCATTGCTGCTTGCGTGATAACGATATCCTCAAAATTTTCTCTGGATTGGTCTGCCAATTATATCTAGATTTTCTCTATTTAACGGAAACCTTGATGTTGTTCAGCTGATAGCGTCAACACGGCGCGACTACGAGTCGCTGCAGGCGGAGATGGCGCGTCAAGCCAAGGAGAACGAGAGCGCTAAGGAGGAAGTAAAGGAGGTCCTCCAGGCCCTGGAGGAGCTCGCCGTCAACTATGACCAGAAGACTGAGGAGGTCGACCGCAAGACCAAAGAAAATGAAGCTACCCTCGAGGAACTCAACCAAAAGCAGGTTAGGCACTCGGTAAAATAGTCATTGTATGTGGGTCTTGACAGCAAAATGATGAGAGACTCGGACATATTTCAGTGAGCTATAGAGAATAGCTGTTCCAAGAAAGGGTATTCAGGAAAAATAGCTTCCCAGTTTTCCAGCATTTTTGTTCTTATGGTTCTGTTGATGGGAAAACGTCGCTTCGACCACCTGACTTTCATGAACAAGTAGAGCCCATACTACACGGGTTTCCGTGACGGCAGGGTCTGTTGCTCCGCGTACTGGAGTCTTATATAATTCTCTGTATGTATTTAACTGAAAGAGCATGTTGAATTGATCAAAAATATGAATAATTTGTGTCTGCTGTATCATTATTTGTGTGAATCGAGTTCATCATGTAGAAAAATAAAAACGTGCACTGCAAAGCCGGTAACAATTAAACTGCACATAATTGATTCAGAAGGTGATGCGAGACGACAATTTGTTTGACAAATTCTGTTGTGAGAAAGTGATTGAATAAATGCTGTGTTGTGTGAATATATGTATATAACCGTGTATAGACGAACGTTTGAATTTGTTGAAAATGTAACTTTGGTCTCCTGTGTGCAGGCTTCCCTGAACACGGCCAACTCGGAGCTGCAGACGCTGAAGGACTCGCAGATGCATCAGAAGAAGCGCATCACAGAGATGTTCGGATCCATGCTGAAGGAACTCAATGAAATTGGCGCCATCATCGGTAGCTCAAACGACTCGCTCAAGGTTGGAGTTGCATTTCAATTTGGATCAGGTTCTCAACAATGTGGTAGCACTTAGTTAGACCATTGTTAGCACTTCTTCCTCGTGCTCAGTTCAGGTTTTGTATACAACTGACTCAGTCATGACGAAAGCAGGTCAAAACCCAAAGCTAAATATAAAGCCTAACCAGGGGGGTTGCTTATGAATTGTATGTCCTACATAGTGTCTTTGGGGGCAAGGTGTTCAACAGAGTACGCAACAAATTTAGCAGTATTTGAGTGATTGAGTTAGGTTTATCTTCTTTCCTTTGCCTTTTTGTTTTAAGGTGTTTCTCTATCGCATAATATTGTAAATTTTTCCTTTGAATTTTGTGGAGTGAGATCTTTACTGTCCAGCCTCGTTTTTTTTCAGATCTCGTAGTGTTAATTAGTGTAATAATAATTATTATTACTTGACAGACAAAGAGACAAAGAATCTAGATAATGCATGATATTATAAATATAATTTGAACGAGTAGTAATAAATATTGGTTTCTGTTATTTGTTTATTATATATAGTTTTACGTTGCCCTCAGATTTAAAAATATCATTTTGCGTTGAAGCACATTATGTTCATTACTAAACACAAATTTTCGTATGGAATCTTTCAAGTTTGAAATAGAAGGCTTACTGTTGATGCTCCTAAATTAACGTGGCATTCTTTGAGGCTGTCATTCCCCATGCTCGTGTCTATTTCTGGCTATGTATTTTTGGTCATTCTAAAGTGTATGAAAATAATTTCAGCAACTTAGCGAGAACGAGGGTAAAGCGGAAGAAGAGTTCACTGTAGCCAGACTGTACATCTCGAAGATGAAGTCTGAGGTGAAGAACATGGTGCAGAAAGTCAACGGCATGGAGACCACCACGGGAGATCTGCGCAAACAGATAGACCTGCAGGAGAAGGACCTGCAGGAGCACAGACTGCTCGTGTCCCAGCATGAGGCTAAAGTCAAGACGCTCTCCCAGAACATCAAGGACACCGAAACCAAAAAGCGGGCTCTCGAAGAGCAGGTGAGAAAATGAACGACCATTGATTTCCAAACCCTTTTAACAGAGTGAAAAGGATACAAAGGCAGAGAACTACATAATGAAAATTGCTGTTATAGTCTAAAAGGATGTAAGCTATCGTTAAAATTATTAATTTCTTTATTGGGCAATTGAACGGAGAGATAGAGAAGTCCACTTTGAACGAGAAGGTGAAAAAAATGTTTCCTAAGGGTATAATATATTACAATTTACAAGGAGAGTAAAATCATGAGCAGTCAGGTGTATTCTGTCGTTGGTAATGGGTTTGTAGAAAAACGATTTATGGTGTTCCCTCGTGAGACACATCAAGAGTTTAGCGATAAAAGTTTTTGCACTCGGGATAATTTTTTGTGTTTTGTGGTGCAGGTGGACGGTCTGAGCGAGGAGGTGGCACGACTGAAGGCAGTCTCTCAGGTCGCTCGTGGAGACGACGGTCACGCCAAGGATGCCCTCGAGAAGCAGATCCAGCAGCACACTGAGCAACATCACAAGCAGGTGAAGCTGGTTCTCTTTCTTTGTGTTTCGGTGGCCATCCTTTGTATTTTATAATGCCTGCACTGCACATATTATAATTGTTATTATTATTATTATTATTATTTACATATTAGGGGGAGACTGTTTTACAATTCTTTAATGCTGGAAGGAAGATTTTTGTTCTTCCCGTATTTCTTTCTTTCAATTACATTATTTTTCTTGACTCTGCTGTCATTTCGTAATATTCAAACCTGAGTTTAATTGTTTTGATGGCTTCTGGAATCGTGAGTGATGGCACATTTGATTGATCTTCAGATATCTGCTCTGCGTGATGAGTTGACGGAAAAGCAGAGCCTCATCACAGAGTTGAAGGATGAAAACCAGCGGCTGACTGTGACAGCGGATCAGGTGCGCGCTGACTACGACAAGCTCAAGTCTGAAGTGGCTGAGAAGAGCGAGAAACTCAACGAGCTTGTGAGTGTGCAGGAGCGCAAGGAGCAAGCAAGGCAGGACCTCAAGGGTCTTGAGGAGACGGTGGCGAAGGAGCTGCAGACGCTGCACAACCTCCGCAAGCTTTTCGTGCAGGACCTCCAGGCCCGAGTCAAGAAGGTGAACAGAGTGACTTGTACTTCATTTCTTACAGAAGTGTGGCATGTATGTTGCACTTGGGTAACACTTTTTTTCAGTTAATTCAGGTCCAGCTCAATAACTTGGATTATTATTTATATCCTGCTAAAATTCTACACATTCGTGTTCTGATGTGCTAGCAGGGAAAACAAATTTTTTGCTTATTGTCGAGCTTTCATTGGAAAGCATATTCAATATAGTTTACAGTAAAACGACTTGTTTTGCCAAGACTATAGACTGTATTTGAAATCTAATCAAGCTTTTAGGTAACGTCGGGTTTTGCTTTTAATTTCCATCCCTTGTAAAATTGTTCCTTACGTACAATTTGTAAGTAATTTTTCATGACGCGGGTAGACATTATTTTACCAATGTAACAAGTTGTAACTGTTTTGCAAATATGGCAGCGTTTTGAATCATATTCAGGATTTAACAATGTTTAATTTCCTGTGCGTCAGTCGGGCACAGGCGAGGAAACAGACGAAGCCGGCGGCTCGTTGGCTCAGAAACAGAAGATCCAGTTCCTGGAGAACAACCTGGACCAGCTGACCAAAGTACACAAGCAGCTGGTGCGTGATAACGCTGATCTGCGCTGCGAGCTTCCCAAGCTGGAGAAGCGACTCCGGGCAACCATGGAGAGAGTCAAGGTCAGTGGATTGTTCACAATTCTGCTGTGGTTTCATTCTCTTTCCAGCCGAGATTCTGATGTTGAAAATATAGTTTAAAAATAATTGTAAATTTAAGGATGAATTTTTCTGTGTGATCCTTCATCTTGAAATGATTATCTCCGAGTGATTTGACGATAATTAGTTCAGTGTAATCTCATTGCAGTTTCTCTTGTTTTTGTTATTTTGGTAGTCTATTTGAATATGGAGACCCATCGTTTTTTGTAGAAATAATTCCATTTCATCGTTTTTTTGGTAGTGATCACCTTGGTGCAAATAAAATCGACTTGAAAATTACCCAAATGTATGTGTGTGTTACACATCAGTGTTAAGGTGTTGCTAAGATGACCTGCCTTCTTGATTTTGGGAAGATTTTCGACGTTTTTAACTTGCTGTTCAGGTTTCAGGGAGGAATTGTTGCATATTTCCTCGTGACAATCGTGCAACATTTCAGCTAAACTACATCATTACCATTTCAATTTTGTTAATACTTTTTTCAATGAACATGTTGCCATTTCTCTTACCAGTTGTGTTCTGATTTATTCACTACAAGGTTATGAGATGTAGACGACGTAAATCTCACAATTTCATCATGGGTTGTAGGAACGCATTTTAGTTAGGCGAGCACTACACTCGTCCTGATAATTCTTGCGAGCACTGTGCCATGAAAAACGCTCAAGTTCTTGGCAATAATGCTTTTTTAAAATATGTTAAATTCGTTCTGGAAAAAGATCGTGTTGAATCTAGTATTGTTTTCTGGGAACTGTGAAATATTCTTGCTTTTGGATGAATTACAAGGTCATTTTAATTGTTCAGAAATGATGAATGTTTGTGATAAATTCCTTCAGTTATAAGAAATTACAACTAGCCACGGTACTCTCGTGTTCATTGACTTCGAACATGTACTGTCGTAACACCGAGGACCTCTAATTTCAAAAATGAATGTAATATCAAATAACTGAGTCACGCTTAGGACTTAGGAATGACAAGACCTTAGGAATCACCAGCTTGGTCGACTGGTGAGCGAATCCGCTTGAGCGGGAAGACCCGGGTTCGAATCCCGCTGCCGACATGGTTGACGCGGCTAGAAATACGGCATGGGACTTAGGTAAACAACCGAATAATTATCGAAGTAATTATCCGACCCAAGAATGGGCCAGAAGGTTCGTTCCTATAGCCTCATTCTATTCTATTCTATTCTATTCTATTCTATTCTATTCTAGATAATTATTTTTGGCACTGGAACACCCTTGAAAAGTACTGCGTACCATTACTGTTCCTTTTATATCAAAGAAAGCTTAAGTTACACTATGAAGATTGTGTACGGTAGGCACTTTTCTTGCTGTTGATTTAGAAGCTGTTTACCGCTGTTTTAAGGTTTTTTTTTCTTGTGTAATGTTGAAAGTGATGAATTTACCAGGCGTTCATTGATCAGCAGAATCTTATTTTTCTCGGTCTGGCACCGGAGAACTAAGTTCTAAGTAAAAATAGTTGAAATAATACGTAAATTCCTAGGAATAACAATTGATCGAGAGTTAATTATTGCAGGCCTTAGAGACAGCCCTGAAAGAAGCGAAGGAAGGCGCCATGAAGGATCGCAAGCGCTACCAACAGGAGGTGGACCGAATTAAGGAGGCTGTGAGACAGAAGAACCTCGCCCGGCGCTCGCTGGCGGCCCAGATCGGTGGGTTATATACTTGTTTATTCTGCTCGTGCTTCTTTTTTATGTACTCTGAGTAGCGCTGTAAAACACGCTCATATAAAAGTTTTAATTTTTTGTAAATTTTGAATGAATTTTACTGCAGTTCATATATGTCGCTGGAGCATTATCACTCGAGAGCTTCTGAATAACTGCAATAAGGTAGTGTATCCGTCTGTAGAGTTCTATTAACATTTTAGCTAATTTCATATTAACAAATTTTTGATATATAAGTACCAATGATTTTCATGCATTTTTGTAATAATTTATTCACAAATAATTATATCTAAGAAATCATTTTTTCTTATGAAATTTGAAAGCTATGAGTAGTTACGGCTGTGACACATTTATAAAATTTTGTAATATCAAATTGAAAAGAACTTTTCGTTCCGAAACCCAATATCAGTTAATCCTTTGAAACAGGTGATGAGTTTTTATACAACACAATTTTTTTACTGGACTTCAATGCTTAAGTTTCATTTACGTCTAGCATCATATTTCATAACCCGAAATCTTTTACATTTATGACCCAATTTTTATCTGAAATTTGAAAACATTATCGTTGATTTTATTTTTGGACTCGTTTTTATACACATGTTGCTTTATTTTCAACTTCTTTCATACTGGAGTTGTGTCATAGAGGCGTCTAATCGTAATGTATTTTCGCCCTGACTTCATTCTTTTGACCATTTCAATATTTTATGGTTAAAAGACAGCAAACTCTTCATTGACTGCTAACTAATTTCTGTCCACGGTTTACAGCTAAGCCCATCCGCGCTGGCCAGGCTCCTCCTGCAGTCACCGCCATGCCCGTGCCGCTGAGGGGTGGTGGGAGCGTATACCTACCTCCCAGTCAACGCAAGAGTGCCGGGCAGTAGACGTACTCCTTACTGCTGCTCCTCCTTCTTCAACTCGTCAGTGCTTTTGTCGTTGTAGCCATTGGTAGTAACGCTATGACGTTAGCATTGTTATTATTACAATATTGCACTTTGAACTTGGTCTTTTAGGTATACCGATATGCATATTTCAGTATAATTTTTGCTTAGGTAGTGTTCTGAAAAGTTGGAGATTGGTTGAGCCCTCTGACATCCACGTAGGGGCTCATGCGGGGTAAAATTAGGAACCCGTACTTCACATATGTGGGATTGAAAAATTCAGTACTTTTCATCAATAGTGCAGAAGCAGTAGTAAAAACGCAGATTCATTTGTACCTAACAAATGGTTGATAAGTATTAGCGAACAAGCTTGGACTTTGACAAACTAGTCGGACAAGAGGAACTTGTTTTTCGACTGACCTTGATTTATTTCGATTTACTTCTATTGTACTGTGTTTCAGTTTGGTAACTGTCTAGTTGTTCGTTGAGATTAAACTTTTCTTTCTTATGCTATATTGATGATGATGTGGTAATATTCCCTGATGAGTTGTTAAGTTGTAGTTAGGCTTGAAATATTCATATTAAACAATATTGACTAGTACAATAAAACGAATTGAAAAATTAAGCTTGTGAAATATGCTGGACTCGAATGGTAGAAGTTAAGTGGCTGTTTTGTGGCCCAAATAAAGCTTGAGGCTTAACTAAAGGTCACTGCATTGCAGATGCTGAACGCTCTTTCACCTCAGTCATCCCCCTCAATATGGCAGCTTGATAGTGCATTATCATTAGACGTGATTCAGAAAAAAAACTAATTATTCTAAGGTACTTTTTGTGAATGGTGCCCGTGCACTTAACTCTGAGAACCACTGTTGAATTTATTCCATTACATGTATACCTAAAATTTAGAACAGTAGTTTTAAATATTACCAAGCAAAATTTTGTGAGCTGTCTTTCTCGATACGGGTCTTTATCGAAGCTTATATAAATTACTTGCTGTCCTGGCCTAGGTCGGCTTGTGTTGCCCTCTGACGTTTCCTCGGTTCAGTCTTGCAATGCGCAGTGATGGTGACTTCACACTTTGAGGTTGGTTATTTGTTAATGTTTTGCGTTTTGATCTTCAGATGCTGCAGAGTATGGAAACACTACAGTGAGGGCTATGGCTACCATACCTGCTGCTTCATTGCTTCGGTCGTGACTGATTTACGATTTTCGGTCATCCTTCTGCAAGGTTTGTGTGCAATTTGGCTGCAAATGATAGGTGTGCAGCGCTCCGTGTTTCTAAACCATCTCATGTTGCTTCAAGTGAAGTGGATGCAGCACTCGGTGTTATTACCTCGCTAATAGCGCTTGCTGTGATGCAAGGTGTTTTTCACCTTCATGCAGTTTCATTTCTAGACCTCAAATCTACATTGATTCAAGTATAATTTAGGGGTTTGCCTTGGGTTATCAACTGACTAGATCTTGAATGAATTGGTTGTCGTATTTATTGAATGAAATGAGGTTGTCCAATTCGCTCGTCCCTTGGGCCCCGCGCTGCACTTTCTCCTTATTTGCCTCTTCAAAGCTCTGAGGTTCTCTTGCCAAATATTCAATGTTGAACTCTGCTAAATGTGGTCTTACCATTACACCTATATTACTTATTGCTCTCACTCGAGTGTTTTGAAAGCAATAGGTAATATAGAGAATAATATTTAAGATAAAGTGACAATTATTCACTAATATCTGATTGCCTTCCATTTGTCGTGTTACTTTCAGATAGCAAACTATGACCAGATGACTTTAACCAACGATTATTATCTTTTATAACATGAAATTTTAAACCCATATATTTTAGCTGCAGTACAGGTAGGGTTCATTTTGCAATACTAATACAAAATACACGCTAAGTGAATTGGAGAGATATTGTGAAGTGAATGACTGGTGCTGTTGGGGCTGTTTCTTTTGTAAGCATTGTGGGATTACTCGGGTGTGACCGTGTTAGTGTAACGCGACGGCCTTCTGGTGCTTATTTAGCCTTCGCATTGTCGCCCAGGTGCTTGAGTGCAGTCGGTGGAATCCTTCGAGCATCGTAGCCTAAGCGGTAAATTTTTATAACAGGAAGTTAAAGCAGAACCGGCTTCTGGGTCATTAATACTGAATTATTGCGCTAAATCTCGCAGTTATGCGTTAAATTCAGTGCGTCTTAAACGTGTAGATTCGTTGCTAGTAACAATGCAAATTTCTGAGGTATTATGTGAAAATCTCTTGCTAAGGTGAGAACCCGTTGTGAGTGCTTGTTGGGATTCTTTGTGAACAAGAAATAGTTTTGCGAGTTTGACTGCAATAGTTATCAGTCTGCTCGTAGAAGCCAAGAATAGCTAACCTGGATTGTTGAATCATTAAGCGTTAGAAGAGACGTAGCCACGAGTCCCACAGGGTTTGACTTGTCACATAGCCTCAGAGATCATCTTTTGATTTGTCCAATATGTTCGCATTTGTGGCTCGGGATCAAAGTATCGCTCCACAACTTAAATGAGCGGTAGGTTTAGGTATGGTGGGATAGGTACGTCATCCACTGGTAATGTGCTTTATTTAGCTGTTCGACGTTTTCTTCAAAGTTCGGTATTCTTGACAATGATAATAATACTAATATTAATACTCCAGGTGCACCAATAGCTTTCAATAGTTCAGTAGTAGCTCTTTCTTATTTGCTCGTGCTCGCTGGTTTCGTTCCTTGACATGCTTTCACTCGTAATGCCTACGGTATATTATTTGGTAGATTTGCGAGTTGTCTGTGTCGTCTCATGCATTCAATTTTGCTACCTCTGATTCCTCGAGGGCTGTTCGGATCAAATTAAAATTTTGTGCCACGGTATTTGTCTCACTGTTGTACGCTACGCGTAGATTAACTTGAGGAACCCACTTTTACTTATATACCCTTACGTATCAGCTCACACCATAGTTGCTTACCTTCTTCACTTCTCGTGAGGGCTGACTTTCGTCACCACATCGTTCTCTGTTTTTGTTTAGCAGAATTTTCCCCCATAGTCTTGAACAGTATCTACCAACAGACATAGACCGTAATTATCCAGCTGTAAAAATATTTCACCTTTCTTGGGAAAATGGCGGTTGAATTTTTTATCGGGAACCGAAAATGTGGATACAAAAATGTAAGGAAATATATTACTACTAAACGGTTCTCCATAAGAGTTGTTTTGGTTTTTCGAGCTTGCTCTTCTTTTTTTGAAGAGGCTTGACGCTCCTCGGTGGACAGATGGATATTTCCCATCTTCTCTCAAGTGGGTCATGATAATTATTGTTGTTTCAAGGAGCCTCAGAAATTCTGAGCTACCTGCAGCAGCCTTTGTGGCTGTGACTATTGTAGGACCTAGTGTTGAAATTTAATGTCTTATTTTTAATTTTTCTCTTCATTCTTGAAATGCCGGACATGACGTATCAGTGAAGTTCAGCTCTAGGATATTACTTTCTGTACCTGGGTCTTTCTCCATTTTTCGGTCTGAAACTATATTTATTCGCTTAAGCGCTAGTTTAGATCGCGTGTGTGGGGTTCTTTACTCCAATGATACAACAGTTTCTCCATAAGGATGGCTTTCATGTTACAGTGACGACATCGAAGAATTCGACGTCCTACTTTGGACGTGTGTTTGTTCCAACTGAGCTTACGTTTACATTTTGAAATGCATAATTTGATGCCGCCAGAGTTTTTTCCATGTTGACATGTTTCGAGCGACGTAGCTGCTGGAGGGTTCATCTTTAGAAGTGCTGGTCATTTGCCAATGCAGAGTTTAAATTTCACGCATGTAGCCGACGTTGCGTTCTCTCACGCAACGTCGGCTACGTGTTTCATAACAGTTAACGTCATTTGTTTTAAACCTATCATTTGTTCTAATAAGGTAGAAATTATAGAAGCCTTTGAGATTACGATGTCACATAATCATTCATACCGACGTCCAGCTGACATCACTGGTCTCATTTCCTCCGTTTCTCTCTAACATTTTATTTTATTCGCTCCGGAAAAATATTTCTGTACGTTAGTTTGTTTTTTAATAATTCATTGATCATCCGTTCGGTGATCAATGTGATTTCTCCAGTTTTAATATTTATTAGCGGAGCACCTGTATTGTTGCGTGGAAATTATACTTGGCGCAGTTAACCAGTGTCCCTTAAACGTCAATGAAATGATGTGATTTTCTTTTACGTAGTATTTAATCTCTGTACTTAGTCTACCTTCTCTTTTTACTCTTTTCTTGACTGCGCTCAGGTAAAATCTAGTTTTAAGGCGTTAAACAGGCGCCAGAAGACACTTTCCATCAAAATGATTGAAGGTTGATTTTGATGCATTAGATCTGATTTATGTTGCTTACGTTCAGGCTGAATACATTCATCGATAATGAGCCAGAGACAGTCAAACTTGCTGTATATTCGCGTGAAGCTGCACTCGAGGCGTGTTTTTGCGGTTGTGTTACATTCGAAAACTAGTTCTGTACACTAATTTTTTATTTTGAAGATGCTGAGAAAAACTGAGAAAAGAAATCACACATGCACGGTGTTGTCCCAGCGAATTTAGATCGTGTCAAGAATTTGAACCTTGGCCCTAATTGGTCGGGTCCGACGTCGTACTTGCGAAACTATTTTGGTGCAAAACTGAGTATCTTAAAAGTGGCGTAGGTCGCGGTACTCTTTATTGCAAATACCATTTGCTTTCATCTGTTTCTGGGATAGATTAAATGGTATTTGTGTCGCAAAAGCGTTGCTTCTTTTTTTTTAATGTTAATGAATCTTCATAGCAATATTTATCGCGTCTGATCGGCCGAATTGCAGTGTTATGGTTATTTTATATTGGGTAAATTGATGATCGTGTGTGATATGGTTATGAAGGGATTATGAAAGAAAAATCCTTAGTTTAATTGTAGTTTCTTGGGTGTTGTGAAGGAGGTATTCTGTCAACGATGTCATTCCGTGGTTTGTAAGCGTGAGCTAATATGTGCATTTTTCGTTTTCACTTTCACCCATTTCATTCATTCTTCTAATAACAAACGAATAGTCGAATTATTTTTGGTGGGGGAGGTTAGTACTGTGGTTGCTCGTTTACGTAGTTTCTCCACCGCCTTCGATGCCAGATACATGGTCAACACTATCATCACATGCTCACAGAGAAAATTAATGAGAAACGAAGTTTATGATCTTCGTATGTGATGACCTGTTTTTGTTGACTGAAACTACGAATTCTGACTTGGAACTTTTTTATTTTTGTATTGGCGAGTATGAGCAGTACGCAAATTGCAAAACTAGGACTATGAAAAATTCTAACTTCTTCGCATGATCATTCTTGAGAAAACTAACGAAGACTGTTACTGGATTTAAACGTCAACCATGTATGGGAAGATAGTTAATATTAGCAGCACACGTGGGTGCGAGCAAGTTGGCCTCCGACGCGCGCTTTGCGCCGGGTAGTGGTTCATACCAAAGAATGCCTCGCACCACCAGGCTTCCTTCCGAAGCTAGCGTCTTTCTTGCGGTAGCTGTTAACTCAAGGCTTTGGGAAGGAATCTCGTTCACTGTTGACCATTACTATAGCTATAACCTAATGATCGTGATCACTTCGGTCGCTGGATGCATACCCAGCCGTCAGTTGCACTTACTGTCTTTTTATTTAATAAAGTACTCCGCATGTTCCTGCTGTAGATAGGGTAGTAGACTGTTGTGTCGCCGAGCTCTGGCATCTGTATGCTTTCGTTACGTAATAACACTTTTAATGGACTAGCTGTGTGAAGTCGCATTAGCTCGACAGGAGCGTGCCTTCACTCTACTCCTAATCATGGTTTTCATGTGCACATTTCCGGGACTTCAGCTGTAGATCTCCACCCTTCTTTATTATTTTGTATTTTGTTTGCATATGATGAACGCAGATCGTGGACATGCTTGCGTCCGATCTGCTTGAATTGCATATTACTTGTAAGATAATTTAGTAAACTTCCGTGAACTCATTGCATATCCTTAAACATCTTATGTATGTGGGCACTAATTTTTAGTTAACTGAACCTACAAATTCTGACCCAGAATACAAATTAGTTTCAAAGAAAAAGGAAACCATACGTCTTATTGGACACATTTAAATGGACATAATATTGAACAGAGGGTGGTTCAAATTATCCGAAGATATTCTGTACAGTAGTATACAAAAATACGGTATTGAGTGCTAATACTGTGTGACTAAGATGATGGAAATGCACTTGCAAGAACGTTCGAGAATTGAGCTGATCTTGCTGTAAGAAATGAAGTTAAGTAATAAGGAGTCTTTATGGCACAGGTCAAAGTTATTGTATCATAAATGCGTAAGTAAGTTAATAAGTAAAAAAGCGACATCTTCGACCAGGGCCGAACATCCATCTAAGCTAGAAATAACAGACGCATTCCATGAAGAAAACAGAATTTGTGTTGACTATTATTTCCATAATTGCAATATAGGTGATGGTAAAGAAGATCGATCAAAACAACAGTTACCTACCTGCTGAAATTAGTTCATCTGTCACAAATGTTCAAAGGCAATATTATAACGTAGAATTGCATAAGAACTTGATGCCTCGACAACCCAAAAGTTAATTTAGACAAGCGTAACCAAATTGATTTGTTTTAGAAACATGAAACACAATGCTTCCAGGCAGAGATCGAACACTATTGTCACGGTTTTCATAGAATTACCATGAAACCTCAGTATTGTGGATTCAAGTCATAATTCAGTACTAGAGGATAGAGTTGCAAAGTCGATTTCAAAGCAAGCATCTGAGACCTATTGCCTAGCTGGTTGAAAATGCTTTCTTCCTTACATAAAATTGTACGAGTTATTAATTTCTCAGAACCGCAGAGCTTTCGCTTTCATCTCACTATCTTGATAGCAACTGATGAGAGTAGTTTGGAAGAGAATAATATACCCTATAGAGAGGGAGCTCAAGCTACAGAGGATATTACAAAGGAAAGTGGCTGTTCGCAAACAGTTGAAGCAGCAAGCAATTTGGTACAATGATCGTCCGTTGTAGGTTATGATTATTTGAATTTCTACAACAATATGTAAAAAAACTAGTTATGTACATAGTACATGTAATACCGTTAAATGCAAAGGGAGAGAGAGAGTAAGGGGGAGGTGTCAAGGATGCTAGCTACGTTCGAGATTTTAAGTAGCAAAGAGTCGAGTATTGTCTGAATTACTCACAAGCTACACATACTATGAGCCGGGCACATTTTTGCTTATTAACACGTTGACTCCGAAGTGGTACGTATGTGTACCACTGAGGTTAGGTTCTGTAATTTTTTCAGATCCTTCTAGTGACTATGCGTACAAAGTGAAGTTTTACACCAGTCAGGCAATCGGAGGCAACGTGTTAAGCAACGATCAGACCTGACAATTTACATATGTCATTATCAAAATTGTTATCAAATTGAGAATTACAAATTACCTTCGGCTAATCACAACCTAGAGAAAACGAAACTAACAATAGTATTGTCGTACAAGCTAAAAGTAGAAATAATCAGTGGATAATTTTCTTCCCAGGAAATTTCAATTTTTAAATTTTAACCTTTTCCTACCATTGACTGACACTCAGATAATCGCAATGAACTTTCACTGATATCAAAATTTTGTGTCCTATCACATGAATCTAAAAGAGTAAAAACACGAACCGGCATAAATTTTGTTGTCGACCTGAACTTATTGCCTGATTTAATTCTCAGTCACTATAATTTCTAAAAGAAACATCTGATACATCATGACATGGTAGAATATGATTTATGTAATTACTTACCTAATGAAACCCACAAAATGCGATGCTAGCTTGGAGGTGGATCGCTAGAGTTTTCTCTCAGAAGCATTCAGTACCGTAAGTCTGCCAATGTGAACAGGTACACAGTATGTCCCTCTACGAGAACAAATTTGAGGCTGTGGAGAAACTTAGTCCGTAGATTAGTCTGTAGGTAAGCGGCAGAACGTCACGGATAATTGCACAAGTGAAGGGACTACGTTTGAAATCAAACACCAAATAAGTCAAGTAGGATACCTTGCTTTCTAACCCTCAAGTCATTGTACAGGGGGGCCCATAAGTAAGGCATCCTTTTAAAATTATTATAGCTATAAAACTAAAAATGGTAAAGAGATTTGGTCAATTCAGAATGAAAGAAGAAATTTCAAAGTTTAATATAATTTATAAATGAAACAATAAATTACGTTTAACTGTGAAATACAATATCTTTTGAATGACCGATATTATTAGTCAAATAATGGCGTGCTCTTTCAACGGTGATGTTCATGACTTTTCTTAATGTCTCTGGTGAAACGTTGTTGATCTCTTGAATGATGTTTAGTTTCAATTGCTGTAAAGTATCAGGCATTTCAATGTAAACATTTTCCTTTAAGTATCCTCAGAAATCAGGAGCACTTAGATCTGGAGATCGAGGCGGCCACGGTATATCGTCTCCTAGTTGACGTTTTGGGCCGATCAGCAACACTCGTTGCAACAAGCTGAATTGAAGCACCAGTTCGTATGGTCCGTGGCCTGCCACAACGTTGTCTGTCTGCTGTTGTTCCAGTTTCTCTAAATTTCAATACCAGTTTTTTTATGCATTTTCTTCGAAAGACTTCTTTCAATACCATGAATATTCTTGTAATTCCTCTGAACTTCGGTAACCGAACAATTACATCGAAAGTAAAGTTCCACTATTTTTGCTCGTTGTTCCATTGCGTAGCGATTCATTTTGGGGGTTGATTTTATGAATTTCAGGTAATATGTTGTGTTTGTCGTTAGACTTGATACGCTGGCAGAAAACTTTGAAACCTTTTCATTCATTCTGAATTAACCAAATCTCTTTACCATTTGTAGTTTTATAGCTATAATAGCTTTAAAAAGGTACCTTACTTATGGGCTACCCTGTATTTGAAGCTAGCAATCAGGGTAATTTAACGATACATTTCAAGACAGAGACATCAAAGTTTACCGAGAGGAGAAAATTATCACTGCCGGTAAATTCACTAACATATTGGGTCCTGTATCGACTTCATCGCTGCGGATCTACGTTCTTGCATCAGAATACATAACAATGGCGTAAATAATTCATATATATCTGGCTTCTCTGTACAATACGCCAGCTTTTCTGTACACTATAGCACACTCCAAATTATTTAAAATGAACCATCTTGAACTAGAGCAGTAGCCCATGACCAAATTGAGCGCGCGCCTCACAGCTCTGTAATCATAAACAAAGCACTAAGAGTCAGTTTAATTATAAATTTAAAAGTACAATGATAGCACTCTTGCTACCAATTAATATATAACTACTTATTCTCTTTCTTATTATCACTTATGGCATTGCAAAGAACCGTGTCACCTTCAACGAGAGCGGTTGTAAACTATTTAATAATTTTAACATGAGAGTGGAGCGCACCCAAAATGAAAATAACATCGTAAACATTATCACCAGAGTTCCGTTCATCTTTCATAAGTATGAATAAATGTTCGTTATAACCCCTCTCAAAACGAAGTAAATGATTACGATGACGTCTGACGCTTTCAGCTAAGCAGATATCAATTAAAAATTGTCAGGGTTTAAAAATTAATCCCTTCTAATAATCAATAGAATATACATGTAGGGTTACAGAAAGCATCACATCACAATTGGTATTCGACACTTGGAAATATCCTTGCTTAGGGCATTGCACATGGAATGAATACACCGAGCTAGTGAAATATGCGAAACGAAACATAATGAGGTCCATCCTCATTACGGCTTTGATCACTTTCACCAGTACTTAATCACTGCATTTATCATGATTAAAACAAAATGAACCCTCGCAAAATTTGCGAAGTCAAAACTTAGTTTTGGAATTCGTCTTTTCATACATACAAATATTAGTACTTGTATAGCATACCATTCACAGCATGAATTCTTAAAGAGTATTTAGTTCTGTAGCATCGATCTAGTCGTCCATCAAAGAAGCTAGAAGTTATTGATCGGACTACTCACTCGTCCATGAGCCAAGTAGCCGGAACCCATTGCGGCTCCCGCTCCAACATATTGATCTCGTGCAGCAGTTGTTGGTACGCACTCTCCACATCTTGATTGATGATGATAAGATCAAAGTAGTGACCATACTGATCTTCCATTTCACGGGCTTTCTCCATGATTTCCTTAAGCTCTTCATCCTGCACACATCATTCAATGAGACAAAATTTTCATTTGAAGTTTTTGTAGAACTTGAAAGCAAGAAAAAAACATGTAATAGGCCGTATAGAGGAAATTTAGATCTTTATTATCATTATGTTATCGTACTATCTAAAAAAACTACACAATAAGAGAAATAGCGCTACTTTACATTAATTACAGAATAAATTAATCCGTAAGTGACTATTATTTAAATAGTGATCAATATGCAAAAGAAACTATCAACTTACCTTTACAGGCTCACCCATCCTTTGCTTCTTTTGTCTGAGCTTTTCAAGGCTAGGTGGAGCAACAAAAACAACGAACGGCTTCAGGTCGGAATTCTTGAGGATTTTCAGAGACAGTGCATGGAGATTGAGAACACAAATTTTACCCATGCTTACAATGGCACGGATTGCAGCGAGACTGGTGCCGTAATATGCCTTTTCGAATTCTCCGTGCTCTACAAACTTTCTCTGAAGGATATCTTCTTCAAACTGAGCTCGAGATATGAAGTGATAATCTTGCCCATCAACCTCCTTGTCTCGTCGAGGTCGAGATGTATCTGTGACGAGGAGTGCTACAGTTAGTGACGATATAACTCAAAACACACGGTTAAGTGGTTAGAGATTACGTTAGAAGGATTTCCATGTAGTCTTTCATGATAAATCCCGTTTTATCTTAGAAACACATTATAGAACAAACAACGTGTAAATAGAATCCAAATAAGCAAGGTACGACCAATGAACAGCTGCTAGTCAAGTATCAGAGGATATCAATTTTTTAATATACATTACAATTCAAAAGAACTTTAATGTTCCGCGTTATTGTTTCTTTTTATTACAAAGAAAACATAAATGATACCCAGGTATACTTCGATGCGAAAGGCACCCACGTTTGTCATGATGGGCGTCTTAGACTTCGAGGAAATAAATACATAAATGAATATCACACAAGATGTTAAGTTAACTTCAAATTCTATCACATGAGAGCAAGAGTAAGGTTTTTTAAAGATTCTGTGAATATTAAATGAAAAAAATCGAAGTCAGAAGCTGATACTGACGAGGAATAGCAGCAGAAAATCTGTCTCTGTCTTCCATGAGCTTCTGCCTGAGTTCGTGACGTCCGATGTTGGGAGGCCCTATGAGAACAACGGGCCGCTTGCAGTTGGCACGGGGGTAGTAGAGAGCGACTTCTTCGTACGTTAAGATCTCCTCGTTGTCGAAATCTGAGGTAGAGACAGAAGAGAAACGAATGTTCCGTTAACACCATCAGAACGCATTGGTTTATTACCTTATGATTTAAAGTGAGGGCACGAAAATTCTAAAAAACAAAGATATCCAAAAATTAAGCTAAAAAATTATTTATTTTCAAATTTCGTTTGTTGATGCTACCTCCACACTTTGTAAAACCCAAAGTATAATCACGATTGTTTTTTATGTCAAAACTAGTAACATACTGAACACAAGCATGATTGTGGATCTGACAATTAAATACTACCAAGAACAAACATTCATCCACCTCAAGTAAGTCATCGGGGAATGTGAAAACAACACAAATTAATCCGTTAACTGACACTGCAGTGTGACAGTGAACCACACTGTCACCTCAGACAGTGTCTTCATTTGTTTTACAAAACATATGCAGAGTGATCATCATAGATGGATAAAAACCCATGCGTCTACTTTTATGGACATATGGACGTAGGGAACACTTTGCGTGAGCTAGCCTAGTGGACAGTGACAGTTAAAATGCAACCTACCAGGGCAGATAACTGAACACTGACGGTTAACAGGTTAAAAGAGTACATGTACCATGCCTTCAAATTGTACCATGCATCTAAACTAAAAATTACAAAATTAAGAAAAGAGAAGTTATTTCATTGAAATATATGTCATGCAAATTGAAGCACATGCATATACTATGCAACAGATGAAAACTAACTAGCGCGTGAGCAAGAGATAACTTCTGAAGAAAACTACTACATTTAGATTAGTTATAATTTTAAAATGTCCTCAAAAGACGGAAAATATAGTGAATGACTTTTTACAGAAATTAGTTTTTAATATTTCAACCAGAAATAATTTTTAGAACATATCTTCTGCAAGAGTTTATGATGTTAACAATAAACCAAACAGCATAGAAACCAATTGGTAACGAACTCAATCCGTACGAGTCTATGCTAAGACAAGGTTAGCACATTCTTAAGGCTTTATCTCAGGATGCTTGCACGGCGGAAACAGTAATCACAGACGACTAAGGGAGAGTCGCCAAAATTCCAGTCGCTAAGAAACTATAGTCTGGAAATAGTTTATGGTATTGGTTGTATGTTGCCATAAAGCCGCTAATGCTTTCAGTTATTTTTGAGAGGACTGAACGATTACTACATCTATTTCGGACCAAATCTGATTTTTTTTAGTATTTATAGCAAGCCTACGTTGGTTATAGGTTAGATTGTGGAAACCGATGCTTTTAGAATTCATGTGTCTTTACACAAAAAAAAATCATACTACACTAGATCTGAGAATCAGAGAATATGCGTAAGGTGCATCTCACCGTAAGGTGCAATATGCGTAAGGAATATGCGTAAGGTGCAATGTCATTAATTTATAACTCACGGGTTTTTCACAACTATGAATAATTCAATCATCACAGAATATCGTATTTGTGCAAGCATGAAATCAAATTTAAGCTCTACTATGATACATCCGGGAGCGAGTGAGAGTACAGCTTGCTCTCCTGATATCCAGGTCAAAGAGCTGGGTGTGCCCGTCAAAATCGAGTACCGTTGGTATCAGGAAGCACGAAAGAAGAACTTCTCTCGATCATTGAAGTCTGTCTGGAGCAGCAGCCACAGAAAGGCAGGGCACCAAACAACTTGCGAGGACCAGTTCGTACTTCTTGAGAACGCTGTTCCTTCAACAACACCTCCTTCCGAACGCAGTATTCGGTGACCGCTTCAGCTCCTCCGCTCAAAGGTAACATTGAGGGAGAGCGAGCTAAGGGTGGGGGAATAGTGAAAACCAGCAAAAATGGGGGAGACAGAGGCCAGTAACATAACCAAACTGGATCAAACAGTGTGAAGTGCATACTGTTGAGACATTAATAAAGGATTTAAGATTGAAAAATGCATTCTATTAACACAGTGAGCGTTTAGTGAGAGAGATGCATGCCTTAAATAATGTAAAATATATTAATTTAATATTAGTTGAGAAAAAGCTTGAAGTTGATGCAATTGGTGTGCACTTGCAAGTAATACAAGAAGATCGGGGTTAAAGGAATAAAACATGCAGTTAACATTAAGGATGCTGAGCACGAGTCACAATTCCAAAATTCACGTCACTGATCATCTTAAGTGTAAGATGGCGTAAAATACAAGAAATTATATTACATTTGAAGGTAAAGAAGAAATATGCATGAGACCTTGTAAAATAGAAGTGTTAAATATTTGGAAAAATGGTGAACCAATCAATTCAACTATAATAGAACCTCTGATGACAGAGTGGCCAGAAAGACTGTATTTACTGCGCCAGCATAATAGAGAGTGAGCGTGCCTTTCCTCATTACGCTGCCTTACAGCAAGTTACGGGCATCAGTGAGTGTTAGTTCAATACTTTATTACGTAATTTGGAAACAAGATGTGAAGAGTGGGAGAACTGAGGAGTTTCCCCTCATAAAATAACTACTCCTTGATCTTGTGGGTAAAAATTCTAATGAAACAGAAAAGAAGGGTGCGTTAAAAATAAATAAAACTTAATTTAAGCATTAACTGCGGATATACATTATTTTCGTATTAGGTGTCAAATAAAGTGTTGACAAAAATGATTACCATGAAGTACCAAAGAAATGTTTTTCTAAAACTAGTACAGGTGAACAGACATGCAACACAAAGTACTATCATACCAATAGAAGAATAGACGAGGGAAGTACGTCCATTGAAATAGAGGAACAAGTTGCTATTTTTAAGATCTGACAACATATTTTTCGGCGCAGTGCTTACCGTCATAAATACTTACCGTCATTATAATTAGAATAAAGCATCTTCTTTTTCTTATTTTTATGATGTTTCTTAGCACATAGGAGCTGCTTGCCCTTCTTCGATTTCTCTTTGCTGGCGGTGTCCCCTACGACAGTCTGTCGCATTGCTTCGCGCCTGTAAAAGTGAAATTCACTCAAGTTTCTCACACATACGTAAAGTGCAAAGATAACTTAAAAGAACCAGCAGAAAAAACAAGTATACTTCATAGCAAGGACATAAGAAAATTTCTCAAATTCTCCATTGAAAGGCGAGTATAAACAAAAAGGTGTCCAGTTGTGAATAACTTTTCTAAACTAAAAAATAGTATAATTTGATTCGTAATGAAAGAAACATGCGCAACTAAAAAAATATGGTAGTCTAGCACTTACTTCACTTCTAAGAATCAAATAAAAGACTCATTATTTAGAAAAATTCAAGATTTATTAAAAATTTTCTGTATTGTTCGACGTTGTCTCAAATTTGATAATTAAGTCCAAAATATCCAATCAATCTAAGGACAGTAAAAGTGGGAAATCATCGAAATATATTTCCCGATTATCAAAGAACAACTAAGTTTCACTTAAATAAGCACAAGACTATCGGGTCATTTTTAAAAGCTTCACGTTTTTATCCAATGAAACAAAAAGTCATACGAGTAATGAAGGAAATGTCTCTTCCCTTTCTACTTATTATCGAGATACCCTTCAAGGCAACCATCCACAGATGTTGGCGGTGGAGGTTTCTATTCAACGCAATCGTCGATAAGATGAGGACGCCGAATCTTATGGATGAACACATTCAAAGAGCAGTCGCACAGCACAATATAGGTCGTTGGTGGGAGGAGATTTCGCATGTATCTACGAAGTAGCGAGTGCTCAAGTGTATAAACTTTACGAAAAAGGTAAATTTTGTTTTAACGTTTCATTTTCCCTGTGCATCACAACTTCAGGGAAGCCATGTATTTTCACCCTCTCAACTCAATATCTCATGCGTGCAGCATGACTATTTTATTTCCGACACAAAAGCTCTCTCGATGGCTGAAAGACTGCGTGGACAAGACAACGGTAGAGCGAGAATTTGAATTCTGTGAGACTCGAAATGTTTTGGGCTGATATCGTACAATGTTCGTTCGTACATTCTTAGAATGGAAGGTACAAAAGGATTGGAGCGCCAAAATTGGGACCTCTCAAAAAAAAACTTTACAAAAACTGATCTTGAGAGAAAATATATCACTACATACAGAACACGAGTATGTTTAAAACTTGAAGAAAAGACTACATCTCAGTATGTCATTTGAATTAAAACTACACACCTAGGTAAGGTGTTCGACTATTAAATTCAAAATTTATGTTATTTGTTAATGAAGCGTAGTGTTTACAGGATATTTCAAGCGAGTTGGTTATAGAGAATGGTCTACAAGTTATTCTATCATGGTTTACTATTGTTCCTTGACAAATATTCTTGCTGTAGAAACCAAGGCTCTACAGATGTGTCGTAAATATTACTCGCCTTTGGTCACGCTTCGCTTGCGAGGCATAATAATAGGAACAGGCGACATGCAGTTGAATATCATCTAAGATTATATGGTCATCACCAACGAAGAGGAAAAAAATATTTGGAAATCAATGTGCCTTCGTTGGGAGTGAAATTACTTTTCTATTACGGCCTAACAAAAATAAAGTCACTGTAGCTTTAGCACTCAAAAACCAAGAATGGTTTACCGAGTCTTTGCTAACGAGTTCCTAGAATGTTTAATAATAGTACGCTAACAGAGACTTAGACACGAGTTTCACTGTGTCTGACCCGTCACACGGCTTCAGAGATCATCTTTCAATTTGTACGATGTATCTGTATTGGGTACTTGCTTCGCATGGATTAATGCCAAGCAAGCGCGCATAAGCTTTCCATAGAATTTGGTATTCATGGAAGATGTATTTTTTATCGTGGACAGCATTATACTTAAGCATCCTTGTTACAGGATAATTTTTGCCTTATGATACACAGGGGCATTAATGAGGAATAGAACTCACTGTTGCTGAAATGCCTTCGAAGGGACGAGACCTGCCAAGGTTTGGTCTTCCTCGCCCTCCCTGTACGCCTGCCACCATGACGGGTCGCTCTGGCTGATCACGTGCAGAATGTCTCCCTTTTGGAAACTCATGCCCAACTCTCTGAAAAAATAATTATTGTATCAATAATATGAGTATGGCTTTTTTATTATAAAAATTTACTCATGAACAAGGAGTCAGATTAGAATAAGAGAGAAGAGGATATATGTAAACATGAATCTATTACGTAAGCACCAGTTTTGAGAATGTGCAAATATTTTTAGAAGACACAAATTGCAATCAGCAAAATTTGACTCAAATAAGGGCGAGTAATTTTTTTGTTCCTTTCACATATGAGGAGCATAGCTCAGAACTTTTTATTTCCTCACAACTCCAAGTTTGTAACAAGCGTCAGATTTTCTGATATGCATTAGAATTTTATTGTAAAATCTCCAATCAACTTGTAATAAAACTAATATCACACACCTTGCATCATCCAATCATTTTAGTTAAATTAATCGTCAGTATATTAAAATAAGAACCTCATACTGATTAGGCTACCAGATTGCTAGCCTCTTGCTAGGTCATATTGAAATATTACATATTGGAAATCTGGAAACATCCCAGTGCTGGATGCACAGAAATGAGATACAGGTAGGTAGGAGGGCATCTTTCGTAAATAAAAACATTTATTTTCCACTTATCAGTTATTTGCTCCTAAATACTAAAATACGTAAAATCTATGCAGATATACCATGAACATCTGAAAAACTAGAAGAAATTGGCCAATCAAATCATAACAACAATCTTTAAAATATTGGGTTGACCGAAAAATTTCTTTGCTTTCGATCTCGATTTCCACTCAAACCAAGAGTTTTTGATGAACCCAATATTGTGAAGGAGTTTTCACGAAGCATTACCTGCAGGGAATGTAGAGATCTTCCTCAGGGTCGTAATCGAAGTGGGCTTTGACATGAACTGTCTGAATAGGGGCGGGTACTGGGGTCACTTCGGTGGTGGGAGGAAAACTGTTCGGGATGATGATGAACGTAAGGGTGCCCGTCATGCCTGCCATACACAATGGAATAAAAGTTACAATGGTCACAAAGTTCCTTAAAATTAAAGTAACTGAAGTAATGCATTAGGCTATTCATAGTGTAATAGCTACTAACGAGTAAAATTAAAATTACACTCTTCTCTGGTAGTTATGTTGTCAAGCAAGCACGTATGTAAACAGCTGACAGTTGAAAGATTCGTAGAGCAATTCGCGTAGCATAGCTGTTTATTTGCTTTTCCCTACAACAATACACCACAAAAAAGACTTCTGTAAATCATAAACTACTCTTTTATCATGGCACCATATTGATACACGGGTAACAATGCCCGATTATATTAATAAAAACAAATTACATCAGGATGATGACAAAGTGTCAGCCAAAGAGGGCGACTATGATTCCAAACAAACATTTCTTAGAATATTAAAGCTACAATTTTTATCCAACTCTATACTTCCCTTTATGTACATCAATGATAAAACTCCTTTATGTTTCTACTTCAGACCGCGAACATTCAATATAAATTTCTCATTTAATGATGTAGTAGACAACTAACCAATTAATTCATTCTAAACAAACAATTTAAATATGCTATGAATCTATTTCAGTTTTTTCACGAGGCTATGAGATTCATATAAGAATCAGTTTGATTTACATAAAGCCCCACTGAAAACCAAAGCTTGAAGGAAAAACTTTATTCTTTCGGAATTATACGGCAAAAAAATGGTTAATATTATCGTTTCTCTAAAACATACTCTGTTCAGCCACTCGGCGACTAACTCACCAGCTAACATGTCGCAGACGTCGTTAACGCTTTTACTTCGGACCTCCACTCCGTTCACTTCGAGGATCTCGTCCCCTTCATGAAGCTTGCCTGACTTCTCTGCTGCACCACCCTTCACAATGCGTCCGATCACCACCGAATCTCCTTCGTTGCGAATCGTCGCGCCCTGGGTAAAAGATTATGGTCATTCTTTATGACATTATAATGCATTTAGTATAATAAATGCCTTATTCGAGCGTAAAAATCGACCAAAATAGTCGTCAGCAGTCATACGAATGGAATAATAATAGTCGAATGTATGACTGGCACAAAACATCCATTTTTGCGAAAATGAATCTACAAAACACGACCTCGTCCGATTCGGGAGCTCGAGATGCCGATTCTATGGTGCTGCTCAAGACACCTCTATAGAAAGCTCAATAGTAATGAAAATCATTAACGGTACAAGGTTACATAGAAGTCCTTTGATGACGTAACAAGCGATGTATCAGAGAAATAAAATGAAGAAAAAACCGAATGCGATCAATACTTCGCAGTTTTTAGAATCAACTTCGAGAACATAGGGACTTATAACAATTGAAGCAGGTTATCAGTTAGTCAGTTCTGAGGCTTTGCTATTGGACAACAAAACAAAAATTCAGTTACATCTGATACATCCTGCCGCTCCTGCTGGATAAACGTTCAGCTACTACAGACTCTAAATCATTCTGGTGATTCGAAACAACAGCGAGTGAACAGGCATCTTGTACCATCCAGAAGGGTTATACCCAGCAACAAGTTGTGGTTTAAAGAAGTTACGAAGAAGAAAGGATAGGCATTTTGACTAAAATGTACTGACCAACAACAGTAGAAATGAGATCATGAAGCACTCTTCAAAATGTTACAGGAGTTGAAGACAGGATAAACAACTGGAATCAACCTATTTTTCAAGTTCAACGAGCCCTAGTTAGTACACGTAGGGAAAGTAAGTGCCAATGCATATTGAAATAAATAATTCGGAAAGACTCCAATACCTCAAATAGAGTAAGATCAGAACAAGTCTAGAACACAATTGTAAAGCTTTGTACAAGGCATCACTCACGAGAGGTTCGTTTGTCTTGTCAATCCTGACAATCTTGACGCTGGGGTGGGAGTACTGGAAAAGCTCATCTATGGGTTTCTCACCAGGCATGACCTGCAAACAGAAATATATGAAACATATTGAAAATGTACATGTATTCAATAAGAGTAGGCCTGTATTTCCAGTTACATTCTATTATTTACCTATAAATTAATAATGAAATGGATATTCGTACGGTTACATTTTTATAGCCCCCCAATTTCAACGTCTGTCCCCAGCGGAAATTCGAAATTCGTGCATAGTTATGCAGTATACCAGAAACATTTCTTTATTAGAACTTGAGCCAGTCTTTCGAATCATTAAAATATCCTTTATAAATCGACACTAGGTGTATTATGACCTTACCTAGTTATAAATTATCACACGCATTCTAATAAAAATGTGATAAGCAACCAACATGCGCTTAACTTAAGATGACTTAGCGTGGAGTTCATAATCCTATGAATGTAACTAACAGTATATCAGCTACATAAACTTTTTAATATAATCAGGGGCAATATTTTTGCTCCGATGAAAGTACAGAACATTTCCGTCTTCCAATAGTATACTCCACTAACGTAGTAGCTATCCTTCTGACAGGTATATATTTATGATAGAGAATATCAGAGTGTACACATGTGATAATTTATCTTGAGCGTCGTGTTTAATAGATATATAAACGCTACATCATACAAGAGGCACTTCAATGCCTATATTACAAGTTCAAGTAACCTAGCAGCCAAACGCATTTCAGTAGCGAAGAAACCCGCATTAAACGACAGCCGCTTCTACTTCTATTCCCGGTGCCCTCAGGATTCTCGCTATACCGAATAAAAATGAGCAAAAAATACTTGTTAATGTTGAAAAAATTAATTTAGGTGAAATAGTTTAGGTTTCGAGAATTTAAAACCATAGGTTTAAACTACTTACAGAACTGTAAACTTCGAATGGAGGATTGTACCAAAAAACATACGGGGTTGTCCCTTCGGTCGACATTGGAAGAAGCGAAATACTTTCTGCCATAACACGAGCTTACTACTCTCGTACCATGACTTACTTCGTAACAGTTAGAGGCACTTTGTGACAGGCGTAACTTTTTTTTAAGTTGCCTTATAATGGTGGTATAACAAACTTAAGATCCTTCTAGTACTGCATGCTCGGTGACACGCAGATAATGAGCCTAATAATTCACACTACCCAAAGTAATGCAGGCAATCTGTCATGCATCCTGATTTATAGGGAGGTCCTGGTGATAAGCAGCAGCAGCATCCAGCAACTCTTCCTTGCTCATGTTCGCTATAATATGGTAGCAATTCCTCTCTCAAGTATCTTCACTTCTCAGCAGAGCTGGTCAACTATGTACAGCTGAATAATCGATTGAACAACAAAAATGCATACTTTTACAATTGCTTCAGTTCTTAGAGTACATTTATGCAGTCTACGGACATTTCTCGGCCCCTTGGTCACTTATCGCACTCGATCCATGTACATTTTGGACAAAAATAGAGTACGAAAATTAGGCTTGTATATAAGATGCTTCAGCTGCTGAGTGATCCAACTTCATGATGAAATCTGGGGAAACCGACGATGCCATGTCTATGCATTCTTTTAGGGATGCGATGGGAAGATGATGCATCAGGTACACATTCATCTTCTTTTGGGATTGACAGCAAGATAATACCTAATCTTATATCCATCGCCACGTGACAGACACAGTCTCAGGTATATGTTAAAGCCTTATGAATGAATTACCAGGCACATACAGATTTCAAGGTAGATTTTGCAGCCAGATTATGTCAGGCACTAAGAGCCAGCTAAATCTTCACACACGGATAGATAGACGGAGTACCTTAGCGGGCGCTGAGGCTGGTTCTCTGTCGGCCACCCTGTCGTGTGCATAGAGTAAAGCTTCAGTCGAGTGTTGACTTAGGAGATCCACCAGTTCACTGGCGTCAGGGGACGAACTGCCCTGCACCACCTCCAGCACCTGTAATTAAAATCTTTTTGAACCAGAACTCGTGGTCTTAGAAACGCATTCATAAAAACAATACGATGAAACAAATGTGTCGAAGTCAAACTCGAACATTTTCGACTTGGGTTTTAGTTATCAAGTAACAGGAACAGCCTCACGTTTCTTACACATTTATTGACTTTCCGAATGTCCATGGTACACCTTAATCAAAAAAAGTCGAACGGAAATTTATTTCCCTGGGAAACGAGTAAAATGGCAGAGAGCCTTGGGTATAAACATGAGCAAAAGAACTAGTCACAGACAAACAAAAATACCCACGCAGAAATGAGAAATAGAAAATACTGATGCATTAATCTACTAGCTTAGATGCGGAAAAAATTTGCATGAAAACTTGCATCTCTCATCTGTAAGACAACCGGTCATGTTACCTCACGTAACTCATGTTACTTCACATAACTGACAGGGCTATTGTTAGGCACAGTGTTATCAGAAGCCTGTAGCCTAGAGGAAGACAACCATTCTTTGGGATGAGGCCAAACTTTAAATGATGTCTTGTTGTGATGACATATGGATGGGCACCCAAGTATCGGATTCAACGTCCATTCAAAACAGAGTATCCAAGGTATTAGTCGTAATTTAGGTATCGGGCCATCCCTGTATCAGTGGCAGCCAAGTCTTAGAGAACTTCAAAGCTTGACTGTCGCTTGAAGAAGAGGGGAGTCGCCAAGGTGAGAGTCGGCCAATGCAATGCAATCCAATATCAAATCGGCACCGCATTGGGACGAACAATACTGAAGGAATATTTTATAATTGGCAGAGCAGAACACTTGAATACGTCTAACCTGAGCAACCAGTTCCTGTGCTCCCCCCTGAACAGGTGTAGGGGGCCGTTCCACGCACCACGTCTGCTGAACTTTATTGTGCACCGCCAGCACCTGAATAAATCATTCACAAATGAGATAAGAATTAATAATTACACTCCATCTTACAACGGACAAGCGTTCAATTACGACTTCAGTCTGAAAACGAGAATTACTGATATAAATTTTGAAGCTAACACCCAGTCGAAGTGAACCTACACCTGCTTCCTAAAATTATAAGACAGGGAGACGTGAATTTTAAAATATCAAGTTGTACGTAGGACGTGGGAATAGGACCATGTAAACAGTGTAAACAGGACCACATTAACAGTGAAAATAGGACCATATACAGTGAAATAGGACCACATAAACAGCAAAAACAAGACTACTTGAACAGAGAAAACTGCAATAGTGAAAAACTTGAGGCCCGAATATCGATTATCAAACGAATTTGAAAAAAATTTTATAAACAAATTTAATGGGAATAGTGAACTTCTACTTTCTCAACTGAAAGACAACAAAAAGATACAGCAACAAATACCAAGAATAAATTTTACAAAGGTCTCAGACAAATGTTAGAGATCTCTAAGTTTCTTAAAAATCCATTCATAACTTCATGAAAAACCAAGGAGAATTTCCTCAAAATCTAACACAAATTCCGAAAAAAACAAGATAACTTTTCATGATTTGTCAGAATTTTTCAAAGATCAGTAACAAATTTCATAACGATTTAGAACAAACCTTCTGGAACTCTGGGTTGTTTAACAACTGCGCTACGAGATTGACATCGTCGTTGATGCGGTGACCGTTACTCTGCAGGACGCTCTGGATCCTCTGAAGCGACTGCACCAGTTCCTGGATGCCTGCAAGTGTGTAATATCGTAAACATTAAGTGTTCTGTTACTCAGTCTCTGAACGCATATTGTCCTCGATATACGAACACAAGTGAATCACTAACGACAGTTAGGTTTGATGCCAAGAAGTGTACGTCATGCACGACACGTATTAATGCCTCTGAAAATTCAAAATATCTATGAAATAAAGTCTATTCGTTAGATGTGATCCATATTCAACATTATTATAAGCAAAACAACGTTATTCAAGACTTTGCAACTCTAGCCACTATTAGAGTGTTGACAGCGAGGTTGGGTATCTCCAGTCTCCCGAGTGGAGAGAGAAAATGTTCAAGATAGACAAATAACTTGCCTAGAGTGAAACCAAACCCGTTACGTAATCCTGGAACCAAGGCTACGAGTATGAAAAGGCTGGATAGTGTCACCTCGAGACAGCCACGTCCACCGGGGAGCCATCATCTCTGGGCAAGCTCAGAAATTTTACTTACCTCCGTGGAACACGTACTTCCAAAAATAGATCGTCCCAAGGCAGCTTGCTGGCTCATCATTTTATTTAAAATGTGTTTTTTCTTCTACCTCGCTGCACTTCTAAGAATAAAATCAAAGCTACAGGGTCAGTCAAAATGATCTGACACATTTGTAGGTTAAATAAAATGCAAATGAAGTAAAGAAACAAACAAGTGAGTGCTCAGTCGGTATACTGCCGTACCTACCCACTGAGTCATCACATTAATGACGGCATTTGGCATTCTTTTAACGCGAAAAATACGACACATGCACTCGGACGGAGAACGTAACAGATGTTAAAGCTCTACATATACTGCATACTGAATAATATCTATGTAGATAGAAATAAAAAAACAGCTAGAACAACCTGTAAGCAGCCTTTAAAAGACGAAAACGTAATAAAAAACTAAAAGTCGTTATTAAAAAAATGAAATCGACAATAGATTTCCATAACCTGCACTTGATGACTAGGTGTGAATATCGTTTTTGACGGCATATAAGACGCACAGGCATATGTACAAGATGCACTCTCATTTCAGCAGGTCGAATTCAGGAAAAAAACACCTACGATGTACAGGTGGTGGACAAAATAATGGAAACACCTAATATTTTACCATCATAATCTTAGAACATAATTTAAACAATCAAAACTTGGCATATGTTCCTATTTTCTTTATAATAATTTTGTTATTCGGTATATTGATGTAAAATGTATGTTATTTTTCTGTTTTC
>VCRD01000797.1:86402-103220 GCA_006783055.1 Trinorchestia longiramus | reverse complement strand
TGAAGAATGGCTTGCAATTCCTTTGGAAACAATTCACAAGTTGTATGAATCAATACCTAGGAGAATTGAAGCTGTAATTGCCGCAAAAGGCGGACCTACACCATATTAAATTATAATTTGTTGATTTTTGAAGGTGTTTCCATTATTTTGTCCACCACCTGTATAAGACGCAGGGAGATTTATTTGAGCCAAAATTTAAAAAAGGTGCGTCCTATATGCCGTCAAATACGGTATTTGAAGGCAAAATGAACGCACGTGGAGAAGCTCCAGCAGAGTGAAAGGCGAGGGCAGACGACAGTTCCTCGTGGGTGTAGGCCTGGTTGTCGAGCCCCTGCACAGGGGGAGGAGGGGAGATGGTCGAGGCGAGCGACTGAAGCTTCTGTGACGAGCGCAGAGATGAGCGCAACAAGGCGGCCTCTTCCTCACGCTCACGGCGTAACCTCAGTTCGTCCTGAACACAAGAGGGAGGTTTAGCATATGCTCATGTAATTCATAGTTTTAAAATTAATTAAACCACTGAATATTTCTTCAATAGACACTATTTTTCTATTACGAGTAAACAACAAGGTATCCAAAATAATTTACTGAAAATAATTATTGCTAAACACAGGACAAAGAAGCCACAGATCCACCAGAATTGACACAAAACAAGTTCGTTGCTCTTTGAAGACCTAAATTTAGTAAGAAATAGACCGAAATTAACCTAAAGGGAAAGTGAGGGTGGTGTCATGAGACGACGCTAGCATGGACACCACAGATGATTGCTATATGTTGACATTCGTACGAGTGTATATTGATTTCGAAGTTCAAAATTTTTCCACGAAATCAACCATTTCTTAGACGATCCAGCGCAGTAATTACACACATCATATGATTCTACCATTAAAAATGTCAAATTTGCCGGACACTGGCAAGTACCTACGCTATTTTAGCCAACACTCATTGCTTCTACGTCAGGTATCCAGGATACCATGCAGTGAAATACAGCCTCATTTGACGCGCAATGTTGGCAGCCCAATACCAACTTCACCTCTAATAAATACAGCTGCATCTTGTAAACACTGACAGGTAAGCTCTGAGATCTATCTTGGGCTCAGTATGGCTGAATCAAGTTACTGATTTTATAAACAGAGAACGGAACTTGGCTGCACTCAGTACGTAGCGCATGAACAGTTCTTCATCTCGTGCACAACATGCCGTAGTTACACACATTGTCTTCAACAAGTAGTAGTATATCAAGCAAATAAATGCTTTCATCACTTCACCTTACACATCTTGAAATAAAATGATTTGCTCACCTCGTACTTAAGAAGTCTATTTTCCTCTTCCTGCGAGTTCGGGGTTTGCACTACGACTGTAGATTGGAGGTCAGAGTGGGGAAGAGCTCCGTTCACAGGGAACGCGTCGTGCCCCGCAGTCCCCCCACTACTGATCTTTTTACTATAGTTGTTATTGTAGTAGTGAGGTGTAGTGTTCGATTTTGGGGGTGGATACCTGCACAAGAAATTACATGAGAATTAAGATACAATGCATCTCGCTAGAATTTATCCCAGTGATTCACTCACTTCTCTATCCTTCTGAAACTGATTTTGAAATGCTCATCAATTCTGGTGACATTCTCGCTGCAGCTCTGGCGCACTAATCATGACACGACTCAACTCTTACACTTTCACAGCTTTCCCTAAAATTTCAATGGAAAGATAATTTACTTACGGGAAGATGTATCTGAAAAATAAAAAAACACGTCACCAATGAGAAAATAAATCTCGAAACCAACAAGTTTTTCCATGAGAGATCAATTGCATAAAAAATATTCGCTTCTCTCTTTTACTCACCCTACTATAATTATAAAACACCAATGACTAGAGCCAAAATACATGCCGTAAAATTCATGTTATCAGATAGAGGAGAAGTGATGGCAACTTCAAGACTTGCTTCCCTCACATTTACTTCCCTCGGACATAACTTCAGACCCCTCACCTCTGAATACGCTTGGGGTCAAAATTGTTCAGAATCAAACTTTGTATGAAGCACAAACTATTTACGTATATATCGATGTATAAACTAAGACACAGTGCCCTTAGTTTAGTGTTACTAACGGACAGCTTCAATAAAGCATGTGAGGAGACGAAGACGGAAATTTAGTTCGGATATTACGACCTACACCTTGGTCTTTGAACACGCGGAGGCAGAGTAGTCCTGGTTTAAGTGCTGTAGCTCAACCTGAACCTACTCATGCTCAGGTCACCCACGTACACCAAGATACGAGGATTAACTGAACATGCGTACATTTCTAGGTGATCCACCTGGCGATGGAAGTCTACCTGAGAGCTATTTGTGTCAGATTACTGCAGAAAGAGCGGCTAGTGATAGAAGGCAGGAGAAACAAACCTGGGTGGAGTTTTAGTTCTGGCAATGAAGGAGTCCGGCACGTCGACTGCCATCTCGCGGTGTGTAGGGTCGAATTCCACCATGCTGATCATGCTGGAGTCTGTGAGCAGACCCCCCTCTGGTGGAGGATATCCGTTGCCTGATCTCTTGCGCTGGTCTTCGGAACTGGGACCTCCACTTCCTCCTCCACCTCTTCCGCCACTGCCACCGGACTTGCGGGAGCTGCGAGCGAAATAGAAACGTTGAGACAGAGATACAGTGGATAAATGAGGACAAATTAAAGTGAACTTGAAGGCTTACATGAGAGAGAAAGAAGTGTTGGCACATGTATCAATAGGACAAGTATAACTACAAAAAGTATAAAAAGTGTACGCAGAGATAGGTGCTAAGTTAAAGTGTTGGAGTAGCGTTAGGAGAGGACCAGCACTCTAGACTCTAGAGCCTAGTTGGAGTTGTTGAAGAGCAATGCTTCGTGTTGCACGAACTAACAAGCTGTGCCCGATCCCACGAACAAATGAACAGCGTGGTCACTAATCGTTACTGATAAGACACTTCTCGTAGTGAGCGCATCACAGTACAGGCATCTCAACCACTGCAGTAACTCTTGGTTACTCAATGGAGTCACATTAAAGCGTTCTGATATTATTTATTAAAACTATGGCGCTACAAGATGTACTACAAGACCTGTACGTACAACTCGCATCGTAAAATGAAAAAAGTGCAATGGTGAATGCGAATTTCCACATAGCTACTCCGAGAAAGAAAGTGGGGAAAACCCTACTCTAATTGCATGACCAAGTACGCTCTACATCTTCACAACAAGGCAGAGGCTGTAGGAGAAGTCAATTCTCAATGACGAGAACAGGTCGTGCTGGCGCAGCCAACTTCTCAGTAGTACAGAAATTATAACACGAGTCTTGGCAACAAGTGTCCAGTGAGTTTCAATGCATGACACACAAGCTACCCGCCACGTGCAGGCTTTGCATGAGCATGCAATTCACAAGTAACCATAATAAACGTTCAGAGAAGACTTACCATAAACGCAATAACACTGAACTTCAATGAAAATACTGATACACTATAAAACGGGTGCATTATTATAAAGAAGAGGCTACTATGAAGCTCACGGCGATATTGAGGACTATTAGCAGGATGAAATAGTAGAGACCAGCGCACGTCTCCAAATCATACATGGTGGCGATCAGTAATTCAATCAAGTTGATGCATACGAAACACTAAGCTTACTCTTCGATTACGGGAAAAAAATGAACAAATTTGGTGAAATTGAAAAGCATTGAAAAGGTTTAGAAGAGTTTTGGAAAAATTTATGGAAAAATATCGTGGAAAAAGAACTTGTATAAAGAATATAAGAAAAAGCTAAAAAAATAGAATGGAAAAGGAAAACTTAAGAGTATGAGAAAACACAAAATAAAACCGAAAACAACTTGCAAATAAAGTTTAGAACTGAAATGAGCATCTCGAAAAAATCATCGAGATAAATCCACCTAAACCAATGGAAGAAATGAACTAATCGGTCAATCGACTTCGTCCAGCAGAACCAAGGAATTGCTACTCTCGCTTCAACTAATGCCACTGAAAGGTAAACGGAAGGGAGAGAGAAAGGTTAAAATTGCAACGACGGTTTATTAACGGTCACTGCGCCGATCGTTTGCACCTGCCCGGCCGCACGACGGTCTACATCAGCGGCCAACTTCCGGCCACGGAGTCCGCTATCGGGATTGTGCGTGCTGATTGAGCGCACTAGTAGGCGTGCTCAGCACTGCTTATCGGGGCTAACATTCAAGTGTCCCTTAACTTCAACCTCCACGAAACCTCTGTAGATATCAGGGATCTCCACGAAACCCCTGTGGATGTCAGAGATCTCCACGAAACCCCTGTGGATGTCAGAGATCTCCACGAAACCCCTGTGGATGTCCGAGATCTCCACGAAACCCCTGTGGATGTCAGAGATCTCCACGAAACCCCTGTGGATGTCCGAGATCTCCACGAACCCCAATTTTTTGAGACATGATCTGAGCCTGAATTACACTATAATACGCAGTTGTTTCTCTGCCCACGATTCTAGTTTCGACTCCCAGAAACATTTCACGATCTCCTCAGGATACACATACACACTCCCGAGGGGTTCATGCAACTTTTAACTTGATGCTTAGTCACAAAGATGAGCACTATGAAACGGCTGTTGAGATGCACATGAAGTAGGACTCTGTACATGTCACAGTTTATCATATAGGCGCAGGTAGCACCTTGACACAATGTCTGAAAATTTGCTTAAACTTGGGCTTTTTAAAAAAATTCCAGGACGATGGACGAAGAGCAAAGACAAAGCGCATTTTTTCTGTTTTCTTTCATCGACGTGTAAAAACGCTATGAATCATCTACCTAAAAATTTGACAATTCAGGCCAGCTCAGCACTTCACACGCTCTACAGGGTATTCAATGATCGATGATCGTATAACAATGATCGTTAGATTTATATGTAAATTCAATTATTTGCACTAACATTTTATTTTATATACAAATTCTCTGTAGTAACGAAGTCAACGCTTTCCATGTATAACTTATTTTGTCGAAAAATCTTTTTACAAAATATCAGTGGTAATTTCAGCAAGATTCAGCACCCATCATGGAAATGAGAAAACACACGAGTGGTTAGTATCAAATGTTCCATACTTCATTTCGAAGAAAGAATGGCCTCATTGCCAGACCAAAAATCTTCCTGATAACGGTATCTGATCCATATTGGGGAGAAAGCTTTTCGGCAACATATGATGAAAATTTGTAGGCACTGAAATCAAAACTTCAAAAAAAGGGCAAAATCCTTTGAAAGTCATTCGTGAGTTGTTTGTGTAGACATTGGCTCGAAAAGTTGTAACGTAAATAATCATTGAGCACCCTGAACAAGCAATCGAAAGCGTGTTTTCCCTCCGTTGGCGGAGGCAATAAAAAGTAATTTACCTTTATTGCCATCGCTAGCATTAACGATCGTCTTCTTCGCTGCGTACCACAGACAATGAAAGTAAGATCTTTACGTGATTGACACCGTGTAGTGATACAAAGTATGTAGCGTCACAGCACATGAAAAACATGCATGTTTTGCAGTATGGAGGGACGGAGATCACAAATACGGGAACTAATAAAGCCTCAGCCCCATCTACGAATCCGTCGTATTTCCGCTATGAGCTACAACCACCAGCAGCAGCTGGTGCACGTCCTCACTACACTGAACACGCAGGAGTATACACTGCACGTTATACAGTGTGCACTGCTCACAGGAGTGTGCACTGCTCACAGGAGTGTGCACTGCTCGCAGGAGTGTGCACTGCTCGCAGGAGTGTGCACTGCTCGCAGGAGTGTGCACTGCTCGCAGGAGTGTGCACTGCTCGCAGGAGTGTGCACTGCTCGCAGGAGTGTGCACTGCTCGCAGGAGTGTGCACTGCTCGCAGGAGTGTGCACTGCTCGCAGGAGTATGCACTGCACGTTACAGTGTGCACTGCTCACAAGCACTGCATAAAATGTTGGTTAGACACGAACATAAGGTAAGATGACTTATGAAACAGTGGGTCAATACTACCTCGCGGATGTCATAGCTTAGTTTTGAAGCCTAAGAATTTTTTTGTACGCATATGATAGAATTCTAGATAAGTTTTGATTGATTTATTAAGAATGCAATTTTCCTCACATGCATTATTGTAGAAATTTAATAATATATTAACGTTTTAGTTGTAAACAAACACAAACACATTAGCCAGTTGCAGTACAACGAGTTTCTGTCTAGAGTTTTGATCACATTGTAGTGAATTAGATCATACGTCAACGTGATGTTCTTGGCACCCAATTGGCAATGTGAACTTTTATTTAACAAGAAACGGTATAAATATTTCATTTAACATGAGACGGTGTACATGAACACAATACTATGTCACTAAAAAAGCTCATTATACACATTTTAGCGTTCAAAAAGCTTCCAGTCGAAGACAACGTAAGAACAATGTACTATACACCATACACCATGAAATGTGTAAGTCTGTGTAGGTACCAGCATGTAAATAAGAAATAGAAATAAAAAATTGACAACCACTGAAGAAATAAAATATACAAACAACTTGTCTAAGGTTTTCTCGCTGTTCTCATTCGAGAATTCTTAGAAAATGAAGATCTCTGCACGAGCAAGTGTTATTTAAAAGAGTAACAACGCAATCAATACCACGAGCACAACCAACGAGAACAACATCGAGTTAGGCAGCACGAGCAGCTCTGTAGATCAATATAAGGGGAGCAGAAGGGGAGGGAAGAAAACATTGTAGCATTGTCCCCACAATTGTAGCTGAACAAATAAAAGATTCCATGCATGTGACAAATACTGATAAAATGAGTTGAAAGCAAAGCGATCGAGTAAGAATAAGTATTGGACATACTAGGTAATAGCGCCTATGTCAGTGAACCCTCAAGATAATAAGGTTTGGCTAACATAAACACAGGGAACTATCACCAGACACTCAGTAAGGCACAAGAAAATATTGTCTCAATAATTGAGAATGAAACACGTGTTCCTAGTATTATATAAGCGTGCACTCAAGTCATTACAAGACAAGACGTAGCGTCTTATGCAGAAGAATTGTGAAGAACACTTCAAGAAATTAATGAATATTAATGTAGACTAAAAGACCAAGCAACAACGAAAGAAATAGATTTACGGTTTAAATTATGTAAATCCTTTGAACAAAGGACTAGCTACATTAAAAAGTGCGAGAAACTGCAGGTGACAATACAGACATCGGAAAAAATCAGTAAATGAAAGACAAAAATTGACTACATAAATACACGTTATATTTGGTGTAGTCTTCGGAGCACGGCCTTCGCGTACACTAGATGTCGGAATTGCGATAATAAAAGAGCAAAGAGACAACATTAAGTTACTTCCTGACAACGTAAGACAAGTTTCAGGTAAAATTAAATCAATGGAATTACTATTCCCTTCCAAATTGTGTGTCAAAAAAAGATGAATTTTACATCATCCATCTTAAAGATTCGTTTGTTCATTGAGGGAAAAAATATGCAAAGAGAACAGAATCGTGCAGACAAGTGGTTATCAGTGATTCTTTCGTTAATTACAGGATGTCATTGGCGTCATTAGTATCAATCGAATACAACAAAACCCGTGGTGTATTTATACACATGTGTTTTTGGTGTCACGCACATGCGCACATGCGAATGATACGAGAAAATTCGAATTATTAAACTTTAGAAACTGTGGGTACCAAAAAACCGGGAGTTTTGAAAACGTCTTTTTTTCCTTTAATAGCCCTCTTCCCGTTCTATATGGACTCGTTCGGAAAGGCGGCGTCGACTGGTAAATGAGAGAAAGAGGAGGCAAAGAAGAAGATGGTCTTAACAACGACACGATGCAATCCGAGAAGGAAGAACTCGTGATTTTTTTCACACGCAGGCTTACTAGCTGATAATAAAACTATAAGTTCCGTTGATTTACTTATATACATAATACACAGCATATCTCCATTTTTCTCCGTGTGTGTCCGTGCCATTTTTTCCCATCTATTACCGAAGAAAAATTATGAAACTGAAATCAGAACAGGATAGATATATTAAAAGCATTGTATTGTGGATACCAAAGGCGACAAATTACTATAAAATACGCCCTCTTTTCCTGTTATTAGCTTTCTTCTCCTACACTGCCATGTTATCGGTAGATAAGATACAGAATGGAAGTTTTGTACAGAGTCATTAAAAATATTCATTTAAAACAATAATTCGACGGAAATCTTTAATACAGGGCGTCCCCAAAAATGCATACATAATCACGAATTTACATTGAAAGTTCTACTCGGTAAAATAAGATGGTAACAGCGTATCCTGGATACAAAATTTTACAAGGCTGTAGTTTGAATACTACTGATGCTAAAAGGCAGGGACAGGTCTTAGTCAAACGGGCAAGATCTAAAGTTTTATTAGTATCCATAATTCGTTGTAACCCACCTTATTTTAACGAGTAGAACTTCAAATGTAAATTCGTAATTATGTATACACTAGTATACCCCCACGTGAAAATTCAAGTGTTTTTACAGATTTTTTTTGTTTGATTTACCAGTGGATGCGGGCTTTGCGAAGGAGTTTGCACATCGGTGCCTGCGCCTTTGGTATCCACAATACAATACTTGCAATACATATACACTCTACCGAATTTTCTCCTATCTAAATCCTTAAGAGCGTGACAGAGAGACCAAGCAAGTAAGCAAGCAAACTGTGTATTATAATATAGTGGAATATTTTTTGTATACCCTGTACATTCGTCTTTATAATAATTTAAAATAAGTCTAATCTAAACCGTGGAATTTTCATCAGAACTATCTAATTTAGCAACATTTCGCAGAGTTTATTCTTTTCTTAAAATAAGCGAAGACCACATGAGAGGGAACAAACCACAGAGTTACAATAAACATCCCTGAAGGCGTGGAGCTGCATGGACTCGTCTCCGAAGCTCCAATAAACGTAAAAAAAAGAAGAGGGAACAAACATTGCAACACAATAAATTGATAAAACTGAGTACGGCATGCGAGCAGCGGCGAGCTCTGTATGTATGCTACGGTCACAGATATGGCAGATTAGAGCGTTATCGCGCCCAGGAATGCGATCAAGACGGAGTTTCAAATGGGAAAATCCCGAGAAAGCGTCAAGGGCCTGGCTCCGTCATAGTGTATTAACGAGAGCCAACTGAGTGGCTTGATGGTCAACACAATTTTGAATTAAATGAAATAGATTAATTAAAAAAAATGGCCCACACTCCTCGTGATATGTGACTCCATATAGCTTCCAACTGCAAAACGATTAAGACTCTCACTCCATAGTGCAGCTGAGAGCCAGTGAAGGCAGAGTTAGCAGATACAGCTTGTGACTAACTAATATGTACAAAAAATATGATATGACTAGACAGTTTCCGTGGAAATTCAACGATTAAGATTTGACTAATTTGTAATTGATATATATTTGAATGTATGTACTCGTAAGAATTACGACGAATTATTTTGCTTAAATGACCAATTCTCATGAATATATACAGAAATTCCATTTGTATCTTATCTACAGATAACACGACTTAGATAGTACCCGTTGAAATTCCACGGTTTATAAGTGATAAAATTACGTATCTATGAAATTAAATACATTTTCCAGTTTTACCCATGGTACTATCAGAACCTGAATATCTTTCATGAATATGTACGGAACTTCCATTCTGTATCTTATCTACCGATAACATGGCCGTGTGACAGAAGAAAGCTAATAACGGAAAAAATGTATTTTATAGTGATCCGGCACCTTTGATATCCAGAATACAATGCTTATAATATATGTATACCCGTTCTGATTTCAGTTCAATAATTTTTCTTCAGTAATAGATAGGAAGTTATGGAACGGACACCCACAGAGACGAATATACATTTATTATATAAGTGGATAGTAAGATATGGAAAAGAAAATCGGAATAGAGTTATAGTCTTGAAACTTTCATGATCACAATATCCCTCCATGATACAAGTTTAGATAACTGTTAGAAAAACTGCTTTATATACCCTTTTAAACATCATAAACGTCTCACAGCAAGCGGTTCCTTAGATGCCTTATTGTTAGTTTTCATACTGATCAATAAATGTATCGAAGCTAACTCACGCAAATTGTGGAATCTTCCATACAGACAAATTAAATCTTCCATGTCACAAACAATTTTTCCAGCCGTTGCAGGGTAAGCTTCCAAGAACAGAAATTTACAGTACTTGTCGATGATGCTCGTGCAGGTTATTGACACGATATTTTGGCAGTCCAAGAAAAAGAATACTAGTTACTCTCACGAAGAAACCTATGTACAGCCTGCTGACCAGCTGTGAGAGCTCAACGAAGGGCTCGGGACTCGAGGCTCTAAGGATATCATGTCTCCGGTGCGTGTCAAGCATGGCCGTCATCTGCGTAGCGTTTAACGAGCTTCTTAAGCAGTAAAGGTAGGGGAAAGTGACACCCCAGTTGCGCACTACTTAACGATCAATCTTTAACACGTTGACTCCGAAGTGGTACGTATGTGTACCACTGAGGTTAGGTTCTGTAATTTTTTAAGATCCTTCTAGTGACTATGCGTACAAAGTGAAGATTTACACCGGTCAGGCAATCTGAGGCAACGTGTTAAGGAGCATTCTGTTACACAAATAGAAGAAAACGAACAGTGCTAAGATGTACAAGCTTGGTTAACGTTTTTATTTTGTAGGCATTAGAACTGAGCGCATTTTATCTCGTTAGCAGCAGAAGATCAAAATTATGGAAATCTTTACGGAATTACGAAATCCGTCAGCGCAATCTCAGAAATAGGTGCCCAGTATTGACAGACTAAAAGTTTATTAATTATATGTCCACGGCATTTAAAGGTTATGGAACGCAAGGTACGAGTCGCAAAAATAGTGGGCAGAAAGAAAGTTTAGTAAACTGTGACATCATGAAACAAAATTTTATATTTTGGCTCAGTGTCAATTTTCACAATAGTTGACATTTTCAACGAAATAGCTCATACGAAAGCTGGTCAATGTGCTAGACATTAAAAATTTAGAGAAACCTGAGTGGGAAGCACGATGTAACAACCTCGTAATTCTGCAGAGCTCCAACACTGTCGCCCAATTGCTTAACTTTTGACCGTGATCTGAATTCTTTTAGTCTTGCAACCGCAACTGGGGACTGTTTTTCTACAATTGCAGGCGTTACAATGTCGGGACTGAACTGCTTCTTTTTACACTAATATACACAACTAAAAGAATTTATATACTAGTATCAAAATTTATACCGTACCAAAAGGGTTTTAAGGAGTTGTTCAATGCAATGTTATGTTTGTCACGCCTTTTTTCCTCATAAGAGCCACCGGCACGTGAATCGTTGTCAGTGCCGACACTCTGGAAAGAAGAACGCCAATACAGGACTCGTGTCCTTCCAATAGCCCACCAATACACGGCATCCACACCAAATGACGCTTAGACCAATAAATTTCAATACAATACGGGTCTGTAACTCACTTTTATCTAAATCTAGTCTTGCCTAGCGTCTGCTAAACCTTTGAACTCTAAAGCAACTTTCCAAATTTGACATACAGAGGAATGTTGTTTGAAAGTGACACTCCATATTTAATTCCAATGAACTTGATGACTCCAAGATTGTTGAACGAGTCGTGGGTGACACGTTTATGGCTGCCTCAATTTTCGATCGTCTGAAGTTCATTGAAATAATTATTATTCCCAACTGAAACCTTGAATCCAAATAGCAATTAGAGTTATACATACATACCGGAGTAGTCAGAGTGTCACATGGACACAACAATCATTAAGGCAAATTCTTCATGTTAAATAACACCAAGACTAGTGGCAACAGTGCGTGTTACCGTGTTTAAAATCATCTAGACACGGAAAAGGAAACAAGAAATGTTGAAAAACAGAAGTTAACGTCGACGGTGTTAAATTAAAATGTAGAACATGACAAAGAAATTTTTAATTCTTCAATTTTAGATACATCAGCCTAAAAAGTTTTTGCAAACACGCGTTTTCCGTATCCTTGGATTAGTCGCAACTTCATTAATGAAAACGGATAAAACGTTGCACTTTTCCTACCAAAAAGGAACATGAAAGAGGCACCCAGTACAAGATATTGGGTGCCTCTGTCAACATTCATTATTGCCGTGCAAATTGCAGTGAGAAATTCGCTGTTGTGAACATAAAGGCAGGCATGAAAGATAGAATGAAAAAAGACAAAAATGACTACATCGAAAGTTGCAACTAAGAGAACAGGGAATAAAAGGTGCGGCAACATAACTTCTATTATTCAAAGTACTTTGCTTTAAAAAAAGGCAGTTAAGTTGTCTCACCCTGTTTAACCCTTTAGCGACGAAAAGGACCATACAGTCCTCTTTTACGATCTTTAGGAAAATTGTTCTAATAATTAAACAGTGAGCAATATGAAGTTGCTACTAGGTTTAAACGCAGCAGCATGTTACAGCGTCGTTCTTTTGGCTGCCTGGCTCTCAACATGCTTCATTGCATCAGTGTACAGACGGTCTTTGTGAGCTTAAATGTAGAAACTAGAAAAAGAAATTCGTCGCTAAAGGGTTAAGGGCTGGCTGAATTACAGCTCGAAGACATTCAGGAACGTGCTAATGACTTTAAAAGATTCTATAGCCCTTTTCGTTTTGAGCAAACAGTCATAAAAAATGACAATTTTTAATAAATGACCTAATTCAACAAAGAATAAACTATACCCCTGGTTTAATAGGCCATTCTATACAAAAGGTTATCAAAAAATGTATACACACTTTAGAAAAATCACATGTTCAGTTTCCACAATCGCTACAGAAGTTTACTGCACAATGTACACGTGAAACATGAATTTAACACGTTGACTCCGAAGTGGGCCACTTAGGTTAGGTTCTGTAAATTTTACAGTGCCTTCTAGTAATAATATGTGCAAAGTGAAGATTTACACCGGCCAGGCAATCGGAGGCAACGCGTTAACACGTTGCCTCCGATTGCCTGATTGGTGTAAAACTTCACTTTGTACGCATAGTCACTAGAAGGATCTGAAAAATTACAGAACCTAATCTCAGTGGTACACATACGTACCACTTCGAAGTCAACGTGTTAATGAAAACGATCAAGATCGAAGAATTCAGTTTTGTTAGCGGTTTCAACGCACGATACTAACCCTGAAGCAGGTCATGTGTCACAGAAAGCTGGCAACGAATTAAGAACGCATGCGCCACAATTTCACAGGACACTTAGATCAATGTTACTCAACCCTTTGAGGCACAAGATTTGAGCGCAAAAAAGGGGGTAAATGTACCTAAATTGGTGAGTTACTAAGTATAGCACCGTGCCCTAAATTGTTAAGCAGTGGTTTCCCCATACAGCTAAATGTTTGGAACCTAATTTCCAACTTTCTGAACATCTCTTCCATTTGTAGTGGGAAAAGAAAACCTATGCCTGAATAAATTTCGTATTCAAATACTTACACATGCTTTTATTTTCCTGAAGCACGTAAATAATTTTTTTGGTAGACCCAGTACTTTGCAAAATAATCTGACAAGTTTTTTCACAGTAAAAACCAATAAAAAACATAGCGTTCACATAAACATGATCTTGTAGCAGATAAATGTGACGAAATTATCAAATCACACACACATCTGTTGAATCTAAAAAAGACTACAAGCCAGATACATTAATTACCCACCCACGAATGATGAACTTGAGCATGGCAGGAGGGACCACTTTAATTTTGCGTGTCATAGCAGCTGTGTATGGTGGTCGAGCATCTGACCAGCACTATTGACCATCGCTAGCACTAAATTATACAGTTCACTCTGCCGGCCAGCAGTTCAGTGTACAGGCACACATGGTATACAACAGGACTGTCGACTGAGATACTACACAAATTCACTGAAGTTTAATGCACTGTTTCTTATCACATGGTAGTGGATTAGATTAATATATGAAATAAATGAAAAATTTTATCTCACATCTTTTCCTTGAAGCCACCAAGAAAGAAAACTAGTTTATTGACACGCCACAATATAAAACAATGAAGAGTGACGAAAGGACATCAAATATTTTATTAGGTATTTATAACGAGCCTTAGAATGAAAAACACAAGAAAGACGATATAATTTAGACACCACATCTATATTTCCGTTCACCAAAGAAAACAAATTTCGTTTCCTAGGTCTTTTTTGAGAAGTGTTCACGTAGCTTTGGTCATCACTTTTTGTAAGATCTGCAAATTTCAAGCAAAATAATCCAATAAGTGTTATTGACTATTCTTGACGATTCCTGGGCAAGTCTGTATGACAAGTCAAACTGAGTAACGAATTTATCACAAACATCAGCCAAGTTTGAAGATTGATTGCCTAGGCATGAGTTGGTGGAACCTCGCTGGACACAAGCAGAAGAGAAGTCTTGGACAGCATTGGATTGCTCTAGAATATTTGAGCACCAAGCAGCTTTGAGGAGGACAATCTACGTCAAGATTATATAATTTCATACAAAAAATTATAAATAGAATCCAAGGAAAAAGAATGTGGTTTAAAGCGTATATAAATACTGAATTATCTATGAAAGCCTAGCGTAAAGCTAATTAGTTTATGGAATCATTCTAGAACGCCAGATATTTTGTACACACCTCGAGGAACACAACGATAAAAAATTTCAGGATCCTCTAAATTAGTTGGGAAAATAAGTATAATTCACAGCTAAGCCACAAATTGATAAATTGCTTTTGTACAGGGATGAAGTAAAATTCAGACACTTTACGAAGCTGAACGGAGGTAACAATAATTCAGACACTTTAAGAAGCTCAAATGAGCTGGAGGAACTCATAAATGTACTACGTGAATAAATGAACTCATAAATGTGGTCGTTTATGTACTACGGTACATAAACGACCACGAACTCATTGCATGGCCAGCACAGACTGCGGGGACTTCATTGAGTTTCTGAGATCCGGGTCATCAGAGATAAGTAGAGATATGGGTGCCTACGAAAGGTAGTTTCTGAATAAAACGAGCCACAGTCATATGCGAGCTTTACTTTCACGGCAGAGAAATAAGTGATGAGTACACCGACGCGAAACGGAAGCTAAATATAATATATAGACCCTCAAAACTTTATCCTCCGCAGAGCTTGTGCCTGACAAGGTGACTAAATAAGCGATGAGTTATCTGTCTGTGATAACACAGCACGGCAGAGACAGCGCTTATCTCGCTAACCAGGACGGTGAATGAACGTCCAGGCTCAGTGAGTGAGCGCCAATAAAACTTAACACGTTGACTCCGAAGTGGTACGTATGTGGACCACTTAGGTTAGGTTCTGTAATTTTTTCAGATCCTTTCAGTGACTTTTCGTACAAAATGAAGATTTACACCGGTCAGGCAATCGGAGGCAACGTGTTAACCCTCTACCGCCGTATGGCACTCACGGGGAACATCAGAAAAAATGCTAATTATGTTAAAATTATATTATATGTGAGCAATATGAGGTTGCTACTAGGTTTAAACGCTTCGGCATGTTACAGCGTCGTTCTTTTGGCTGCCTGGCTCTCAGCGTGCTTCATTGCATCAGTGTACAGACGGTCTTTGTGAGCTTAAACGTAGAAACTAGAAAAATAAATTCGTCGGTAAAGGGTTAACAGCATCTTGAGAGGTATTTTGAGCGCAGCTGTTAGTGTATGTAGTAGTTTAAATGTAGCAGTTGGTGTATGTAATAGTTTGAGCGTAGCAGTAGGTGTATGTAGTAGTTTGAGCGTAGCAGTTGGTGTATGTAGTAGTTTGAGCGTAACAGTTGGTGTAATAGTTTGAGCATAGTAGTTAGAGTAGCACTTTGGAAGTAACAGTTAAGAATAGTACTTGCAGCGTAGTAGTTGGGGTAGCAGTTTCAGCAAAGCAGTTTGAACGAAGCAATTATAGCATAGAAGTTAACGCATAAAGCTTAAAAATTTGTAAAAAAAATTGAGTAAAGAACAGAATGATAATTCCTTTAGCTTACACTCTTCTGAACTGCAACGTCGGCGTTGGCTAAATTGTTTGGTAAACGTGAGGTCTCGCCAAAATATTCGGAATCGAATAGAATTTAATACATTGCTAAACTGTCATTATATTTCTGAGACAGTGAAGAAAAAGAACAGCCCTCGTCTGAGCTTCATCAAGAAAATTTTTAACAGATTAGTTTAATAAATGATGAATGAATTTTTACTGATATGTTAGTGTATTGGGAAAACAAAAATTACTGTGAATAAAGCTTAGGAGCGTAATTATTCCGATTTTCAAGCAACAATTCGAAATTTACTCGATTAAAAAGCCAATTGATAACTGGTAATACGAGGTTAGCTCTATCATCGAGCTGTTGTGGGACGACAATAAGAAAGTAGAGGAGTGCCAGTTTCCCTCCTCCGGCACTCGCAGGCTTCTCTTGACCGTCAAGTGGATTGTCGCAAGCAGAGCACGCATTTGTTTGCAATGTCGTAACCATGACAACCCATTCTTGTGACACTGACCTATAGACACCAACAAACGGAGGTGTCTAAGCAATCAATACAAAAGCAAGACACTTGCCAGTCTGTACTCGTCTTGCCTTTGAATGTGCCCTGCACTGTGTTGTAGATGTGTACCCTGCACTGTGTGTGTTGTAGATGTGTACCCTGCACTGTGTGTGTTGTAGATGTGTGCCCTGCACTATGTGTGTTATAGATGTGTACCCTGCACTGTGTGTGTTGTAGATGTGTGCCCTGCACTGCGCGTGTTGCAGATGTGTGCCTTGCACTGTGTGTGTTGCAGATGTGTGCCCTGCACTGCGTGTGTTGTAGATGTGTACCCTGCACTGT
>VCRD01000797.1:71426-86370 GCA_006783055.1 Trinorchestia longiramus | reverse complement strand
TGTGTGTGTTATAGATGTGTGCCCTGCACTGCGTGTGTAGTAGATGTGTGCCCTGCACTGTGTGTGTTGTAGATGTGTGCCCTGCACTGTGTGTGTTGTAGATGTGTACCCTGCACTGTGTGTGTTGTAGATGTGTACCCTGCACTGTGTGTTGTAGATGTGTACACTGTACTGTGTGTGTTGTAGATGTGTACCATGTACTGTGTGTTGTAGATGTGTACATTGCACAGTGTGGGTTGTATGAGAAACATATTACCTACACTAGTCACACTGTATTAGAGAGGGTTCAGCTACACAGAATACGCGTTCTATTGTAGACGGCTAACTGAAAAGAAGTTGAAGAAATGACAGCGAAAACATTCAAAGTCTTACTTTTAGATTTATTACTCTTCATGTGTAAGACACCTACCACACAAGGTGCTGTACAGTTTAATTAAATTATGAGGCATATTTTAGGAGTGTGCTTCTCTGCCCCACGTAAGTCGCTAAGCACGTAAAGGCCTAGCGTTACTCAAAGCATAACACTATGAAATAATAACACGTGTCACCAGCATTCTATGCCCAGGTTATTGTAAATGAAGCAAATTAATCTGTTAACACCAGCAAGATAAATCTGCAAGCAATTTAACTGGTAAACTCAATTTTTAATATACGAAGCCAACAGTAGTACACATTTCTTTGGCATGACTTTAAATTGCTCTTTTGAACCTCGAGCTCAAGCGCAAGAAGCAGAGACTGCGTTACGCAAGCTGCTTCGAAATTTTAAACAAGCTGTTTAAATCATTTTATTTTTTCACAAGTTAAACTCCTTCGGAAAACTCTTAAATAATTTCACGAGATCATATTAAATAAAAGGATGAAGTATCCGTTAATTAGACAGAATTGGAAAATTGTAATTAGGTCTCGTGGTTAGCCTGCAGTTCACCAATGCATCACTATTATCAAAATTTTACCAGGCCACTGAAATTCAGCAGACATATTTTAACCCTTTCAGTACCAGCGGTACATATATGTCCCAGTAAAAATTCTCGTCTCCTGCTTGCTTTTAGTGTTCGCTTGCTTAACCCTTTCAGTACCAGCGGTACATATGTGTTCCACCCTATTTGGGAGGTAAGGAGGGGTCGGAGGGGGGGACCCATAGACCAAGAATATATGCGTGGCAGTTCTGTAAATCTTCCCAATTAATTTGGTACTGAAAGGGTTAAGTCGGAAATATTTAAAAATATAGGTTTTTCGCTTTAGTTGATTTTATATTGGGAACACATCTTTGGAATTGTTCTTAGCAACCTCTTAATAAAGGAATGACTTGTGGGGAAACAAAAACTACCATGTTACCTATTCTTTCAGTATCCAAAACGAAGGTGCCATACAATAAAAAATGTCCTAGTATCTATTCATGGAATATCATATATTATGTTGTTAGAGTACCCGATCAAAGAATATTATAGAGTCTATTCTTCAAGTACCTAACCAAAGAATCCCACGAACTCAATATTAACAGATTATTGATTTCCACTCTTCGTGACTTCACGGGTGGGAAAAAATACAAGAATTGCGAACGGATTTTGAGTCAATTTAGAGAGACAACACAAGGCAGCGGTGAGGAGTCCATGCATGTCAGATTCGTGACTCAGGAGATGGAGTGCAGTGGCAGATACACAGAGCTGCATGACTCAGCACATTCTGACCTGATAACAAGCAACGGTCTCTTATATTGTGATCAATTATATAGAAGACGGTCTCAACTATACCCAGGGCCACGTGACATTTCTCATGCAACGTCATCATCTTTATGATGTACGTGAAGTGTCTTATAACTCAACACTCTCTACAGGTAGACCCCAATAGAATTTCACAGTCAACAATTCTGTACATACCGTATAGGTAATCATACAGGCATGCATTCTATACATATACTTTGTATAGATGTGATCACATAGCTTATATTTCTGCACATCTGGATTACATAGGCAATATCAGATAGCCTATCCCTTTCAATGTATACGCTTCAGGGAACCTTCCATTAGGGTTTTCAGGCTTAGCGAAAACTGAAGCCGTTGATAACAATGTCCCAACTATTGTATTTATGTCAATTTTCAAGGAGTCCCAGACGCCAATTCAGACACAATGAGGCGCAAAACTTGCACCGAACACAATGCAGTATTTTATGAGCTGCAGTCACTGCGATGATCATTAAACACCACAGGAGTAGCGAGCTCTCCTTTACATCACGAAACAGAGCTTTCCTCTGAGTTCACTGGCGCTACACATCACCTTCAGCATACATCACGAGACAGACTGAGCTGCAAAACCTCGTGCCATTTAGATCTCATCGTAAAAAAGGCTAAAAAGAAGACAATTAAGTCGCTGAGACAAGCTGGAGTGAGGCAGTCCGTGATAACAGCGATACGACCACCTCAACTTGATAAGGTCAGCTGGTGGGGCGGGAACATGCGTATCTCGATTAGTGAGCGTACACAATGAATTGTGAAACGCGATTGCTTGGTAAAACTTTTCAGAATGAAGAAAAATATACTGACGTATGTAAGCGTACTTGCTACTATCCATATAATATTTCATGCTAAGGTACTGGAGGTGCCTAGGAGCTATAGCCGAGGCTGCAGATTGAAGATGCCTTTCATAATGTGCATCATGAACAACCAGAACGTTTTGTCATATTTCAATACACAGCCTTGTATTGATCAATTTCGGAAATCCAGTCAATACTCAATGTATACCTGTATAGAAAATAGTGATTTAGGGCTTAGGTACCTTCACAGGAGTTGTATTGGCATCTAATACTCGAAATAAGACAGTAATAGAACACAGGTAGAGAGTATTGGCATCTAATACTCGAAATAAGACAATAATAGAACAGAGGTAGAGAGTATTGGCATCTAATACTCGAAATAAGACAGTAATAGAACAGAGGTAGAGAGTATTGGCATCTAATACTCGAAATAAGACAATAATAGAACAGCGGTAGAGAGTATTGGCATCTAATACTCGAAATAAGACAGTAATAGAACAGAGGTAACGAGTATTGGCATCTAATACTGGAAATAAGACAGTAATGGAGCAGAGGTAACGAGTATTGGCACAGCAAAGGCCTCACTATAGTTTTCACTAGACACTGGAAACATGCACCTCATTTGCTGAAGGAAGTCAGAATCACAAACGACAAAGCTCTTAATTCGAGTTATAAACACTATTTTAATCAATGAATATTCTGCAGTTGGTATGATTGTCTATTTTTGTTGCATTGCCGTTGAAACAGAAAGAAGTTAATTATTGCTTTCCTAGCAGTTCTTAAGTAGCGTGTCAGAAATGTTTGGTTACACAAACGATCGCAGACGTGATGCAATGAACGGATGGAGATAACATCCTCGTGTAGGAAACACAGTAATTTACCCTATCACTCTTCCCATGAACAGGGTCGCCTTCTGATCATATACAACTAGATAAAGAGTCAATAAATAAGTCAGAGGTACAGGGGTGAGATACTGGCTGCAACATATGCAATTAGACGTGAAATGTTGCCCACTCTCAGAAGTTTTCGTTGTTACATTTGTGAATGTCTTGTATGAGAACTTTTATTCCAAAGGAAGACAAGCACAATATGATAAAAAATACAGTAGAAGTCTTTCACCGGCACCCATGGGACTTTGCAGTTGCCGGTTAATATCACCCGAGTAACCACAAACAATTCATAGACGCGCTAGACATTAGAAAACAATATCAATTGCTTGAAGTAGTTAAAGAAGAAAAAAAACAATGAATAAATATATAAAGCTTGGCCAGCGAGTGCCAGTTTAAAGGAATTCTACTATAGATGAAAGGAAGTTATTCCAACCAGAATATCGATCGGTCTTGCGCATAAAAATCCGTTCTCTAATTCAAGCAATAAATAACCGCTACACTCCCTCAATGAATCGTAAAACATGACTTTATCAGTAGCACACGAATTGATAATTGTGAAAAAAGACCGTGTTTCCAGTGAAGCAACACGTGACAACACGCAGCATCACTACACACACCCCACACGTAACGCTTGCTCGTGGTCAACTGCGGTCACACGGTGCCTGACGCTAGCACCTGCTCAACGTCAGCTGACGCTAGCACCTGCGCTATGTCAGTCCCCATCAGCTGACGCTAGCACCTGCTCTACGTCAGCTGACGCTAGCACCTGCGCTATGTCAGTCCCCATCAGCTGACGCTAGCACCTGCGCTATGTCAGTCCCCATCAGCTGACGCTAGCACCTGCTCTACGTCAGCTGACGCTAGCACCTGTGCTATGTCAGCCCTCGTCAGCTGACGCTAGCACCTGCTCTACGTCAGCTGACGCTAGCACCTGCGCCATGTCAGCCCCCATCAGCTGACGCTAGCACCTGTGCTATGTCAGCCCCCATCAGCTGACGCTAGCACCTGTGCTATGTCAGCCTCCATCAGCTGACGCTAGCACCTGTGCTATGTCAGCCCCCATCAGCTGACAATAGCACCTTTGCTATGTCAGTCCCCATCAGCTGACGCTAGCACCTGCTCTACGTCAGCTGACGCTAGCACCTGCTCTACGTCAGCCCCCATCAGCTGACGCTAGCACCTGCGCTATGTCAGCCCCCATCAGCTGACGCTAGCACCTGTGCCATATCAGCCCTCATCAGCTGACCAGCCTGGTAGAGGGTCGTTGTGATGACAGTAATTAACCCTTTTACGACCAAATTATTTTCATACTGATCAAAATATTGCGTAAATTACCACTTATTTTAACTAATCCCTATGTGATTTTGCCATTTTTTTGAACAAAACATTTAGAATATGGGACTAAAGGGAATCATTTTTAAAGATTGGTTGGGATATATTAACCCAACGGTAGCAAAAGGGTTAATTACTGTCAAGTGTAATCAATTACTGTCTAGTGTAGTCACCTAACAGTAAACAATTACTGTCAAGTGTAATCAATTACTGTCTAGTGTAGTCACCTAACAGTAAACAATTACTGTCAAGTGTAATCAATTACTGTCTAGTGTAATCAATTACTGTCTAGTGTAGTCACCTAACAGTAAACAATTACTGTCAAGTGAAATCAATTACTGTCTAGTGTAGTCACCTAACAGTAAACAATTACTGTCAAGTGTAATCAATTACTGTCTAGTGTAGTCACCTAACAGTAAACAATTACTGTCAAGTGTAATCAATTACTGTCTAGTGTAGTCACCTAACAGTAAACAATTACTGTCAAGTGTAATCAATTACTGTCTAGTGTAGTCACCTAAGAGTAAACAATTACTGTCAAGTGTAATCAATTACTGTCTAGTGTAGTCACCTAACAGTAAACAATTACTGTCTAGTGTAATCAATTACTGTCTAGTGTAGTCACCTAACAGTAAACAATTACTGTCAAGTGTAATCAATTACTGTCTAGTGTAGTCACCTAACAGTAAACAATTACTGTCAAGTGTAGCGCTTGAGTTACAGTGGTGCAATAACTAAACATCAGTAATTCATGACGATGTTCATTTATTGCACCACTGTAACTCAAAACCAAGTCATCAGGTACAAAAGCACGCCAAGTCACGCGCGGGAACAGCCACTGGATTTCATTATTGACAGATACATGAAATAATAATTTATATAGGACCTGAGGGTGGTCTTCATTTTTTAAATCAGTTTAAAGGGTCCCGGGGATTCAAATACTTATTTTAGGGTAAAAACTGTGAATTATAAAAACAATCGGACAATTTTTCGAACAGCATAGGTAGATTCAAATATATCGTATACCTACAGAAGTTTCTTGCCTATTAGATATACATTTAAATTGGTCAGCGCTGTTCGAATAGTTGTCTAATTATTTTTATAATTCAGACATCGTTTTTTAACTTCAATCAAAACGAACATTTGGAAATCCCGAACCCTTTAAATTTATCAAAAGAATAAGGACCCTCCCTAATGAACCTACAATAAATTATTTTTATCTTCCTCTTTGGTGATCTCGTGCAGTTTATTCTCTCGCAATCCTAAACTATACATCAAACATACAGGGCAGGGTGTTCAATAATTATCGTTACAACTTTTTTGCCCACATTTATTATTTAAATCAAATTATACAAATCAAACTGAAATAAACATGCTATTAAACGAGTAATATTTCCGAATACCTATACTTTATTCAATATGCTTTCCATCAGCGTTGATAACCTGCTGCAAACGTTTGGAGAATACTTGACATGAATCACGAATGATTGTTTGGGGGATTTTTGCCCATTCCTCCTTAGCTCCTCAGCTTCTCCCTGCTGGATTTTATCAATTTTGATGTTCGAGCTGTTCGAGGGCGACCTTGCCCTGGCCTATTAGCTACCTTCCCAGTCTCTTTGAATCGCTTAAGTGTTCTCCAAACCAGCATTCTGTTCACATTTAGTTATTTGGCAATGTCCCTTGGTGACTTTCCTGACTTATGCAACTCTGCAATTGCTATTCTACTATTTAGATCTTTAGCCATTATCTGATAAAAAGTATCTGGTAAAAGATTAGATTATAATTAAACACAAATAGAATAGTTGTAACGATCAATATTGAACACCCTATAGAATTATAAACTAGGCGAGTATAGTGGTTGAGCGCTCAATGTGAAGAATGATCACACATTCAATGACTTATAACAGAATAAGAATAGACTAAGGTAGCAGCAAAGAGCCGTTTGGTCCATTCTTAGGTTGCTACTCAAGTCCCATGCCGTCTAACATAAAGACAATCACGAATTGTGGCACCCAGCAATGCAGTTTACGGCGAATTAAAACTCAAATCAAAGGGAACACTAACTTTTGCAGTGCAAGTGTGCACAGCATAGAATAGGTTTCATGAATTTTATACAGCAAATAAATAATAGTATAATAATGAATAAATGTTGGCCAAAATCTAGCTGTGCAGTCGTGTTTTATGGCGCACGATGGGGAAACTATGTACGACTAAAATTAATGGAGTTTAATTCTAAGTAAAGTTAGCTTGTGAGATTGAAATTCAATAATTACTCGAAACGGAAGTTCACTAAATAAAGTAATAACCGATTAAAAATATTCAAAATTATAAAAATATTTAAAGTGGAAGTAGAATATTTACAGTTTCTCCGGTGCAGCGTCACGCCAGTCCGTAATAAAAAATGCCTAAATCCTGAACAAAATTTCCCTGTCGCAAGCCAAAGAGAATTTTGAAAGGATTCAGCATCAGAGAGAAGGCCAAACTCAAACAGGTATATATTATGTGAATTAACATCCCACGTGACAAACACCACTCTTGAAACATTTCATGTGCTCTTCATGTCTTTTTAACCACTCTTGAAACATTTCATTGTTCATAGTTCAAATACATTTAACGCTTGACAACGTAATACCGGAGAGTGCCCGTTATTGGACTGAGTGAATTTGTAGCAGTGCACACAACCTAGATCTGGCGTGTATTAGTGTACACACCTAGATCTGACGTGTATTAGTGCACACACCTAGATCTGGCGTGTATTAGTGTACACACCTAGATCTGGCGTGTATTAGGGCTGGGGTGGACAGCGGAACACAAAGCACGGACCGGAAGCTGAACAGGGAGTGTCCAGCCGTGCCCCTGTGCACAGGAACAACCAGCGAGCGTTCGCTACATGACGACCCCGTGATGCTGTCACGCAATTACGACTGTGTGTGACCTGAAGTTCTGTCATCAGTTGGCTATTAATTCAATGTACCTGCACATGACAACTACACAAGAAGCAAAAAGTGCAAGTTCAGAAGACTCTACAAAAATTTAGAAGCATTTCATAACGTAGAATACGTAATATTAATGCACGAAAGAAAATGGAAATGTAGGGGCAAGTAAATACCTCAGCTTGAGCTTTTTACTTGTTGAATTGCGCTTCTACTAACAGTGAAAACATTATTGAAAGTTTAATCTTTAAACACCTCTAATTCAAATTGCCCCTGCTGATGCACATGCTAGTGAAGCTTGCCCTGTGGAAGCCGTCCAGCACTTACGACCACACTCCAAAGGAGTCGTCCAGCACTTACGACCACACTCCAAAGCAGTCGTCCAGCACTTACGACCACACTCCAAAGGAGTCGTCCAGCACTTACGACCACACTCCAAAGCAGTCGTCCAGCACTCACGACCACACTCCAAAGCAGTCGTCCAGCACTTACGACCACACTCCAAAGCAGTCGTCCAGCACTTACGACCACACTCCAAAGGATTAAAGAAGTCGTGCAGAAATTGAAGCATCCATGTGATCACGGTTTTTTGGCTGGCACTCGCTAGTCCAAAAGAGCAGTACACTAATTTTTGACGCATTCCATGTTTCTCCTTTGCATTTATTTCACAAAAACTTAGTTGAGAGAAAATTTACATGACAATATTCTGTGATGGCTCTGACGTATAATTAACTAGTCTAAATGCTATAACTGTCCAAATAATCATTCAAGCTGCAAGAATGAAGGCGCATAGAAAAGACATTGCAGCACACAGTGACTGGATAAAAGTATTTGCGCAAATAATTTTTACTTTTAAAAAAAGAATCGAAGCATCATTTAGGGCAAGAGATAATAAGGAACGCAGTGCACATCAATTTACCAGAATAAATATGCAAGAATCACAAGTTTGTCTTTAAAACAATAACATCAACGAAACAAAATTCCACGTCGGACGAAAGTATTTGCCTAAAACTACACAAGATTCTTTGGTATTTGGTTACGTTACTGTTGTTTGCAACCGTATAAAGTATATTATAATGGGACACCAATTTTTTTTTGCACTTCGAAGTATCTTACTCCACTCTTCCATGCAAAATGGTCTCCAAACAAGCGAGTTTTTTGGGTAATTTTTGCATAATAAACGCTTTATTCTCCACAGATTTTTAGTAAGATTGATTCTTTTATTAAGATGGTCTTCGGCGAGGGCTAGACGACGGTTCACGGGGTTTGCAATAAGAAGCGTAGTCCGGCATCGAGTGAAAGCATGTAAATCACTTCGGTGTGATGATCGAAATTTTTTTTTAATTCACCTAAGCTCCTTACAACTCTAAATCCCTTTTCTTAGGTTTGTGAACGAGTCCCTACCTTGCGTAGCACTAAACGTGAACACCAAAACTTAACCTTGGGAGAAATTTCGGGTCCTGGTAGGTTAACGGTTGCCCAAATGTTACGGTTTATTCTGAACTATTATTATATTTATTGCCTCCGCAGTTGAATACGGCACCTAATACACTCAGCAATTTACCTCTAAGTTTATCCTTCACTACGACATTCAACTATCTGCACTGAAATGAATTTTAGTTCTTTGATATCGAACGCACAAACGCAGGGTCCATCTTCTACAAAATCTAAATAGGTTACGGATTCTGCCTACAGTCCCACGGTTAGCGTCTGGAAACTCCTCGAAGCTACATCAGTGTAAAATAGAATAAGGCAATAGAAACGAGCCGTTTGGTTTTTTCTTGGGTTGCTACCCAGGTTCCACGCCAATGCTCTAAAAAATATAGTAACATATGGTGGTTCAACTACAATGCTGTCCCTGGTATTAGTTTAAACCAATACTTTTGTACTATGTTAAATTTAATTTCGTTTATTTTGTTGCTTTGTCGAAAAACAAAAATCATTCACATTTTTTTCACTCCAACACATGTTTACTGAGTTTATCATTACTCTTCATCCCAACACGAATGCACAGAATTTTGGAGGAATTACAAACGTTTCAACTGTGCAAGTAAGTTGACTATATGCATCAAATTTTAATGAAAGAAACGGGTGCTCTATGAAGCGTTTGGTGAAGAAAATCAACGTTGGTCAAAGAAGCAGTTAACCAGCGAGTTATGTGAAGGTCCCTGAACGATTTCTCAAAAAACTTTGCAGCGTGAGCTGATAAAATTGCATAATCGCAGTTGCATCTCAATTACTAAGCCACTTTTTCTACAATCAATCGAAAAAACGGCTTCAGTTTTCCAAGGAACTTCGAAACCTGGAAAAGCGCCATGTGGTCCAATGAATTATCTTACCCTCTTTCAGAGAAAAACGCGTATATGAGAGTAGTGAAAATCTCATGAAGAAATGAATCCATAATGCTTCGTCCTCTCTGTGCAGGTAAATCTTGAAGCAAAGTGATAATATGACTTTTACCTGAACTGGATACAGATCTACGATTATAAACAGTAACTAAATGTCGTCCCACGACTACCAGCAAGTCTTGTATGACCAAATTTCCCAATCATCAACTTTCATTTTCCCGATGGCAATTGAACATTTCAAGACGACATTCGCACCCACCTAGTTAACATCGTCCAAAAACTTGTTCTCTGTTTCTGAGATATAATTTCAGCGCATTAAGTGGCCACTACCGTCTTCAGATTTGTACCCCAACGACAATTTTTGAGATAAGCTTGAGAGATGGGCGTGCCTCATCGCCCCTTGATAATCATCTGCTGGAATTGTGGGCTAAAAAGCTCAATACTAGTTCCGTTGCGAGCAGAACTTTGATCAAATTTAATTATTAAATTATTACACTGCATGACTTTTTAAGTCCGGCAGTGCATGAATACGTTTAATTTTTGTCAATCATATTTTACAATTCACTGTGCTTTTTTAATTCTTCGATAGAATATAAATCAAATCAGTAATAAGTTTCAATGTTTATGACCACAATCCTCGGTCGCGTAACGGTTCAGAACCAAGCAAATGCTGTCAGTGAATACACTTAACCCACTGGAATTTAACGAATTCACGCAGATTTTAGTCTACTCCCCTTGTGGACGAAAATGTACGCAAACATTGTTTACGTTTATCCTTAAAAACCAGTTCCGCACAGCTTGTTTGATTGAATTACTTAAATTTGACTCAAAAAACACAAATCCCAGTACATGAGAATGAGACTCCCTCAGCGACTCCCGTTACCATCACAACTTTTCCAAGGCATGGAGACCTAATTCATTTAATTTCAACCAAAATTACTAATGACACGTCGTACTGTAGTCAGAAGTATTCTAATTATTGAAACTAAAAATTTGAGGATTTTCGAACACGCATGATGAAGATAGAATTACAAGAGGGGCGCAACAAAAACAATGAATCAAAACGCACATTACGAAAATAACCTAAGGATAGAAAATCTTCTTTATTGCTTCATTCATACTGCAAAGGAAAACACTATAAAATTTTAGTAATTTGGTTCAGCTATTTGCTGTTATTGGGATATTAGTGAAGGTAATAATTGAAACACCGTAGAATTATTTTCAGAAAGTGGTGCACAAGCATGTAAATATTTGGGAAACTGTGTAGTCATTATGAAAATTTAAACCATTGAAGTTATGACTGAACCACACCCCCCTGAAAAGCGTTAATTCAAAATTTCAAAACTTAAACATGAAAATTTAATTTTAATAATAACCTAAATTAGATATATCAACACCTCGTACAGTTTCAAATATTCTATTAAATGATTTAATCACTGACTAAGGATTTTCGAAAATATTTTCGCATTCTTTGCCAAACGACGTTTGAAACTAGAACTAATGACGTCCATGTAAAGGAGAGTTCAACTGCGAGCGCCCTTATCGCAGCACAGCGTACGCCAGTCACCATCTAGCGAGGAGTTCTGTAGCCTGCAAGGTTCCTCTGCAAAGAAGCTCTGCAGCCTGCAAGGAAGCTCTGTAGCCTTCAAGGAAGGCCTGTAGCCTGCAAGGTTCCTCTGCAAAGAAGCTCTGCAGCCTGCAAGGAAGCTCTGTAGCCTTCAAGGAAGCTCTGTAGCCTGCAAGGTAGTTGACAATAATACAAATTAGAGTGAGGAATAACAGCAACAAAGGCCGCTTGGAGGAATGTACATCCGCCACAGCAGTGCTGGAATGATGGCGTGATTGGGTCTGTCATCCGCACATCTGGTACGTGCAGGTGTGTGAGTGTCGAGCAGTATTTTCCAAGGCACACGGGAGGTGATGATGCAGAAAGTCAGGCAGAGGAAATAATAGGACGACTTAAGCTGGAAAAAACAGAAGCAGCAGCGGCAGTAGTGTTCAGTTGACGAATAAAACAAAGTCTGATAGTATTAGAGAGATTAAAAGTGGTGTTTGACACAGAAACTAGAAGCATTCCAATGGAAAGTCCAATCCCAAAAGTGGACACTGTCGCTATGAAATTGATTGCGGTCACCCCGGCATGAAAACGTGCTTCTGTTTTTACTCTGCAGCCGCAAGACATTGACTGGAAAAATGCAAATTTTAAATTGGGTTAGCAGTGACTGGTGCAGTTGACCGCAATAGAAACTAGCAGAGACGTTAAAACAGTGCGGTGCAGCGAGGGAAATGTTACAAACAGCTGAAGTAGTTGCAACAGAAGCTGTAGCTAAGACGCAACAGCGACACAGAAACAGAGCAGATGCAACAGCAGCAGAGCAGATGCAACAGCAGCAGAGCAGATGCAACAGCAGCAGAGCAGATGCAACAGCAGCAGAGCAGATGCAACAGCAGCAGAGCAGATGCAACAGCAGCAGAGCAGATGCAACAGCAGCAGAGCAGTACAGCGGCGTTGGTCGCTTTCTCACGCTCCATTCAGATCTCCACGCGTTTCTCCTGCATGCGGTTGACTCCACCAACACCACTGCGTCTGCTGCCGCAGGAGAAAGGTGCCGACACAACGTAATGAGCAAGGCCGGTCAGCATTGTCTGCAATACATGGTACATTATCTCTAGTTTCTCGTGTCCATGCTATTCTGTAGTCTAATTCCTACCACGGTCCATATGTTCAAAATAAATGTCCAATACGCACTCGATATCGCACTGACCCATGATGGTTAGAAGTCACTGCAGCTTCTTCAGGTCATCATGCAAGTTTATGGTAGGCATGAGAGAACACAATGATAACAGATGGTTTTGAAAAAGACCTAAAGTTTGTACGCGCTTTTTCTCTCAACACTGAAGTCCCGATAGCATTTCAAGCCATCTCTAATATGCATTATTTTTATATCATGAACAAGAATCGGTTCATAGGCCACAGGGTTGTCGGTTCTAAATATTTAGTCGTGGTTCCACACAGAATGTCAGAAAAACGCAGAAATTCATCTAATAAATTGCATCCAGGCAAGTTAACTGCTGAGGCCTAGCGAGTTATCGCTCACTTCACAGCGTTTGACCGATTGGAACACGGCTCTCTAGTCTGAAAATTTCAAAGAAAAAGAATTTGCGAGTCAGAAGTGAAGATGACGACTCTAAAAGTTGATAAGTGATAAATCATGCAGAAAGCAAATGAAAATGTACGAAATAACATCCATTGATGAATGGTTGGGAAGGAAACAAGATAAAACAACGCGTATGGGTAACAATAATTTAGTATAACCCTAATTAGTAGAGTACACATCTTGTAATGGTATGAGGAGAGGAAAAGAAGGACTAGATAACAATCTAAAATAAATTAACACCATACACAAACAGAAGAAATTATTTTAACGTACATCCCTCATGTGAAGGCGCATACAAATTTGTAATTCATTTATAATATGGATCTTAACATACGGAAGTTACACTCAAAAATTTCACGCAAACTTTTTAGTAAAATAAAGCTGGACGAAGAAATAGTAATCTACAGGAACGAAAAAAGTGAAACAATATTAACGTAACAAAACAAATGCCCTCCATACAAACCGTGATTCAACCGAATTATTGACCGTAAGGGAAAGCTAACACATGTTCATTAAATGTAGAGTATACCAGAAGCTTAATGCAAAACATCACTCAAAAAGTTGCCCAAGTTCGAGTGCAATTAAAAGATTCCAACTAGTTACAAGAAAACGTATTACGAATATAATAATGTTCCTATATTTTAACGGCCCTTCAGCTGCAACTGAAGCCACGCAGGAAACATTGATGCTTCAATTAATGCGGAATAAATAATTGATTCATAGAGCTAACTGTACCAGCTACATCTGACCCACTTACGCGAGCTATCGATAGCTTCATTAGCAACTGTATTATTAACAAAATAACACGACTAATATTTGTCGCGTTATTCAACCATTGAAGTAGTTGACAAATCTGCACTGTAATGCAACTGATGGAAAGTAAAAGGTCGGCCGACTATGGTTTAGATGAGGTAGCACCACATTGATGCAAGTTCCATCTTTGTACCGAGTGTAGCATTCGAGCACATCGAACATCCTCGGGTAACAACTAGCACTATTATTATAGCAGCATTGTACGAACTGGTGACAGCAGTACACAAAAGTGAGAACAGACTCAGAGGAGAAGTCCACGAAACAGACAAGGGAGGTGTGGAGGTGTGTTAGTGGTCGTCAAAAAAGTGTGCATGTTTTCAAGCCGCGTACGGGACTAGTCAGTCACTTCACGGCCGAGATCTATGAACACAGCACCTTCCATTTTTCCCGTGTTCGCTCTAGCGCTGTGCGCTTCATGTGTGCAGACGTGAGTGAATATTAGTAAGCCAAACCGGCTTCAAGAACTGCTTTGCGGCGCATGGAGAATGACATTACTGTTATAAATTTATATTAACTGATTTCGTTGTTATTATATACAATATTGTCTGACAGCTATATCAAAATGTATTATGTATGTATTATATTATGCATACATCATGCTGTACTATATCATATATATGCATTGTCGTTCACTCGTACGCTTGCGCATGCTACAGAGGCAAGCTGGACCTAATAATAGGAACATCTCTTGGATTCCTGCGACAAAATTTCAAAACTTAAACATGAAAATTTAATTTTAATAATAACCTAAATTAGATATATCAACACCTCGTACAGTTTCAAATATTCTATTAAATGATTTAATCACTGACTAAGGATTTTCGAAAATATTTTCGCATTCTTTGCCAAACGACGTTTGAAACTGTAGAACTAATGACGTCCATGTAAAGGAGAGTTCAACTGCGAGCGCCATTATCGCAGCACAGCGTACGCCAGTCAC
>VCRD01000797.1:56090-71145 GCA_006783055.1 Trinorchestia longiramus | reverse complement strand
GTTAGCAGGCTACAAGGGAGGTCTGCTAGGGATGAGGTCGGCTAGGTGAGGAGTGCCTGCAATGCGTCCAACTGAACACAATTAAGAGGACTTTCTCTCAATGGGAGTCAATCGCAGACAATCACGTTTACCCCCAACGTAAACATCGCTTTCAAACTTAGGAAAACTTTGTTCATTTGAACCAAAATAGAGTACTAAGAGCTTGTTCCAAGTCATTTGAATATTTGATGGAAATCTTCATATTTCGTATTTGGTCAACACAGGACGATGGCAGCAGTTACTACGGATCAAATATGCTAACCACAACACCTAAAATCAGTACTAATAATCATGATGATCTGTGTCAGAGAGTTTCCTTCACCTTCACTCTGAAAAACATTGCACTGCACCAGTTTTCTGTAAAAAAATGTAAGGATACTGAAATTTTAGCATCAGTTTCATAACAGTGTATTTAAAAACTATAAAATCTCCATCAGCTTCTTCAACTAGACATTCTGGAACGTGAGTGCACGAGTAGGGCGGACACTTGTAAAGTTGTTACACTGCGCAACTGTAACAACTGTATTCCTAAATGATCGGTGCGAGTATTTCTTGTGTTCTTAGTGTTCATCAAGAACATGGTTAGGTCTCCAATTTCGTAATTTTTGTTGATGAGAGTGTTCGATCTGAAAGCTTTGTGGATAAAGATAAAGACTACAAATTTAAGAATCTCTTACGGCTAAGTTCTGACGTGTGCGCTAAAATAGATGGATTAATTATTAATCCGCAGATAAATTTAACAGCCGGTGCCGGTCATATTGAAAAACTTTGCTGCTCAAAATTTTTGAACGTTACTATTGATAAAAACTTCACTTCTAAGGAGCAGAAACCTCATGCACGCAAAGAACTAAAACTTAAGAGGTATCCTTTTCCTCTTCATGGCCTAAACATCTCAAATCCTAGGTGCTACATTAGTTTCTTGACATAGAGGTAAATATCCCGTTTATTGTGTGCATAAATTAGTTCACTGTAGAAGCCTCCTAGGTCATGCAGCACCATATGCAAAACTTGTCGACTACCAGACTTAGCGATTAGAAGTTTATGTGAGCTCCTGTCAGTGCTACAGAGGTGCATGTGGTCAATCGATGCATTAGACCACAATTTGGAGTACACGTTGCGTGGTGTAGGCCAAAGCACCAAAGCAGAATGATCGGAGTTTCTACTGCATGGCTTTTCACTTGGTGACCTCGATTTCAGCCGAGCAAGAAACAACTAGCAGCAAAAATTGTCAATTCCTTTCTACAATGAAATTTTTCAAATCATTCATCATCCTTCTTTGCTTGCATGCGAAGTTGTCTGCATTTCTAGGCTTTCGAGCATGATTTGAGATATAACTAGACCGTCCTAGTACCAAGTAGGTCTTATCGATGATTTACAGTATGACCAGGTTGGCTCTCAAGATTAACATGACCAGGGTAGGAGTTCAGTCTCGACATGACCAGGGTAGGAGTTCAGTCTCGACATGACCAGGGTAGGAGTTCAGTCTCGACATGTCCAGGGTAGGAGTTCAGTCTCGACATGACCAGGGTAGGAGTTCAGTCTCGACATGACCAGGGTAGGAGTTCAGTCTCGACATGCCCAGGGTAGGAGTTCAGTCTCGACATGCCCAGGGTAGGAGTTCAGTCTCGACATGACCAGGGTAGGAGTTCAGTCTCGACATGACCAGGGTAGGAGTTCAGTCTCGACATGACCAGGGTAGGAGTTCAGTCTCGACATGACCAGGTCTCCGGTCATGCATGTAGGGTTGGTGGTACCAGTACAGCCTAGCACGACCTTGGCGCACATTCCAGCAGCGGCTGCAGGGGCAGGTGCTCGGCTGCCACACCGAGTCTCCACAAAGGCACCTTCGCATCTTTCATTTTTCAAAATCACCCCTACACTCCAAGGCAACAAAGTCACTCAAGGTAATTTTTGGCCTCTTCTGAATTAAGTGTACATTCAATGGAAAAAATACGGTAGCGCACCTATTATATTTGGAAGTTTTCGAAATACGTATATAATTAAAAACAGTAGTCAAGATCAAATTGTCCTTTCAATTCAATCACAATCGTACTCCAATCGTTCAAAAAATATCAACATTGAAGAGGTCATTTTAAATGGCATAAACAAATGAACGATCATTATGTACGTATACATAGGAACCATAGTACATGAAAAAAATTTAAAATCGCGAAAATATTTAAATTCGAGGGCTGTTTTTTCAATCTCTGATGAGCTCTAATCAAGGCATGTTTATGCAATACGATGATTTTAGTGTCAAAAATACTGGAGTCTTGCTTTTTTTTCTCGACTTAATTGCAAAAACGGCTAAAACCTAATTGCCCGAGGTACGGGCAATTGAATATGGTTGTTACGATCGATGCTCCCGCCAAATGAGAATGACGAATTGAATATGGTTGTTACGATCGATGCTCCCGCCAAATGAGAATTACGAAGTGTAATCCATTTTCTGCAAGCAAAAGGACACAATGCTGCAGAATAAGCAAAGTAAGTAACTTTACGAGTGAGTATAGTGTAATGGGACTGATGTAGAAAACTTAAAGAAAGGCGAACCGACGTTCATGAAGAAGGTGGACAAGGGCGCAAGTGGTGGTGGTGGCTACGCGCTCTTCTCGACCTTAAGTAAAATAAATTCAAATTGGGATAACGATCATCTAGTACTGAAAAATATCGCTAAACTTTAGTAATTATTTTCCAAAAAACACTTTTAACTGGTTCTATTGGAAAATAAATTGCTACTAGTTATGAAAAAAATAAGCTATCTTAGTTGTTGAACTAAAAACGCATACATATTGTAGTTATCGATCACGAGAAGAGAACAAACTTCAATATACAAATATTTCAGAGAATCTACATAGACATACACAGGGCGCAGCAACATAACCATTTTTTCAAACTAAAACACTTTGAAAAGAGGAAGTTATGTTGCCACACCCTGTACAACACCAAACTTTTTGTGTGATGGCTACTTGAATTATGCAGCGAGATGAGCTTTTTGCCAAACTAATCGTCAATTTCCACAAAAAAAATAGAGTCGAGTTTAAGAAATATAAATCCGACCCTGCTATATCTAAAAGTTATTATTGCGTCACAGACATAATGGCTGCAACTAAAGTTCATGTAATTGAATATTTTCAGCTCACAAACCAATAGTTACATTAATATTAACTTGAGCAAGGATGTCGGAAACAATGTTTCCGCTAAAACAATGCATCGATATTTTCAGGGATATAATATTAGTTACGGAGTGAAAACATTTGAAAAGTTTGCTACGAGTGAAGGATAAGAACACTAACTAATTAAAATATTTGAGGTTTGAGAATTGTTACCTTAAAGTTTCAAATGAAGGGTGGACAGCACTAGTGGACTACTTGCATTTTTTCCCACAGGAGAAAAAACAAGTTGTCCACTAGTGCTGTCCACCCTTTATATAGTAAACTACTGGATCGTAATCGCCTCTGTCTGCGCTGTGTTAGCGACAGCACGGGAGTGGACTACTTGCATTTTTTCCCGTGGAAAATATATTATATTTACCATGGGAAAAAATGCAAGTAGTCCACTAGTGCTTTCCACCCTTCAAATATAAGAGACCATCAATACATCACAAAAGATAAGAACATAACTTTGTCCCTTACAAGTGAAGAACAAGTTGAGGCATGAGTGTACGAGTTAGCATTGTTCAATAGCTCACTTCAAAATAGCTTAAGTAATACTGCAACTAAATCATTAAATAGTAAATTAACACTGAACGCAGTACTAGTTAACCTGCAAGTGAATACATGAGACCTACCAGGAAATTCGATTGTCAAGAAAGAATTACCACAAACCTTGATTTTCTCTCTCACTCTCTGTGTGTGAACTCGTAAACGAACAATTGCCAATACCTTTGTTCAAAGGTGGCAAAGCCTGAGAGAAGTTCGAGGCAAAACTCTGATGGCAGCGAAAGTTGCAACTTAGAGTAAACGTTTTTTTCGATTGTACCAATTTAAAGGAACGTCTTAGTAGACGGTGCTTTTACAATAGTGCCTTCTTAACTCTATTACTGCGCACCCAGAGAGTACTAAGCGTATTACACATGTTTGAATAAGAAACTCTTAATAATCTGAAGGGAGTGAATATTAATACTACCTGCAATCGATCGGAAACGATTGGTGCATACAAATTTCAACGTTGACCGGAAACAGTTATTTTACAAGGAGAAAACTTCCAAAAATTTACTTCGTAGAATATACTTCCAACGTTACAAATAGGGAATTTAAAAAAGCACAAAAACAAATACAATGAATTAATTTCATAAATAATGCAATGACATTTAAATGTATTCGACGTTTGAAGACGATCTTTGGATTTTTCTAGCAGGGATTGCAAGACGATTTTTCGCTCCTTGTTAGTTTATTCGTAATTTTTAAGCCTTAGATTACTTTGCAGTGTTTTACGCTCTTTTTCCTCATACAGCGGATGGTCTGAAAAAATCCTGTAATATCTTCAGATACAAACGATCGTGTTATTTGTTATTAAACAGGATCTGAATGAAAGGAGTGTATGCAGTAGTTTAGCACATTCCACGCTAATTTCGATCACACACAGAAAATTAATTATCTTAGAGAACCTAGAAGTCATTTCTTTTCAGACTGCACCAACTGTTTCCGACCAGAGGGAGCAGAGCAGAAAATTAATTAATTCCTTGAATATTACTAGTAAAAGGTCCATCAGCAAGAGTAACTCTAATAGACCAGACTTCATATGTTGCAGGATCATTTGAAACTTTATTGTTGTGTTATTAAATCATTCGAACGTTTAAATAAGTTTCAAACTTATAACAAATTGTAGAATCATCTGTAGAATTTATCAAAGTTTTATGTGTACAGGGATTTCAAAACACGGGCAATAATCCGAGATGAGGAACGAAGCAATTTTTACGAGAGGAGTGTGCGGTTATAAGACGAGGTGCTTAAATGTCTCGCAATTACAGTTTTACCTCTAAAGCAGGGGTCACCAAACTTTTTTCACAGTGGGCCGGATAACTGAAAGAATGACGAGCGCGGGCCGCATAATCATTCTGTTCAATACTTGCAAGCCAGAACGAAAGCTCAGAGCGTAGGCGGAGCTACCACGAGCCGAGGAAGCGACGTCAGTTCAACGTCGACGGGCCTGGTGAACTGACGTCGCGGGCCGGATTCGGCCCGCGGGCAGTAGTTTGGTGACCCCTGCTCTAAAGTATTGATTGCGGCAACATAACTTCCTTTTCCAAAGCGCTTTGCTTTGAAAAAAGTTAGTCATGTTGCCGCAACCTGTACAACTGAAGCGTTAAAACTGCAGACTCGCAGAAGCCGCCTGTTCACAACTAATTCGAGACATACTTCTCACAAAAACATGACTGAACTCGCAATTTTTTATTCAATGAAGAGAAGTACTAGTTCTGACTGTCACCAGGCTCTACGTATTTAATTTACCCTATTAAGTGAATATACTAAGCAGAATAAAATTATACTTTATCTTTTATTTCAATGATTTTGCTTGCAGTGAATATAGAAGTGAAGACCTCAAGTTGACCGCCAGCAGTTTCTGTTTATTACTCGAGAAAGACTTTCTGGAACTCATTTATCAAGTTTAGATGAAATAACTGGGAAAGACGATGAGCTAAGACGAACAAACGCCTCGTGGAGTGCTGGAACCTTGAATTTTTAATTGGACGACAGGTAGGGAGAAAGTCACCTCAGCATTGGGACTGGTCCCCTTGTCGGGGTCAGGTGAGGGGTGTAAGGACACAGATCTACCCAGCAGCACCACGACCTAAGCGTGTTTCGCAGGACATGCAGGACAAGGTACCGACATGAAGCACAGTCCTATGATTCTTTCACTTTCTCAAGAAGCTGTTTCACTCATTCTTTCACTTTCTCAAGTCGGATGGAAAAAGTAGCTAATGAGTTTAACGAGTAGTGGTCGTGTACACACTAGGGAAAATAACTTTCGTGTAAGCAAGAAAATATGACCCATCAGACAAAACGAAGTTTTTAACGACTTTCAAAGGAAATATTTGACGTCCACGCTGTTAGAGTACGATATTACATGCTCGGAAGTGTCCAAAAAAAAAACGCTAGATATTCAATTTCACGACCACGCTGTCAGAACACGATATTACATGCTCATTAGTGTCTAAAAACAACGTTAGATATCAAGTTAAGCCACAAACATCTCCTGAACAGTTCAACGAAAGCAACGCACGTCTTCAAGAGGCGATAATGAAACACTCGTGCAGGAGATCGCATGCGACGCCTCTGCTGCAAAGGACATCCCTGAACACTGCAGGCCTTCACAGCTGAGGCTAGCGTGTGGTGTGCCTTCCATGAAATGATGAATGAAGAAGGAGCAAAATTTTTCACTTTCAGAACAAAACAAACAATAGAAAAACTCGTTGCAAACATATGTACTATCGGACTCGCGACCTGCTCGACATACGACAACACGTACCCATAATTCCAAGTACATCATGGTAAAGAGAAAAATAATGATTTTACACATTGCAGTACCGTGTACAGAGCGCGGCAAGACAATTTTTTTCCAAGCAAAGCGATTTGAAAAAAGGAAGTTATTTTACCGCACCCTGTACTTCACCCAACACTTGACATGTTTTAAGGTGGTGTGTCGATGATTTTGTCAGAATCAAACTCAGTCGTGGGTCAAACGATCGATGTATACTCGTATGGGTAGTTTGACGGTCTTCTTTTTGGATTTTTTTCAGTCGAGTCCCGTCAATATCTCAACGCATGTGAGAAATGACATGCGTGGTAGTCGGAACAGAATAAATCCTGACTTCGTATAACGCCAGTGCAAGGTGTCATAATTACAGCGTGGACCTGCTATGTTTCTACAAAGTTATCAAACGAGCAAACTATGCAGCCTTTAGGAGCAATCCAGTTACGCAGCCCAAGTTATCCAATCGTGGAATGTAGAACAAAAGTGTAATTTTGATCACGACTATTTGACGATTTTTACTAAATTGATGCTTGGAGAGCATAAAACATTATCTGTAGAGAACAAAGCATTCACCCCACAGAATCACACAACCTGCTGCCCACAATAAAGGCGACGTAGTCATGCGTGAAAAAGGCATAATTCGACAGCTCCACCTACGATATTTCTGCAGCTACGTCGAGCATTGCAGACCTTGAAATTCACTGCTTTTTGGCACAGATATTTAGATACAAATCACTTGAACTTCACCATGACTTTGTCGTAATTTTTTGCATGCGTTTGAGCTTTTTATCGCCAAAGAACAAAAGAAATATAATAAATTGTCTTGCACAAATTTTAAGACGGCAACGCAACTTGCCAACCACGTCAAGTTAGCATCAAACAGAAAAGCTTTTTTCATTGATTCGTCATTCGAAGCTGTGCCTGAAGGCAAATTGAGCTGAAGGCAACAGCAGCAACTAGACTGAAAATACTCTACACTGCTCACGTTAAAAACAATGCTTCAATTGTCTCAAACGCTTAAACAGTTGACTACACAAAAAAATCCATCGAAATGAGTAGAAGAAAATACAGATTTACAGCAGTGGAGCAGCACATCACTTTTGCTCTACAATTGAAACTGCGACACCAAAAAGTCAGTATTCCTCGCTGCAGAAGGGGTCTGGGGATGCACACCTTCCCACACGAAGCAGCGAGGCCAAAATAAGGGTAACTGCGGGCATTTCCGGCGCCCGGGGCACCCCACACACAGGAGGCACCAAGCCTCCAGTCTTGCGTGCTGTCGCACAGGAGGGAAGCGTAAGAGCTTCCATGTCACTAGACTGTGTGAGCTCGAGGTAGTTGTAGGACTTCAATTTCTCATGAGGTGAAGTCGTGAGTTTACCACGCATAAAATTAGTATTATTATTTTCCTTATTAGTATTATTATTTTATCCTTGGTATAACCACTGCAGCCACAACAAAAACGATATCACCAGTGATGCACGGTATCAGACCCCGCATAAAAGCACACAGACCACTGCTTCCCCTGATCGCAGGGTTGTGAAAGCTTTTTAGTAAGGAGCAACTAGTTCGCTGTCGTTGAGGTTTTTATAATTTCGGCTGGACATTGCACATAATAAAATAAAAAACAGTACGTATTCACGAAAAAAGCACGCTGTAAGGAATATTCATAAGAAAAACGAGGCAAGTCAATTATTAAACTGAAATATTTGACAGCGATGACATGAAAGAGGATTGCACTTTCACGAGGAATGTTAAACGTCAAGCCATCGAAAACCAACCTTCAAAAGAAAAAGTCAGAGAATAAAGGTTCCGGAAACAAATTATCAAAGAAAGCTGTCTACGTATAGCGTGGAAAAACATGCGTTCGAGACTACTCAGCCAAGAATGTGGAGTTCAGTAACATGGCAGAGAGACGGCAGGGCTGGGCGGCAGCATAAGGCGGTGGTGAGGCTGCAAGCAGTAAACGCCCTACGGATTTCCAGTACAACCCTCAACAGCCCTGGGACCGCCGTCAACAGTCCTGGGACAACCCTCAACGGTCCTGGGACTGCCGTCAATAGTCCTGGGACTGCCGTCAACAGTCCTGGGACCACCGTCAACAGTCCTGGGACCGCCGTCAACAGACCTGGGACCGCCGTCAACAGACCTGGGACCGCCGTCAACAGACCTGGGACCGCCGTCAACAGTTGCTTTTGATCCGTCAGGACTGCTTCCACAAGTACAGTGTAGCTGTACTCGGCTACGGCAAATTCACAGATAATCTCCAATGTTTTGACTCAGCTAACAGTGGCAGCGTAGATGAGAAGAGGCGATGAAAATAGAAATAATATTAAGATGTTTTAATGGAAGCAACATAGTTTAAATTGCGTATTAGATACGAGGAAGTGATGTAATTTTTACAGGTGAAACCTGCATCTAAGCTTCAGATCAGAACTGTTCAGCTCCAGCTATCACTACAGTAGATGTATTACATACTCATGTACTCATTATAAATATATATAGATACACAGGGTGCCCATAAAGTCTCACAATTTAACAATTTATGAAAGATACGTACGTGGAAATTTTTGCTGAATAAAAATTAAATATAGAAGTATTTTTCCCTCACTTATTACATAATGGGCTCCATTAACCGCTCGAAGCACATTAAGATGGTACTTGATTTCTTATGTTCACTGTAGCATAGCCTCATTAGTAGCGGTATTGGCATCAGCAATTCTTTGCTTTCAGTCCGTGATGGCCAGTATCTTTGTTCCATGCATGGAATCTTCAACACAACCCCATAGAAAGAAGTCCAGGAGAGCGATATCGGGTGTATGAGGAAGTCGAGGAATTGGCCCATTCCTTCCAATCTCCCGTCAGGAAATGTTTAACTGAGGAAGCCACAAACATGCAGGCCCCAATGTGGTGGTGCACTATCTGGCTGGAAAATGATGGTTGGTTGAAGGTCATCCAGTTGTATCACATATTCCATGGGAAGCACCGAGCCTGTGTATCCGATTTTGTTTTAATAAATCTTGATGCGCTCGTTAGGAGTATGAATTTTTTAGGAGTTTATTAAGCAGTGACTCTGACTTTCTCATCAACATGATGCCTGAAACACGAATGCAGTGTGATTCAAAACTTTGATAGCCTGTAAGTACAATAGAACAATTCTGATTAAAATATCTCAATTACTTTTGTAATAAATTTGTCGAATTAGAAAGAGACTATTAATTCAACAAGCTTATGAATCTTCTGTAGTGTTAATTTTGACCTCAATTCGCAGCAACTGTAGACTCCAATTGTTTAATGATGTCCGAAAAGGCAATGAGGCACGCAACGCCCTCTGAAGCTTATTCAACAAATTTTTAATAGGGTTTAAATTTGGCAACTTTGGTGGTCACTCAATGTACTAAAATAATCATCCCACATGCTCAGGGAATCACCTTTGACGATGTTAGCCAGTGTTGTCTCCCTGAAACGTTGCATCGCCATCAGCAAAATAGGAATCCATCGAGGGAGTGAACTTGGTCATCCAGGATCTGCAAACAGTCGCAGGACGTCATCTTTTTGCTCCATGTCCAGCGCAGCCTAAACAGCTCCAGGTCAACACACTGCCTCCAGATGCCTACACACAGAGAGCGATTTATGAGTCCATCACTTCGTGAGGTTCTTGCCACGTTTTAATGCTTGCACCTTTCTAAAATGGGTATGCCTTGATTTATGGGTACCACACGACACGTTTCTAGGCCTCGGCAGTTCAGTTTCGATGTTTCTTAGCAGTTTGTAGCAGTTTTGCCATTTTTTTGCCGACACAAGTGGTTTTCTGATGCAGTTGCAACTGCATATATGTAATTTTTTTCCAGCTTATGATACAGTCTGCAGACAAAGGGTTTGGGACTTTCACAGAAGATAGTGCTTAACGGCAGCGTAGACCAAAGTTGATTTTGTTTAGACCACACGCGTCCAAGAATGCCTCTCTCTCTCACATCAAGAATTTGATCTCTACCATATTTCGCCATCTTGTTTCCAGCATGCAATCATTCTTTGTTTAGTCTTCATGTCTATATATGTTGTTGTGGAGGCATCATGCGTTCATAGGTCACTTTAAAAGAAGGCAGCAATGTGTCCTTAATCATTTGGTGTAACTGTCTTTTCCACGCGTCTTATTCTTACAGCTTTCATAAATATTAGGACAGTTATAACACTTGAGCTAGGTTATTACTTCGTTACACACCACACAATGTTACCGTGTAGGTTTCCTCTCAACAAAATGTTGCTGTAACAAACGCAAAGATGAAAAAATCCAAGACTTTTTGAAGAGGTCGTATACATGATATATGTTCGTATATCATAGATATATGCATTTACTTTTGCATGCTTGTATTTAGTAAGTGAAGCCGTGTTTTCATCAAGCCAGACTGGATCCTGCATCAGTAATAAAGTGTGCTTGTTCTGAAGACGATCAGTTGAAGCACAAAAAGCAGTCAAGCGGCAGCTAAATCCAGTACAAAAATGCAGGCACTCAAGTACTGATGCCACCGCCCCAGACAGAGAAGTCCTCTTCAAATCCATACGATCGCTGTCCAGACGCTATACCTGTTTTTAAACTCCTCACCCCATGGTGAAAAATACAAAGATAATACTTATTTCGATCTTTGTTATAGCAGATAGTTTTCTGTTTCAAATACTTGCATAATTTTTTCGTTCTGAAGTTTTATATTTGAAGGAGGAAGACGCTCCCGCTACTGGATTATGAGTAAAAGTTTCAACAACTGCGACTCGTAATTGCTGCACTTTCAAAAGCTAATACAGACAAACGAACAAAATAGGCTAGGATTAGAATCTGCGTTATTTATGCAGCCGCATAATGAGAGTCTGTACTCCCACTGACAAGGCTACAACGTAAAAAAATGTTAGGCTAACATGTAAGAGTGATAATTAGGAGCTAGGGCATGGAATACTGAGATCAAGGGTTTTCCTAAAATTTGACTATTATTCCTTCTCATTATCTACGCCCAGATGACCATGTTATTGCTGATTTACGTCGTGCGTAGCGAGATGACTTGCACTAAAATAAGGTCACAAGATATTACCAATGATGTGTTCTGCGCAGAGGTGCCGCATGAGTACAAAACAACTTGTTAAACCATCGTCACAGCCTTAGCTGTGTGCCAACGCTCGCACGTGTACAAGCATATCTGGTACAAGTGCAGCACGCATAAGCTCCCTGTATCCCACAGACCTCTAGTTTAAACGCGGATCTTTATATCAGTTTTTAGGTCAACTTGGTAACTTTTCAACAGCACTGGATGACGATTAGGTTAACCCGTGTGAACGTATGTAAGTTTTGCGGCAGCGTTTGTGCAAAACGCTAGTGACTGCCAACTTCCTGGCTGGCAACTCTGTACAAACAATGAAGACTAGACGGCCGTTCAATGGAAATAAGCCTCATAAAATTATAACTAAGTTAGCTTCATGAAGAAAGCAATCTACTCCACCACAGTAAAGAATAGGTGCGTTTTTTGTGTCGGACCATCCCGAATAAATTACCCGTTAGAATATCAACTAAGTCAAATTTTCCACGCTACCGAACTGAACATTTCTAATATTTTATAACTTTACTTAACCCCGTCCTGACGAGAAAAATAAGGATTCACTGATTTAATACACTGCGGCATTAGACCATAGTTCAAACTACTGCGTACGAGTGTATTATGGTAAATTATGACCTCATACACTCAAGCTACGCATATCAGGAATATGCCCCGATGAAGCAACATCCTCTCAGGCGGACATGAAATTTTTTAATTCAATCGCACGCTTTCCGGCGACATTTCTCGTCAAAAATCAATACAGTTAAATATCATAAAAAAACTCAAATATTATTTGGTAGATAGGTAGACATGCCCTGACATTTTTCCTTTAGCTAGGACAGTATTTTTTGATGCGAGAATGAGAAAGGAGACAGTAGTGTCGATACTGTTGCTCCGACACCTGACATGCACGGCTCCGAGTCCGCGCCAGTACCACCAGTACATCAGCCAGAGGAGTGAAGGATACGCATCCACATACGAGCCTAAAAATACATTTCCTAATATCAGTAAATTATCAGCATAATTCGCTTAAATGGTATACTGATAAGTTAATATACTGAAGTGCGAATATTGGCTTATGTAAAATATATCCGGACTGCATGATGCACACTACACACGTACATGCACACAATTTCCCACTTTAATGTTTTAACAAAGTTATGCGTTTTTGTTATGGCAAAATACGTCGATGCGACATGAAGTTACGATCAAGTATGCAAAAATTTTGAAGCAGCGATCTTAAGAAAATCAAGACTATCAAAACTAATTTATTCACATTCAAAAAAGCGGCACAAAATAGTCAGCTACCATTCGATTGTAAGCTGGTGATCCTGCTCTACTTTACTACAGGTGACGCCGCTGCTGAGCAGTTTCCTGCAGCGCTGCAGAGATTCAGGAGTTGCGGTAGCGACAGCGGCGTACTCGAAATTTACTGACTAGTAATGACCCTCGGGCTGACTTCTGAGGGTCAGGGCTGCTGTGTTGGCTGTGGCATGTGTGATCACCTGCTGCCTAGCATGTGTGATCACCTGCTGCCTAGCAGGTGTGGTCAGAGGTACAAACCTCCGGCACTATAAAAACTCGTCGCCTGTTTCGTGTGCATACCAGCACGTATGGTGTGAGGCTATCACTCACGTTCAGGTATGGGCAGATCCAGGCACAAGCCAGCACACGCGACACAGCACATCAGTAAACACGTGTGGCCCGCGTACGAGTTTCAATTAATTTGAACTTATTGTATAAATTGTTTTAAAAAAACGGATAGTGAACTGCAGGAAAATTATCAGCGATTCTTATGGGAAACATCGTTTTAGTGTGTAATAGAATATTCCAATCTGCTAGGAAATAACCTAATAGATGTTAAACACTGTCTATGTACACGGTAAAATGAATTGAAGTTAGTACAATACATTATTATATGCACAAGAATACAAGCGCTAATGTAGAAAGAATACTGTAGCAAACAGTTAGGTGATGGAACACAGCTTGACCAACCTAACAACAAAATCTCTGAACGCATACAATGGAGGAAATTAGAGCGAATAACAGAGAAAACAAAACTAGGGTGCAGGATAGAAATGGTTGGGCATGAAAAGCGCCAGGCCTAAAAACTGAGCGCAGGCCTTGACAATGCCTCATTATGGAGGACGCAAGGGTGCAGAGGGGGATCGTGAGGGGAGGAAAAACAGCATCTTCCTCACCACAAAACACAACATAGGTCCCTCGTGATGGACGCAAACAAGAGCCCTCGGCTCCGAATTGCCCTCTAAAAACTTTCACGCAGAAGAGATTCTTCTAAGTTGCACAATAATAGAGACTGTCAGTTCTATTTTTCATGATCCCACGCTCAGGTAATCCGTAACTGGCTTACAATAAAGCAAGCGGTTTTTTTTCTTTGCGATGAAAAATATGCACATATCCGATCATTTTTTTTTCCTACATGGAAATAATTAATTTTGCACAACCGTGTCTGTTCGTCAGTTGTCTACATGCAGTAATACGCATTTTCTAAAAACACTCTTACTCGAACAGACTTTCGAATGTCCTGTTTTGAACGAGTGTAGTGCGGCGTACAACAGCAATAGCAGTCTAATTTAAAAAAAAACTCAAAACGAATGCCAGTAAACGATCTGTGCCGGCTTTGCGAGTATTAATTGCCAAACAATCATAAATAGATTAAAAGTTGAACATATACCAAATTGAGAAGTAGGTAACGCATGAATTTAGTGAAAAATTTCAAGGTTCTCTGCAATTTTTCGAGTGGTGTACTCGAAGACTTGACTAAGAAGAACTTCGTGTGTATTTGTTGATACAAACTATAATGTTCCTTCAACTGTTCTCAATCAATTTATACATTCCGATCAAGTACCGTGTCAGTAAAACAGAAATAAAAACTATATTATGCAAAATTTTATCGTCGGACCCACATAAAAAGCGTTTCAGCCTGGGTAAATTTGAGTACCATAATGAAACGAAAAATAAGTAATATATCACGTAACATATAAACAATATCGGGAAAAATATATGAACGACTTTGGTTGCTCGAGACGCCGGCCTCCTGTACTAAAAAAAGAAAGAGAATCCAAGTACATTCTTAACAATAATCTACTTACAGTGCCCTGAAAATGTTTAAGAAACATGAAAAACACAAAATCAAATAATTATAGGTGATAAAGGTTAACATATTACATTGAATTCTTTAATTCTACTGCATATATTTCCTATTAATAGCATGGAAACATTTCAAAACCGTCTGAATTCAGCACTACGATAAACTGGGTATAAGTTAATTAAATCAAGTCCAAATTCAGGCATTCGCTTACACAGAAGTACTAACTGTCTACCTCTACTAACTAGCTAACGCAGGATAGAAAATCCTCCATGGAACAAACGACGGAACAACGAAAGCTTAATTCGCAAGGGGGAAAAAATTAACAACAAATCATCAAAATCGAATA
>VCRD01000797.1:33028-55488 GCA_006783055.1 Trinorchestia longiramus | reverse complement strand
TATAGTGATTTTTCGCCTGTCTTCCATACAGTTTCCGGTGGTAGTAGTGGGCTTAGGCGACCTGTACCCCATCGGGGATGACTGCTTATTTTCAAAACCGGGTAAAATTCTCCCGGCGATGTGGTTCATGTTCCTCAAAAACAGCGATGGGGTTCTAGGGTTAAGTAATAATATCCCTCTTTACGAGGCAAAAGAATGATCTCGACTAGCTGAATGCAACTGAATATTCACCTATCAATTCATATAAAAAGAAACTCGGGTCTCTAAAAAACAAATAAACACTTCACTTTGTTCATGCTGGTCTAATTATTATTTCAGAGTGGCTGCAATTCACTACTGCATTGATGAAGGTCGCTACAACACGAGAGGGTATCTGGAAACAATCAAGATCCACTCGCTCCACAAGGCCTCGTGTATGAGAGTGACGGACCAGCAATCCCTTGCTGTAGATCACTGCGTATACGTGAGAATTCGTTGAAATCTCCACATTCCTTGCATTCAACAGTTCAAGGCTGGGAATCTTCATTGCACTTTCATTCCTAAGAACGAAGCGAAGTTTAGATGTGACTAAAAGAAACCATACCTCTTGCTACCTCGAACATAAGGAAACTAACTGTGCATATTTGGAAACGCTTCTTCAGATAGAGAAACCAATTATACAGGATGCAGCAACATAACTTTTTTTTAGTTTTTTGGCTTTGAAAAAAAAAGTTATGATGCCGCATCCTCTATTCCCACAATGTTTTCGACTACAGCAATTTCTACGAAGAATGTCGAACGAGCATAAGCGGTGTAAAAGAAAACGTTTTTCTTCAGATGAATTTCAATTCTGATTCAAACAGGTTGGAGTCCGCAATTTCAATACCTTGCAACAGACATGACTACATACATTTATTCCCATTATGATGTATCAAATTGTTTTTGCACACTTATAAATAAGTATAAATAGAAAAACTTCTCACAAGCAAACTAACGCAACAAAAACGAAGCAATATGAGATGTGAATTAAAGAAGGAATGTTGCAAAAAGCCTGAACCAGCCTCAGGACGAACGCAGGTGTAATGATCAAATATTAAGCTCATAAATAGATCCTGAACAATTCCCGCTCGTTACTTTTGTGACTAATAAAGTAAAGTAAAGTTTTATTTCAACGATAAGTACTCGTATTTGCTTCGGATGTCTTTCGATTCACTCATAATCAAGACACCAATCTGCCGTACGCGCAATAATATTTCACTATACAAATTTCACATTGCTCGTCGCAGCATGAAGTGATCGAAGAGATCAATCGTAACAACCCCCTACTTGAACTTGGCATTACACCTGCGTGCGTCCTCGTCGACTGGCATCACGCTTACCCGTCTAAGCGTTCAGCAACCTATCGTTCCTTCCCAACTCACGGCCACGCTAAATCCACTTAGCGTATTGGGTAACATAAATCAGCTTAAGTGGGTGAAGTAATTGATATTTTGGCCGGACCAAACCTAAGTTAGTTTTGATTTTTTTACCGGGTCGCTTCCCGAACCAGACCAAAAACACGTCTACGCAACAGGTAATATAGATCAGCTTCCGTGGGTAAACCTATTGATATTTTTGCCGGACCGAACCAAAATTGATTTTTAATATTTTTCCTGGTTGGCGTGCTGAACTAAACCAAAGAAACATCTACGCAAGAGGTGATCTCTACGTCCTTGCATACGGCCCCAGAACAGCTACACTCACGTACCTGAACATATGCAGCACGAGGGCACTGAACATCTTGTCGACTGCAGCAACAGTGTTCATGCGTCTGGCGCAATCACGCCGACACCAATGTCACCACAATATCAAGAAGTATGTGTTAACACAGACTAAATATCACTATCATTCAACACACTTGAATCACAAGGTAAAATAGGAGATGGATCCGCATTTTAAGAAACAAATGGTTACTTTTTGCAACAACTTGCGCGTAGAAACTTAGAAAAGAAATACATGAATCACACTCCCTACACTGCACTCAGAAGAAAAAGAGACTAGGAATGAATTTCGAGACTTAGTTACACACAGCCTGCATACACTCTGAAAATGTCACAGTAAAAAAATATGATGGTACGCATATACTGTCACAAATTTATGGACATGAACACGGAATGTACGTGACGATGATATCACATCTGCTTAATGATGCTCATAGCAGTTTGATATTGAAAAAAAAATCAAAAAACACCATTTCTTATTGAGATTTCTCCATGATTCACGAAATGAAAGTTCACATACAAGTTCATCTTTTTTAAACGATTCAGAAAATAAAAAATTTGAAATTTCAATCAAAATGGTTGCAATTTAAAAAATGTTCCTGCAGATCTCAGCTAATAAAAAAATTGTTTAGCTTAACTAATACAAGCAAAGACAGACTGAAGCATTTCATTGTCCACAAATTAATTTTTTTGTGGAGTTCACTTCTAATTATAATAATGAAAGTAATTTGTTAATAAAAAGCCTTCGATAAGACTACACATTACTTTTCATTGTTGATGGTTCAAGAATGATAAAATTAGATTGACAATTTAAAACTCAATATCTTTATTGCTGAAAGTGGAAGTGAAAGAGCAAGGTAAGATTTTACGTGTTGAATCTTTTGAAGATTAATTAATGGATCTCAACAGACTGGTGGTTCTCAACAGACTGGTGGTTCTCAACAGACTGGTGGTTCTCAACAGACTGGTGGTTCTCAACAGACTGGTGGTTCTCAACAGACTGGTGGTTCTCAACAGACTGGTGGTTCTCAACAGACTGGTGGTTCTCAACAGACTGGTGGTTCTCAACATACTGAGCACATTTAAGAATAGCTCAGTGACGTCAGAGAGTCAGGTTATGAACAGTTGCAGGTTCGCACTAGCTCTTAAGCGTCGTCTGCAAAAACTTATGGAAAACATCTCCACTTTCTAAACCTCTAATGCACAAGTATTTTACTTTCGCAACATCAAATTAGGAGTGTGATTAAATGTACTAAATGCACGTAGATTTATGCAAAATGTTACTATTATAAGGCATAGAAACAATGTAAATGAAAAGCAAATATCAGCTGGTATTATAGAAATTCGATCTCAGCCAGATATTTAACACAGAAATTGGAAAACGGTCAGACAACGTCAATGATCAGACGTCGACACGCCTATCTAAATCTAAAATCTTTTGTATACTTTGTTCTGATGGAAGACGCCGTACAGAACACATTTCTCATTTATAATAAGAGAACTATACACCTACTCGTACATACCAACACTGAATGCTTTCAAATCAACTGTATTCCTCTCCACCGTGCAACCGGAACGAGGGGTTGCAAATGGTATATATATTTTACACTAACTGGGCATGCTCTACATTCTCCAAGACGTTAAATCAGTCAATATCACGCTACGTACCAAATTTCAAATACTTAATTTTTCTTCTACTATTATAGTTACCAAACTGTCTGGTGAGCAACAAAATTTTGTCCAAGGTAATTCGTTGGATACAGAATATTTAGTGGTGAAATTATCAAGAAAACCCTTCAATATTTTGGGCTGGCTTAAGTTAGATTTGATCACCTTGCTGACTTCGCTGAACCTTCTAACACATGTGAAGCTGGTAGTGACATCGATATAGTACAATGGCACCACACTGAAAACATACTGAAACTCTAACCCATTTTTCGGCAAGTTAGTGCCGGCAAATGACAGGAAACCGGCAACTGGAAAACTACGAAGTTTCAAAATTGGCAGACTAAGCGACTGTGCTCGAGCAGAAATTTTAAATTCTTGCTCAAGTTGAGGCTCGATTATCAACCCTGCTATTGGACCATACATATCCGTCATCAAATTCATAGTGGGACATGATGCATGGAAGGAAGCTGCAACCTACTCAAATATTGCATGTTCAAAATTCCGGGTCAGGCTACAAAAAACTAGATGCCGCCCAAGCAAGTCTGGTGACACGACTGCATTGGTGTCAACTATTGCGTTCAAGTGAACACAACACAGATGAACAAACTAAACCTTGCCCTCTACGCTCAGACACACATCGTCGTCTCAAAAAGGTTAAGAATTATTCCCTAATCTTTGCGTAGGCCTGTTTTCAGCCGTGCACCGATACAGCAAAAGTCCACTCAACAAACACATAGGCCTAAAGAAACCAATAGCGTTTGGAAGAGGCTCTATGTTCTTATCTTGAATATCACTGCTTCTTCAGAAGCTTTCTGACCCTCATAGCGTTGTACACTCCACTAACATAGAGGCTCACATACACTCCACAATGGTGTACAATTATAAAAAAGAGTGCTAACTACACCAGTACCAGAGAGAAGCTCCACGTATTTCCGCAGGACATAAGCCAAAGTCGCCGAAATAGTTTCTGTCTGCTTGCAAGACATTTCGAAGACACGTTTACTTTTAGACGAGAGTAAAAATCATCACTTTTCCTTCCACGCATGTTTTTCAAATTTGTTTCAAAGACTACTTGAAACTGGATGCATCGTGAGAATTTTATGATATTTTCAGAACAATGTAACTCCCGAAACAGGTAAATTCTTGCGGTCGGTTACGCTTAGCCCGGCGGCGTCCACAGCCAAAGCATGTGAGCGCTACACACACAACCTTCTACGCTGGCAGTCGGCCAGGTACTGAGCGCTTGAGACAACCTGTCGTTGGTGGGAGGTTTGCTATGTGGGTGGGAGACAGGTAAACTGAAGGGGTGGAATCGGGGGCACCAAATACCTGACGCAGTACATCTAATGACGTTCGGTTAAGCCCAGCAACCTTACACCGAATAACAAAATTCCCAGACGACAGAAACCTCAGATTATGTCATTTGACTGCTGCTGAGATCGTTGTTGATGACCTGACTATCAGTTTACATGTATTTAGCAGTTCAGGCGACCACCGGCAGATGGCGCACATTTCTTTTGAGCAGACAGGCGCGTCAGACATCCAGCCCACCAGCAGGACGCAGGCTCTACTGGATCCAGCCTGAGGCCCGTCTCCAGCTCATCACGCTTACGACGGTGCTGAACAGGCGCTTGTGCTGGACATGGTGCTGGTGCTGGACATGGTGCTGGTGCTGAACAGGCGCTTGTGCTGGACATGGTGCTGGTGCTGGATATGGTGCTAGTGCTGACATCCACATAAATACGTTATACACGGCCGCTGACCACGGTCATCTAAACTTGTTTTCATAAATAAATAGATTCCTTTTTGCAATTGGCCTTCATTACCAAGAATAAAATTAGTGAAGACAAAAAAAATGGCATAAGGAAGAGTTCTTATGGTATTCTTACACACGCACGCACTCCCTAATGTTAGACTTAAAAATAACGCTCTAGCGTTGTTATCTACGTGCATGGTATTATTAATGAATAAGTGTTTTAGGGAAAGTTACATCAGTAAACTCATCAAAATATTAGTATGATGGTCGACGTAGATTATTCCTGGGAAAATTAGCGACTTTACGGGTATTTTCAATTATGAAACTTGTAAGTTTCAATAACTTATCTTAGTTTCTGACCAGGTCACTATAATTCTGAACATTGCTATGAACAATCAAGTTGTGAAGGAATAAGTGCTAACTAAACGGATGCATATCTTCAGAGCTGCTCGAGTGAGAGTACAGTGTCACTGTAGTTAGGGTGAGCAAGCAGCCTAACACATCAACTGTATATAGTGAAAGTAAAAAAGTTTTACATATGTACTCAGCCTTATCTATTTGCAATTTTACTTCCGGCAAGCTCAACGTTCTTTATTTCATAGCAATTTGTGAATAGTTCTCCCCTATTTACCTACTATGTTTTTCATTAATTTTATATATATATATATATATCAACACTCGAGAACTTTTTACACTTTCTTCTAAAATGGAAGACAGAGCAACGTCTGACTTAGCCAGGCGACTGCTGAGTGCAGTGAAGAGTTCCTCCAATTCTTCGTTGAAAAGACACCTCCGTGTAGTACTTAGACCAGGGGTTCTGATCAACCTTTCTCTGACCTTGTACCGCTCAGTATTCTGACAGTTGAGCATGTACCCCTGAATTCTTATGACAGAAAGGTGAATACAAAAATAGAATTCCACTGAATGTTTAATAGAACTTTCAAGTTTTAGGAACTATAAACTACCATTAAATGTACCTCTTTAGATAAACAAATGTACTTAGATTTAGATTTGAGAGCCAGCGTTGGCCTTTAATTTCCTTTAATACACACACATGCAACAGGGTGGCATCTCAGAGTTTTTCTCCAGTGAGCCAGGGTCGTGTAAGCTACTTCCTCTAGGGCCACCCTGAGTCATTCCATGCAAAGGAACCAGCCAAGTGAGGGCATCACTGGGAGATCCAGCTCGTCATAAACAGCCCTCATGCTTAGCAGGTAGTCGCATTCTAGTCCAGGAAACTGACGATTCAGTATCAATGTCTCTTATTCCATGCATGCTGTGCTGGACATATAGGGGTACATGCGCTGCAAGTTGGGAACCCCTGATTTAGCCTCACGTCACCGGTGAGCTCAGCCGGCTGCACGACAACACAGAAGACTACGACAGCTTTCAAGTAATGCAAATAAACAATCACCAAAGCAAATATAGCTTTGGAAATCTCATGCGAGGAATTTTAGCACATAAAAACGATCATTAAATGGATACATAACTTAACATTAACTGAATGTTTGTATTACGGGACTACAAGCGTGCTCATGCTTCTATGTGTAGTATGACTGAACATTGGTTATCAAAGTTTCGATTAAATTCTACCAAAATCTTGACTAGATTATAGCATACACACGCAGATCTGGATAGACTTGAATCCAGTTTAGAGATCCCATCATAACCAAACGATTGTATATGTTCCATCGCTTTCAAGACCAAACAAGACGATTTTAAGTGTTCATAACCAAACGATTACTAGTGTTCCATCATCTCTAAATATTCGTTCTGGAGTCCTTGACAAATGCACTTGCCTGCTAGCGAAATGAAATGACAATTAGGATTCAATTAATACGCAGTCTTTTACTCGTTTTAACCTCTATGAGAACTACGGATTAAATCAAAGATTGTGAGTTATTTAAAACTTGAAATGCAATTTTTAACTTAAACACGAAAATTGACCGACTCACAGGGGCAGTTATCACGTGAAATGCTTCTGAGAGTTGAACGCTAGTAAATTGTATAGCAGCCTTGCTGAGAGCCTGCACATAGTATAATACATTTTTATTCTATGAGATTAAATGAACTGAAAGCTCTCGCTGGTGTATCCCCGTCGTTCATCTTCCCCCTTTTCCCAGCCAACATAAGTGACGAGAATTTTGATAAGCATAAGCATGTTCTAGTATCTGAAAATTCACACATGAAATTCAGCTTGTCCGAAGCTACTGGTCTAACATCAGTACGGCCATAAGCCCAACGAACGTGGAGTGTGAACTGCAGGCAACATAGCAAGAGAAAAGAGCTTAACTCGCTGGTATGCCGGTATGGATGAACTAGCACAGCCTGGCTACTATTAGGTTGTTACAAAAATAATGGCCGCTCGAAGGTCTGGGGTTTGAAAAGTAATTTTAACACAACTTTTTTAGTTTATTTTCGATGAACCTCGGCATGCATAACAATTAATGTGCTCATTAATATTTTGTAACTTCTTTTCAGACAGAACATAATTTTGAAGGATAGAATCCCTCCATGATGAACATGACAAAACATGACCTTCGCCTACTTATGTTGCACGAGTTCAAATTTGGGCACAACGCCTCCGAAGCTTCTGCCAATATCAACCGAGCATGGGGAGAAGAGTCCACAAGGGCTCGGACAGTACGAAGGTGGTTCGGAAATTGAAGAGGGATGAGGACGATGAAGAGGGTAGAGGACGTTTGGGTAGTCGAGAACGAGCAATTGCATGCGGTTGTTGAGAAAAATCCACGTCAAAGTGTTAGAGAAACGTCTCAGACACTTGGTGTCAGCATTGCAACAGTCTCGCGCCATTTGAAGATTATTGGAAAGGTGAAAAAGCTCGATAAATAGGTTCCTCATGAGTCAATGAGAATCAAAAGCTTAGGCGTTTTGAAGTGTACTCGATGCTCTCTCTGCGCAACACCAACGATTCCTTTCTTGACCGAATTGTCACTTGTGACGAAAAGTAGGTCCTTTATGATAACCGTAAACGATCAGGTCAATGGCTCGATCGTGATGAGCCCCCCAAACACTTCCCAAAGCCAATGTTGCACCAGAAAAAGATTATGGTGACTGTCTTGTGGTCTGCAATAGGTGTTATTCACTACAGTGTTTTTGGGAGTCAATGAGACCATTAATGCAGAGAGATACTGCAATGATCTCGCTGTTATGCATGCTCGATTGAGCGAAAAGAGACCGGCATTAGTGAATCGACGTGGTCCAATTCTGCTCCACGATAACGCGCGACCACATATTGCAAGAATGACCGTCCAGAAACTCACAGACCTGGGATACGAGACTTTACCACATCCTCCATATTCTCCAGATCTTTCATATACTGATTATCATTTATTCAAGCACTTAAGCACATTTTTGGATGGTAAAAATTTTAGGTCTAAACAAGAGGTGGAAACGACTTTCAAAGATTTTGTTGCATCACAGCCATTAACTTTTTATCAACAAGGGATAAATAATCTTGTAGTCCGATGGCAGAAATGCATAGCTGCTCAGGGTTTATATTTTGACTAAGTTGAACATCTCTATTGTTCATTTACCAAGGATTAAATGCATGCTGCTGAAATCGGCCATTATTTTTGTAACAACCTAATAGATGAAGTGATGTGTCATCAAAATGTGTAAAACATTAATGTGTATATCAGGGACATATTAAAAAGCGACGTAGCCACTGAAGTATATGTCGAGCGAGATAAAAGTATAATAGAATACGTTTGTACAGCGGATGTAATTGTTGAAGGCGTGATAAGATTTAATGATTCTTTGTGACAGTGAGTCAACAAACATTTCTACAGGTGCGTATAGTGACAGTGTTGCGCCGGTGTGCCAACACTGTTTACACAGTATGATACTACAGAAAGGCAATATTTGCCATCTATGCGATGCATCATGTTTTTCTGTAATACCTCTCTTGAAAAGAAGTGAAGCACAATATAATTCATCAAAGTAATTGAAAGCAGAAACAGTTTATTGAGGATCCAAAATAATGCTGGAGAGTAATCGCTTAACTTCAGAGAGCAGAAATTAAATTCAACCTTTACTTGATTTATTATTCTTTGATGAATTTATACACGAGGAATTTACTCAAAATTGCAGTCAGTTGCTTAATAATTGAATGTGCTGTAACGAACCTACGAGTGCAAGCCTAAGAAAAGCGAGTAATTCAGGGGAGCTAACGCGTTCAGTGTATGAGGCTGGAGCGACAACGCGTTCAGTGTATGAGGCTGGAGCGACAGCGCGTTCAGTGTATGAGGCTGGAGCGACAGCGCGTTCAGTGTACGCGCCTGGAGCGACAGCGCGTTCAGTGTATGAGGCTGGATGTTCAGTGTTACTGAGCGGCTTGAAAGTCTTGGTGTGTAACTGCATAACACCACCACACAACAAGGGTGGTCTCACATCACAGTGTTACAGTACCTTATAACAGGCATCCCATCTCCCAATGAAACGATAAATTCGAACAGTATATTCGGTCCCACAAGACAGTGTAGTAGAATCTCAATGGAAAAAAGGTCTACAACAACATAGAGCAGTAGAGTAACTCTTAAGAACGCTGTAATAAGTTATCACACTCGTAGAATGTAGAGTGTGCTCTACAAGGACTCGCTTACCAACTGTAGGTGCAACAAGTTTACTTTTATTGCAAGTGCTCAAAACATAACGTATACAGTTATTGTAGATGTAGCAACTGCAGCAAAGATGGCGGCCTAAATAAACTGCAGATGCATAAATACATTAAATAATTCAATTAGTGATGCATAAACGCAGAAATAACAGCATACGGAAACAATAAAGGCGGCATACGCAGCGAATGCAAGACACAATGGCCTGTAAACTGAGTACGTCTGACGCCAACACGGGCAGTAGACGCAATAACTGCAGTACAAACAATGCGTCAGTACAGAGGCCGCATAGCCATCTAGGCAAGACCTGCAGTGTTCAGAAAACAACATGCAGGGAACCACAAAGCGCTTGCTTTTGCGGTGCCTCGCTTTTGTTTACAAAGCGCGCACGGCGCAAAGCTACCCGGGCTCACACCTGTATACAAGCGGCACGCAGTCACGGCCAACTGGCGGAAATGAAGGCCAAACAACTAAACAGGAACTTCAACCAACAACGTCAAGATGCAAAGCACAGCTACCGTGTCCTGCTGAGCGTCTGGCACGCGGCCAGTGTCTCAGGCAAGCGTATGGGGGAATATGTTGCTTCTCTGTTGACGCACTGATTGATAAATTTCATTGCATATTACGCTGTCAGGGTTGTTTCTGTATCACTAATCCCCTATAAAATTGAATCACTACCATTTACGAAGACGATTAATTGAAAATCAAAAGAGTTGGAATAATTTCTGTTCTTATAAACTCTGATGTACAAAAGCCGCCGCGAAGATAGGCCACCACCTAGCAGGAGTTGGCCTCACATTTCACGACATTGCTGCTGGTTCTCGTGTCTTGTTCAGTAGGCGAGGGTGTGTTCCGTGTTGCAGATTACGTTGAGCACAAATAAATGCTCATACCAGTAAACGTAAACAATAAAATTAATCTGTTGATCACCTTTTGGCTAGCCTACTGTGCAAAATTTAAATTGTGGCGATATTTTGTCAGAAATGTACTTAGTTAAAAATCGGCATCCCAGATATCCACACCTATACAGTAACTTCAAGGGATTTTGCACCTTGTAGCCTCAAAAGATTTCATGCACTAGATATCAATTGAGCTTGCTTCGAGTACGTCTTTACCTCCATGCTGCGCGACTGCATCTTGAGAAATATTAGTGACTCCACATACCTCATACCTCTTAAAGCTAAAGTTTACAAAGATTGGTACATTATTATTTTTTATAATAAGCTAAGGGCTGGTAAGTTTCACCTAAGCTCACCAGCACACGAATTACACGCAGCGAGCTGAGAACGCATTTTACATTGTGTTCAGAAGCTAGAAAATACCAAAACGGCCGGCGATAGAACGTTTATCTTAAATAAATCACTCCAATAATGAAGGTCGTGGTGCAATATTATATTCCTGTAGGTATACACGAGCAAAAAAAATGGCTTTGAAGTAATTTACGATTAATGAAACAAAAATAGAGAAATCGATCAACAAAATTCTGGCGCGCTCTACTTGAAAGCTTTGAACCATAGTCTCTACAGAAGACGATTTCAAAGAGACACATCACCCATCTTGGCATCAATTTATTTCACTTTATTATTATTTAGGTGAAAGTTTCAATTTCAAAATCAAGTCCTGATTTCGGGGTAGAAAGAAGTAGATTTATTATTTAAAGAGCTCACACTAGTGTGAGTTCTTTATCAACTGCTAAGACGGAGGCCCAAATATTTCTAATTTAATCTGACCGACCAATGAAGAATGGAGCTTAAATATAATAGTCCTTGTTCCACTATCATCGAAAATTGTCCGTTTTGAGGGATAGCTGCTAGAACAAGGATTTTCAAGCTAGAAAACACGAAACAAAAGTTTCACTGTTTCGTGGTTACAGAATATAACATGGGAGTTTCACTCGAAAAATCACACGGAGATAATAATCCCACTACATAATGATACACAGTTTGTTGCTTGCTTGGTCTGTCTTTCTGTCACGCTCTTAAAAATTTAGATAGAAGAAAATTTGGTAGAGTACACGTGTACTATATGCATTGTATCGTGGATGCTGAAGGCACATTCTTCTATGTGGAAACTCCTTCGTAAAGCCCGCGTCCACTGGCAAATTAAACAAAAAAATTCTGTAAAAACACGTGAATGTTTTCATGTGTAAGTCTACTAGTATATCATGAACAATACCTCAAGTGGATTCCATGCATTGGATAATTGTTTGGTAGGTTTATAAGAACACTAACATGTTACTAAACAACTAGTCAGGTGCTGCCTCTAAATTAGGCGAATGCCACGGTCTGGAGATGAAAATATTATTCTGACACGCGTTGGAAACATACAACAGCAGAAAAGAATTACAGCAAACTCCTATACCAGAAAATAAATTCCGGTAAAACTTGTTCACACAGACGCCAACCTATAATTAATTTCAAACCAAACATTGACTATTTGTCTAATGATGTTTTTGTGTACGTAAATTTGTAACGATTGAAAGGTATCAAAGCTACATAGAAATAATATTAGACCTAATCAGATCTGAACAAAATTAGTAACAAATAGATACTCTATAATAAATGCACTGAGTGTCGGTATCGAATTTCAGCAGCAATTTAATCAAAGAATATTATTGTAATAGGAGACGAAACCATTTTTAATGTCAGCTTAGAAATATTTCATTAGAACGAGCACTATACGTCGAGCTAAGATGAACAAATGGAATGAAAGTTACATGCAATTTCTATAAATCTTCCCTTTTTAAAACCTCGTGGAAAAATGCACTACAGTACTCGTAATAATGTTGTACAACACTTGTACAATTTGACCCACAAACATGAGTTACTTGTTGCTGTTCAAGGCCAGTACAAGGAAGAATTCATACAAATTTTCATACTAAGATGCACGATGCTCGTGCATCACGGCATCTGTTGAATGCTGCAATACACTTAGAAGTAATGAATCCCTTGCACTTTGAAGGAGACACGGACACAGGAATTGATCTTAAATTTTAAGTACTTGCCCTTCAATGGAGCACAACGTCACTGTCGCAGCTAGACCTCACCTGTGACGAAAAATATTTTCTTATATTAAAGATAAATAATATTGCCCCAGCAAGATAAATCGACTCCATGAATCCCTCATAAAGGTATCCAAGTTCTTAAAAGAAAAATATTATTAATTTACACAACTTTAAGGCAATAAAATATACATTTTTACTGCAAGTTCATCAATATAAAAAATGACCAATCCAGCCACCGTATGGATGAAACCTTATTCTGGTTCATGAAGCGATACTGCAAAGTCATCAAACAAAAATGTCACAGTATAACCCAAGCAACGACAAAAAAACGGTAACTACAGCCTGTGCTTTGCAATGGAAGGTAGAGATACAACGAGGGAGACAGTGTGCCACGTGGGGCTTCCCTCACACTGTGTCTGCTTCTTTACTATTTAGTGCTTCAGCTTTTCTTTAACTACTCTGGTGCTATTTATTTGCCTGCAAAAAAGATATGCGACTAAATTAATTCTACGAAGACTCACAATGAGCGATTCCTGTAATCAGTTATGAGTTGCTTCATTTAAATTCTCTCTTCAATTATTTTTACGATGAAATTACTTTTTCTGGTTGATCTGCAACCCAGCGCAACTTTAGGCCCGGTTTGACATATATAACACAAAATACCCATTAAGTATCGTAGGATAGCACGCACAACGTATTCGACGGAAATCCCCTGTATTCCCAATCAAAATTATCCTGGCAAAGTAACTCGATTTTTCGCACTGGTACTTTTATGCACATGAAATTTAACTAAAGAAAATGCTAACTCACCCCTGACCGTCTTCACTCTAAACTAAACGTCAAAACACCAAAAATGATAGCACACCAGTGAATCACCTTTACTTGGCTGGAAACCTCTGTTCTTATCATCCGATTTGCTGATAACCTTTCTTCAAATATTTTCCACCACGGAAATTGATAACAACTGCTCGGCACTAAAATTACCAGTGATATATCTATTGATTTCAGATACCGGCATCATTTGATTATAGATTCCCTCACTTTTAAACATAAATATTTTAACGAGAGTCTTCTGTCATAGATCTCTAGCACTCCCTCAATTCAGAGGTCAGTGATTTCGAGCACGCAGCGCCCCATGAACAAGACTCTGTATCTCAATGGTTCAATACTCACAAAATAGATTCAATCATTTTCACGTACAAATCTCTCAAACGTTCAGCTTCGCTACAAGATAATCTTTATGTACGTAACGTTTTATTCCGACTCACCAATGTGAATCCTTAGCACATAACTTCTTAACACTATACTAAGATGTAGAACTGCTCAACATAACGTTATACGTCATGATGCATAGAAATCTCTTAACATCACAACCTTCTTTAACATACCACTCTGGAACACAAAGCCGTGCATGCAAGTGCTCCCACACGCACAGAAGCTCACCTTGAGCTGGCCCCTGAGCTGGTAGCTGTGAGAGGAAGTTTGCCTTCGTCGACGTGGCTCCTGCAGTCCGTGAGGGTTGCAGGGCTTCTGTTTTTACTGTCGTAAGAGACCAAGCCTTCAGCAGGGGGAGCCTCAACACGCACCGGGGGATCGTGACTCACAAGACCGTATGTTTTTTCAGGGGTTCCAGGTAGTGACTCGCCGCTTTCGCTCAAACACGCGCCCTCCACCTGGAGGAGAAACCAGGATTTTAGATTTCATTACAGACCCGAAGAAGGCAGGGCAAACAGATTGATGCTTAGCGTTTTTTTAATTTTTCGAGCATATATCTGAAAGGAAGAATCATGAAAGGCTTTGCTGTCAGTTTTACTCCGTATTTAGTCCCAGACAGTTTAGTTTGCGAGCCTGACTGAATACATTAATAATAGCACAAAAATTTTCGACTAAAACTGGATAGACTGAAACCCTCGCTGTAGTCTAGATTCTTCTGCGTTGAATACGCTGTAACTGCTGCCACGCTTCCATATTCATTTGTAAATATATACACTATCTTCAAATGGACTATTGAAAATGCAAATATTCACCTCACCCATTAATCAAAAGAGACGTCTTACCTCAAATTTTTGTGACGAGGACCGGTCGAGCTCGTCTTCGGAGCGATCAGTGCTGACAGGCCTCGCAATACTCTCCTCGTCAGCACGAGACCTTCCTAGGCCGCTTCGTCGAGACCCTCTTCCTCTACGAGGCCCACGGCGTCTGCCGCTGGCGTCAGCCTCTGCGTCGTCGAGGTCGTCGTCAGTTGTGTCTCCTCTTATCTCCTGTGTCAACTCGAGCTCGTCTCCGCTCTTGTAGGCCTCTCCGTCAGCGTCCTGAGGAGGGCGGGAGGTCTCTGCACCAACGGCACCTGCAGCACAAGTGAAATAAACGTTACGATCATGTTTGGTGGTACTTGCAAACAAATCGTCACGCATACTGCGATAATTTGATAATTCGACAGTGTAAAAGATTGTCAACGTATTTGAGCTCCATATCTAGTGAGTACGATGATATTATAGCAATCTGAAATGGGTTCTAGAATTGATTTTTCCGATGGAAATTTTGATACTACTTGCTTACTAGGATTAAAATTGTGATTTGAGGGCAGGGTGAGACTTATCCTCGTCTTGCATAGTCAGACAGAGCTGTCAGTCTGACTATTCGCTGGCTGAATAGACTTACTAGTCAATGGCGGTCACACAAAAAATTCTACCGAGTTCCGCTCACGATTTGGACGCTATTAACAATGTACAAGTTTGTACAACAGAGGTTCCCTGTCTTAATTCCCCAATGAACCAGTTGTGAATAGTAGAGATGTACGTAAATTCCTAACTTTTCTAGACACGATCCGAGTAAGAGTCTTTCTATAATACACATAAAAGTGCTTCGTAAAACACAAAATTTGTAGTGTACTAAAGAGTTTCAGAAACATCACACGACCATTTTGGTAAATATTTTCGTACTTACAGAGAATTAATGCGTCCCAATTTGGAAACCTCTGGTATCTATAATGGCTAGCAAGTTAATCTAAAGATCTTAGATCTGCTCACACAGCACAGGTGAAGCTGAAAGCTAAAGCTGCCTATGCAGCACACATGAGATGCTCTTCATGTGATGCTCAGTCGGCAACTTTATATCAATAATATCGAACAGCCCGGGACTGGGAGTACGAGCAGTTTACCACTACATGAGAGTAATTGCAAACGAAACATCGCAATACTTTACATTAACGCCTTTAATTCTCTTGAAAAGCTCCCAGCGAATTTTTTAACCAGAAATGATTTATCCGGATACTTCTTCTCTTCTCAGGAGAGCAGCTGTCAGATGCATATGCAGTTTTCAGTTACATCATGCGAATACGATTAATTTTCTTTCTTAACTAAAATAGAATAGAATTGAATAGAATAGAATAGAATGAGGCTATAGGAACGAACCTTCTGGCCCATTCTTGGGTCGGATAATTACTTCGATAATTATTCGGTTGTTTTACCCAAGTCCCATGCCGTATTTCTAGCCGCGTCAACCATGTCGGCAACGGGATTCGAACCCGGGTCTTTCCGCTCGCAAGCAGATTCGCTCACCAGTCGACCAAGCTGGTGATGCTAAGCTAAGCACTACCTCGTGTTAACTGCTTCAAATTTAGAGGCGTAGACAGTTTGCCTTATAGTAATACAAACATTGCAGGACAATAAAACTGAACTCAATTTAATTTTGCAACATCAATTGAAATCGTTTATTCATGAAATAATTTTTTGATGTCTACATGTGTGCTGCATGTGCTCATTTAAAACGGGGCCACTCAATGAAATGTGCAATGAAGGGAAGTAACTGCAATATGCTCAATGATGAACAAAGTGTAGGATCCCAGTCTCATACACCACAGTCCCATACACTGCAGTCTCATACATTACAGTCCCATGCACCACACTCCCATTCACTGCAGTCTCATACACTACAGCCTATTGAGTTATGCCAAATTCCCTCACTGTGACGCAGGCTTCTCTACAGCAAGTCCAGTGAAAGGAGTTGCTGTTACTACTGAAGGTGGTTTTCTAGAAACATCCGCAGAAAAATTTTAAGCAACAAATTTTAATTGCTTCCGTATGTTTTTTTTCAGAATAGTCATCACTATGACATTCACCACCAGTTTAATTTTTCAAATTTTAATAATAGGCAAACACTTGAGGAACATAACTAATTAATCACCAGGATTTATATCTGGGATTGGTATTTACGTTTGGATATTTAACGGAACAATGGAAGTCAGTTCAAGTTCAAGAGTCCATCTGAGTCTCTGCAGACTGTCACTTTACTATTTCAGTATGACCACAATTCTTAACAAGTTTAAAACTGTGCTGAGAGCTTACCAAAAACATCATAACAGCTATAAGAACTGGAGAAAATTATTGTTTATGGGTTCCACTCGAAGTGAAAATAGATAAATAGAAATTCCACTACGTAGAAAGCTGCGTGTTATACATGCAGTAAATTAAATGCTTACCGTTTGCCTTCGGAGTGTTGCTCTGGTCCGTGCCCGGTCCTGCTGAAGCTAAGCTCGGCACGCTGGTCACGTAGAGTGGAGCCGCCACTGACGTTTCAAAGCCGTTACTCCGACGAGTCTTTCCCGCTGCGTCTTCAACACCAGGAGTCGCTGCTGCTGCTGTGCTCTGAGTTGCGTGGCTGGAACTAGAGCGATTGTCTTGCTGTTGCTGCTGTTGCTGGAGGAGTTGTTGCTGCTGTTGTTGGCGCCCTGAACTTGTCTTTTCTTGTTCCTGTAAAGACCAGGAACTTTAGAGCCTTGAGCAACAGAATTAGAATTAAATGTAAATCGGTCATTTTTTTTCTCTTTGAATGACACTCGCCGACAGCCGCCACTCGTTTGCTGACTAAAGCATATGAATATCAACAAGCAAAATGCGGTAGGTCCTCATAGTTTAATGCATGGCTATTGCATGCTCGAGATAAGGACCAAACGTTCAGAACTTAACATGTCTCTGTCACGGAGTCAAGCTCCGTCTGCCTGCACAGGGAGACAGGCCTGAGGCACAGGTTCGTGACGATTTTATTGTATCCTTTCCCTTGTATTTCACTACCACCAACCATCCCATAACATCTGCCTTTTATCATAGAAGTTTTTGAACGAAGTGGAAATGTCACATTTCAATTATTTACCGATTTATTTTTGTCAGTGTATTTCCTTTCTAATCAAGATTGAAACTGTTTCTATCTCATGAAAGTGATTCACAGCCTGGGTATTGTGACTTAACTGCAGCACTCACCTTCTTCAATACTTATGATGACCCTACGTGATATTCAGGAGCTATTGACCGAAACTGTTACATGTGACAGTGCACCGCGTAGCTCTTCTCGTACTGAAGAAACATTTGCAGCGTTAGGCGGGCTGAACTTCAGTGATAAGTTTCTAGAGCGTGAAACAGACTTCAGTTCTTAAAATCCAGAAAGCTTGACACACTTCTTTAGTATCAAGTGGGACTTACAGTTCTATCTTTTTATAGTATTGAGCGCGTGTGACATGAAGCTTTTGGTCTGATGAAAATCTTGGAGCTGCATCAATGGCGGCGGAGTTGGGACGGATGGAGGTAGGAGTCAAGGCTCCAGTGAACACAGTTACTCAGTGGAGCACGTGACCGACACAACGGCAGCGCCAGTGAGGCAGTTGTGACAGCAGCAGACACAGAACTGATAGAAGCAGTGACAGGAGTAACAGCAGCAGAGACAACTGATAGAAGCAGTGACAGGAGTAACAGTAACAGAGACAGGACGAACAGCAGCTGTGACGGACCTAGCAGAAGTAGTAGGAGTAACAGCAGCTGTGACAAAACTGACAACAGCAGGGACACAAAGAACAGCTCCAGTGACAGGAGTAACACAAGTGACAGGAGTAACACAAGTGACAGGAGTAACACAAGTGACAGGAGTAACACAAGTGACAGGAGTAACACAAGTGACAGGAGTAACACAAGTGACAGGAGTAACACAAGTGACAGGAAGAAGAATAGCAGAGACGCGACCAAAACAACAGCTGTGACGAGATAAACAGCAGCACTGAGAGTACAAACAGCAGCACTGAGAGTACAAACAGCAGCACTGAGAGTACAAACAGCAGAAATAATGACATGACAGCACTGGAGGGACAGTCCAGTACTCAGCTACCCTCCTTTTCCACCACGACCTCCACTCCCTCCAGCCACAAAAATATAGGGTGCAGCAACATAAGTTCCTCTTCCCAAAGCGCTTTGCTTTGAAAAAAAGGAAGTTATGTTGCTGCACCCTGTATAAGGACGACCTCAGCAGTACGCATAGAAACAGCTAGCGTAAGCAAATAACTGTATTGCATTCAGTTGGGACGCGGTTACCTTCAGCCGAAATAACCCACTACATTAAAACGAAAAACAAACACGAATCTAACGCCGAAAAAATAGCATGCACTCTATGCAGCAATTTTACTTATCAATCCATGGGCCTGCAGGCTGGATCTGTATATGTACTACGAGTCTAGTAGATTATCGCAACAAAACGGTCATGGAAAATTGTAAGCGAAATGAAGATAAAGTAATTTTAAATGCCCCTGCTGGTGTAGAACTCGCACGCCGCTGGCCCTATCACGCTTAAAAACTATCGCAAAGCATAAGGGTTATATTATCTTTCGAGATATAGGACGTGATAAACTCTAAGGCACCTTATCGTTAATATTTACGATAGATCGCATGATCATGAAAAATGGAAAGTTTCTCGCCTCTATCCTGACAGATGAGCAGAGCTCACAAAGAGCAGAAGTAAACCAAATAGAAAAAACTCAAGAATAAGAATGGCCTGTCGAGGTTCTCAGTTTCCGCCATGACAAGCATTGGAACAGGAAAAAGGACGATGCCCAATTTTCCACCAGTCACTGCCAAACACCAAGACAACCAACACCACGCACTCACATCCATCGCCTCGATCAATGCCACCAAGAAATACCTAGACACATAAGGACATCAAAACTACTGTTTCAAGAACAACTAAACGAACCCGGTCGGAGGAAGTATATTTTTTCATTTATTCTCTCAGAAATTCGTAACGTGCTTAGCAGCATTCGGTACTGATACGGCATTAGGAACATTCCAAACTTATTTAAAAATCCGTATTTTTAATTCTACCAAACTCAAAGATTCCGTTGCAAGAGGTAGAAATACCTTTTTCATTGTTTAAGCCGCAAGGCAAAATGTTAGAAAATGTTTAGTATTCAGTACCATACATGACGTATATCCAATTAGGCCGACACTTGAAGAGACTCGCAACTTGCTTATCTTTACGCAAGCACTCACCTGGTGAGGCAGCTTGGTCATATCCACAGGCTTGATCTTCTTGAGAGCTGAGAGCCTCTCGAGACGCTCCCGTGCCTGTTGCTCTACAGCGATCACGAAGGCGTCTTGCACGTTGGCTGTAGCCGCGAGATCGTGAGCTATGGTTAGGAGAAACACTGCTTGTTACGCGATATAACAGAGACATGGGTACAAAAATAGTGAGGTGCAACTCTGGAACTTAGGGTAAAAATTGTAAACATAACGAAACACTACGGAGTTTCAAAAAGGAGATAAAAATTTACACTATGTATTATAAAAGGGGATAGTTTCCAGTCAATAATAAATGCGCGTTTATATACATGGAGATAGAACATTTTTGATCGCTATCAGTTACCCTACAAAACACTGAACGTACCGTCAAAAATAACACCACATTTACATCCATAAAAGAGGCCAACAAATATCGCACGTTATTTATTAGAAAAGAAAATACATTTACCGTGCTACTATTATGACACTTAAAATTCGTAACACAATACTAGTACTGAATGGCCTATTATGCGTGTGATTTTTTTCAGGACTGATGATGTACCTGGTGTTCGAAATGTTTCCAAGAAAAGATAACATTTTATTAGGTTGCTCTGTCTTGAATTATCAAAAAGTATTCTTTATGCAAGACAATGGCATGTATTTGTCATAAACAAATGATACAAGAATACGAGTACCTGGAGAGATCATGGAAACTTGAAAACATCACCATGCTGTTCCAATAGAAACATCTCTTTACATTGCAGTCATTTGATGCTGCGTTCATCAAAGTCATTACCACAAAATGAGGTTTTTGACCAGTCAAATAATACATATAATCAAATCATACATATATGAAATCACATACACTGGAAAATTATACTTACTGTATAGCCAATCATAATAGGCCCCAAATGCATGGAACAGTTTATGCATACACAGCTGATCTAGAACCGAATTCATTTATTTAAGGCATTTGCCAAGCGAGTTTGATAGTATGGCTTTCATTCAAGATTTTTTTTAGGAACTTGCCAAACAACGAAAAAATAAAATATGGGCAAAATTAACCCATTCCGACTCATCAGTTACAATAAAATTAACGAGCAATAATGAACAAGATTTACAGTATATAAGCAACAAAATAGACGGGTAGTTTGGATCATTAGACTATAGAAGGGTGCTTTAAATAACATACCGGTATATCTTCAAATTTATCCGTGTGATTGCTACAACTGCATGCCTACTGAAATACTTTAATTTTAGCGGAGCTTAGATTTAAACAGATCACAAAACTGGTTTTCGAATGGTTCAGAACCCAAACTACAAAGCCATAAATCGACAAAGAACCAAGGAAAAAACGATAAGAAAAACATTTTGTTTACTCTCCTTCAAATACTCTCCACAAAACTTCTTCAAACCTGGAAGTTTTTAAGCTGCATCCATCAGCACAGAAGTTTTACCATTTTTTCCTCATCCCCCAGATCTCTTACGAACGAAGTGTCAATTTTAGTAACACTTTGAGCAGTTTGCTCTGTAATAAAACACTCTGAGAATAAAAAAATGTTAAAGAGCATAGACATCGAGCTGATAACTCTTGTAACCTTGTGAACTAGCAATGAAGGTACAAATTAACGCCTCTTTATTAAGATAGAACACCAGAACGCAACGAATACTTCATTACGAAAATATTTCTTGCACGTGACTTACTAAACAGAAGATGCATTGTTTTATAAGGCATAAATTTATACGCGCAAATTTTATTCCAAACTAACAGATGCTCGTAAATAAGTAATTGGTGCCAGCCTCAAACATCACGCAGATACAGATACCATTCTGCGAGACTGTCACCAGCACCAGCAACGCAGCCAAGGTGAACAGCAAGTCCTGACGGCGCGTGAGCAGCTGGTGTGTGCGGCGTGATCACAGATCAGTTATTTAGTTGTTTATAAGCGCACAATTCTTGAAGATGAGAATCAAAACAAGGGTTGCTCTCGTCATACCTGACTACTGTTCTCATTGCTCCAGTACAAGTTACCATTTTGAAGCCTAGGCTGATATCTTGCGCTGTTTAGAATAGAATAAGGCAATAGGAACAAGCGGTTTGGCCCATTCTTGGATTGATACCAAGTCTCATACCGATCTGATACCCAAGTACCATGCCATAGTACCCAAGTCCCATGCCATAGTACCCGAGTCCCATGTCATAGTACCCAAGGCCCATGCCGCGATACCCAAGTCCCACCGTAGTCGAGTACCGCAGCCACCGTAGTCGAGTGGTATGCGGCCCGTGTTCTGTATCGGGTCTCTGCTTGTGCAGAAAGACTGCGTGCGGGTTCGAAACCC
>VCRD01000797.1:5288-28276 GCA_006783055.1 Trinorchestia longiramus | reverse complement strand
TGACAACCGGAGGTTGTAAGTGACATTGCTCAGATGGTTTACGCTGGAAGTTAAAGTGAAGTTTTAAAATGGCTAGATAACTTAAACACTCTCCTTTGCTTTACTCGCTAAAACACATTATCTCGTAAATTCCGCAAGAACGTGATATAAAAAATATCATGTCTGATTAATAACTGAATTTTTTAAATGAACGAAGCGGGTTCAAGAGTGATGGTAAATTGTAACAGATTACTAAGATATGCTTCCATGACGCACAGTTACAGCAAAACAATGAAGTTACGCATTCATCAGCCACTCCACAATCATTCCTCAGTTCTTGCATGCAATGCCTTTACGAGCACAGACAGCGACCGCTGTTTTAAGAGCAAAAATTAACAGAAACGTAAGAACGGCGGACGCCAGGCTGCGAGTCATTACAGACCACTAACTTTCTATTCGTGATCACGCCTAGGTATAGCGCAGTGTGGGTGCTTACACTTCGGACTTCTGACTCGTGTTTCATGACCAGGAAAACCTAACAGAACCGACACACTAAAAGCTCTTGTTTGTTCCACATCAAATTGAAGTCTGGTGAGCCACATCCCAACAAATGTAGGCGAGACTTCACGTAATCTCGATTCAAAACTATAATTAACAAGTTGAAAATACGCGTGCCTGGCGTACGCGAAATTTTAAAAAATGTTTTCAATGAAATGGTGTCAGTGTGTTAATATTTTGGTACATAGCAGTTAAATACAAAATACTGTTATTCTTAGGGTACTAGAGTTTGACAGAGACTCAGTACGGTGCCCCCACTGTAATATACAAGTAGCACCGTGTGAACAGGAGCAGCAACACACAAGTAGCACCGTGTGAACAGGAGCAGCAGCAACACACACGTAGCACCGTGTGAGCAGAAGCAGCAACACACAAGTAGCACTGTGTGAACAGAAACAATAATATTTTGACCTAATATTTTGAACTGGTAATTTTCCTTTCGAATCTTTGTGTTGGACAGGTGCAAGGAACACTTGTAAAATATGCTGCCACGCATAAATACAAAGTCGCTATGATTATGTGAAACAGCGTCAACTGTAGCAGTACGCTCCGATCGAATTAGAAAATTGAGAGAGTATGTACGCCAAACTGCCCACGCAATAATGCAGTGATTGCGCTATTTCCATGGCAATATTAGTTATGAAATAGAGTCGTAGTGAAGTCCTGCTACACGCCACTTAAACCTCTAGAGTCAACAACCCGACAGACGTGTCACCAACGGACTAGAGCTAACATTCTGAGCGTCTGATATATGCTGAAATTAGGTAACTGTTAAATTGTTTGCATGCAGAATTATAATTGTAAGCAGTACGTGTCTTGGGCAAGCTCTAACTGTAAAGACTACAAGCTTTTCACGTGTAGCAGTACACCCCTAGACTAAGATAATCGAGTAACATCTGAATTATATAAAAGATGTCCATAAAGTCTCTTAACCATTTCAAAAAATTATTAAAAATGCAATTGATAAGATATTTCATTCAAATTTGTTCTATTGTATTACGTGTTTATTAAAGTTTTTAATCAATTTTTGCATTTGTGTATTTCAGGGATCCTGTTTTTGAAAGAGATGCTGTTGAGACATTATGAGAGACTTTTATAAGAGACTTTATGGACACTCTGTAGTTCGTCATCCCAAATTCAATGAAAATAAGTTTAACTCCGACAACTAACTCCAGGACGCACTGTAAAAAAATGTTTCTCGCAGGAAAATTAATTTCAAGCTCCGAACTCCACCGTTGTAGCTAAACTAAATATGCATCATGAACTAAGGTCATGCTTGCCTCAAGATCGAGTAATACATCAACAAAAGTAAATAAATATTTTGACAAGGGCTTTCGAGTCCTAGAAGACGATCCTGACTAGTACCCTGTCATTCTTATAATTTTGTCCACAAATATCTGTGGCTATTAACATTCGAGTAATATTTTGAGACAAAAAATTATCATGTCTAATTGCTTGTGTTGAATTTCAGTTAAAATGATGTTCAAGTGACGATAACTCGCACAACATTGCAACTACAGCCGTAAGAAAAGCATTTCCGCTTCAGGGACAGAGAGATACTACTCCCTCCGGTCCAAAATTGAAGGGTGGAAAGCACTAGTGGACTACTTGCATTTTTTCCCGTGGTAAATATAACATGTTTTCCACGAGAAAAAATGCAAGTAGTCCACTCCCGTGCTGTCGCTAACACAGCGCAGACAGAGGCGATTACGATCCAGTAGTTTACTATATGAAGGGTGGACAGCACTAATGGACAACTTGCATTTTCTCCTGTGGGAAAAAATGCAAGTAGTCCACTAGTGCTTTCCAACCTTCAATTGTTGGTGCAGAAGCCGAAAACAATCCAAAGTTTTAGTGTTTCATTATATTTTTTCTTTGTATATTGTCAATTCAATGTATTCCAATAATACGTGAAGTATATAATTAAGTTAACATGTATTTTATCTGAATTAAACCTTTCGTATTGGTTTATACTTCTATTTCTGGACCTACTTGAAAATTGATATGCACTAACAATTTTGGACCGGAGGGGGCATCAGTAACGTTGCAGTCTACAGTCATGTTCAATACACAGGTTTTCCACAAACAATTCCAATAAAATCGGTGGAGATGACGTGAGTTAAGATGCCATGATATCGGACGTGACATTTTCACCCGTTCTTCACAAAAACGGAGTACGTACAGCGTGCGGGAACATAACTTCCTTTTTTCAAAGCAAAGCGCTTTGAAAAAAAAAGTTGTGTTGCCGCACCCTGTACTTCACGACAGCACTAGGGCGAGAATGTTGAAGACAGTAATGTATTTCAAAAGATACTCCTTCAAGACAGCCCATTTGAATACACTACTCCAGACGACAGCGTACCTCATGATATACTAGTTTCTGGTGAAAGATCAGCACGCGTTATTTCCACATGGATTTTTAATTTTACGTCATAATTAGCGTCAGTTTTTCGAAGATCACGTAATATCGTCAGTAATTCTGCGGAACAACAGCTAATTTCCATTAGAGTGACTACGCGACTTCAAGACTTTCTGCAAGAAAAACTTCACTTCGATCTGACTAATTGATTCCAAATTTAATAAAACCATATAATTGGTTCAATTCTATTTTCAACTCCAGTCCACCAATAGATATCATCGTCATTGAAATTAACTTTGGTCTTTGGATCCTGAAAACCGAATTTCGTGAAATCATTTTTTTTGTGTGATCCTGATGCATGTAGGGACATGGGCAAGAATATACTTTAAACTACAAGTACATTTAATAATTCGCTAGCTCAAGTATTTCAATTTGCAAGCGCAGTAAGTACATTTATGGTACGACACACCAATGCATTTGTCAGTCTGTTTCTACGAGAACAAGTATTAATAAAAACTGTGTCAAAAATCCAATAAAGTTAATAGAATAGTATTATGCAGTTAAAGGACAACCCAATCACAAATATTGAAATCAAGTAGCAAGAAGCAAGTCGCAAATGTCTTACTGGTATTTGTAGTAACTATTTTCTTATAGATATTTGACAATGCCGAGAAATAAGAAACGATTAGCTTTGTCTTTCCTAGATTTCAATACTAATCAGGCGTACCGTAAAAGGAGCATTAAAACCATGTCACCACAGACCAATACATTTTGAAGAAGGATAAGCTTTTGGTAAAACTAATAAATTGCAGAGATGAATTGAGACGCAAAGCTATTTTTGACGTTGAATGCAGGATGGATTTCATAAGCCAGAGTTAGGTGATCGGATGATAAAACTTCTTTCGTCTTTGGAAAGAATGTTGACTTTGACGACATATAAACCACATGATTTTGAAACTAGAAAGCGAGAAGGAAATCTTGGGGCTCAACTGTAGCAGCTTCTATTGCTAAAATCCTCTTCAACTGTGCAGCTAACAGTGCAGGACTGTGCAAGGCTGTGCTTCTGTGCAAATATCAGTGCAGGGCTGTGCAGCCAACAGTGCAGGGCTGTGCAGCCAACAGTGCAGGGCTGTGCAGCCAACAGGGCAGGGCTGTGCAGCCAACAGTGCAGGGCTGTGCAGCCAACAGTGCAGGGCTGTGCAGCCAACAGTGCAGGGCTGTGCAGCCAACAGTGCAAGGCTGTGCAGCAATTTTGGAACATGACTAGCACAGCTACAGGACTCTGGTCAGCAGTGACTGCAACTCGCGCCGGCACTCCTACGTGTTGCAGTTTCCTCCAATGAACTGCGGCCGCCTAACTACAACAACGAAAACCTAAGAACATGAAACATTTTCGCTAAACATCCACCTAATATTCTTAACTCGTGCGCCGTAAATATGAACCTACCGGTGTGTATAGTTGTAATGATTATCTGACGTTTTGTCGTACTTTAAAATGGCGTTGCTTCGCCTTAGTGAAATTATCGTCCAGATATACGAGTATTTATCAGAGTAAGATTTTATTATGTCTGACAACTTAATATCTACGGCTCATAAATGGCTTCTGAATACTTTAGATATGCTATGACTGCCACTACTTCATTGAACACGAGAAAAGTAGCAAATATTCACGGCACACCAATAAACGCAGAGCTCGAGGGCTTATGTGATTGTAGAATTCCACGACTGAAAGCCTCAACAAAGTGTTGACAATCTACTTATATAATAAGCAGTGTATCACCATCCCTCTCTCTATCTCTCTCTGTGTATCCGTTCCATTACTTCTGATCTATCACTGAAGAAAAATTATTTAACTGAAATCAGAACAGGTATACATGTATTATCAGCATTGTATTGCGGACACCAATCGTACTGGATTTTAATAAAATACACCAATTTTTCAGTTATTAGCCTTCTCCTACACCTTAAAATACAGAATGGAAAGTTTTGTATATATTCAAGAAAAATATTCATTGAAAACAACAATTCGTCATAAATCTGTAATACTCGTACATGAGTCTTTATAATAATTTCAAATGAATCAAATCTAATTAAACTTATGATACAATTATGATACGAAAAATACTCAATTTTATCATTTTTAACCGTGGAATTTCCGCGGAATCTCTCTAGTATACTCATATTAGTAGCCCAACCGTGAACAAAATTACGTATTTTTAAGCGAATTCCTTTTTTAATTCACGAGTCGACGTCGCCTTTCTGAAGGAGTTTCCATACTGAAGGGGGAAGAAGGCTAATTACTGGAAAAATGGCACGGATTCTATAGTAATCCGGCACCTTTGGTATCCATAATACAATGCTTAAAATTCATGTGTACCCGTTCCAATGAGAAGTCAAAACTTAACCCAATAGAAACCTTTTATTTCAGTTCCTAGTTTTAAATCAATTTCACCTATCAAATTCAAAAGTGAGGGGACAGGAAATATGTTAATAAAAATACATACACGACAGTTCTTACTATATATAGCAGTACAGATAGACACCGAGGACAGTTGAATGACCTCAGTTTGATGGTTGGTCAAACGTTGGTGCAACCATTAAGACCAGGGAAATGTTAACAGGGATTGTAATAATTATTCGTCATTTTGTAACTCCTCCCTGACTTTTCATTAAAATTGTCTTCTTACGGCATCTTATCCTACACTTGAATTTTTATATTCTTGAAATTGGCGTTATAATTTGACAAGCGGCAGTGCCGTACAGAAAATTGTCACTATTCACCTTATGAATTGCAGGCCCGTGTACGAATGGCAGACCGTCAGTGTTCAGACGCAGAGCCAAAATGTTGGATGGCACAGCCCTCCATGGTCGCGCTGGCAGGTACACGGTACACAGAGTATGCTGGGTCTACCTGGCTCATTCAGCCTCCAACAATGAAGTTTCATTTTATTACATCATCACTACACAAACAAGGCAAACTCACTAATTTAATTATGTAGAACAAAAAATTTACTCGTCACTGCACATGAAAATTTCAGTACGATTGAAATTTTAGTCAAGGTGAGTGAATGAAGCGGTTCCCTTCACTTGGCACACCTGAGCGGCAACAAACAAGTTTTATAACCAACCACAGACACTAGCAAACAGACACTGAGCGGAGCCAACTCTTGCCATACGCGCTTTAGCGGCTTCCAGATTTGTATATTTGGTCAAGAATCATGTAGTTTGTTTGGATATTATTCTATGAATCGATAACCTATCACACAGAATGAGTTAAACTTAGTTACGAAAGTAAGTCTTGCTGCTACCACCATTGTATTTTGTCCTAGTCTTAAAAGAAAGGGAGAAAGATTGGAAATTATTCTGGATTTTCTGGTATGACAGGAATTTTAAGAATAAATATGTATCTGTGAATCAATAATTGGACGCATAACGATATACATACATACATACATAAAGTTCTTACTCAGCCTCTCCACTAACATTTTGAGAAGCAAAACTTTTTCTCAATTTAACTCTTGTAAGGCTCCTTTATAACGCTTACAATTGCAAACTTCAGACGGCAGCACATTCCATTTGTCTGGGTTACGGCAGCGGTCGCAAGCAGTGCAGCATAGGCTGAATGTTAGTGCCTATGTATGTAAGCCTTAGTTATTTTTCCCCCGCACAGCTTGGTTGTAGTTAGCAGTGAGATTCATTCAACGTCAAAGGACTTTGTAACGAATTACTTCTTAAGCGAGTGGTAAAAGAATAGAACATCCTGATCTGACCTCCTTATTCCCTCTACCAGGTAAACTCGAAGGCATCGATTCAAGTGACAGTATTTTTAGCAGCGAATAGCGATAGTGAAGTGCCATGTATCGTTGTACGACATGGATGCATGAACGGCCATGCTCACGATAAACGGTTTGTTTTTAAGGATAAATACGATAAATGAACTAAAAATATACACTCTTTATCTACCAATGCGCAGGAATGCTAATTGATTCACCTCGTTTCAGAATGTCAATAAAGAACGACTCTGTTGAATAGTTCTCAAATCCTTTGTTCTGGCCAGGTGCGTATTTGCATTGATTTATTCACAACAGGTTAAATAAAAAAATACAAAAGAAGTTCAGGACTTCTGAGTTCACTTTAAAAGCTGGAGGCTAATTCAAGCCATAAACGCCAACTTCGAATGATGCTGAACGCGTATTTTCTCGATGCCTTTTGAATTCTCTAAGCTACAGCCGACCTGACGACAGCTCACCAGGCCTCAGGCATTCAGGTTTAGTGTTAATTAATCTTTCATACGATGGCTTGCTACAACATCTTGCCGGCGGTGTCAGAAATGATTGTCAACTCACTGGTATAGAAAGTATTTTTCTTTAATGGGATTGCATTTCTTTCGCATTCTACAACATGAAAAGCACAGCTGTCGGAGACGTGAGGTATTCTCGGGACATAGCAATGGCAATTCAACGCACAATAATAATCTGTAGCTCATTGGATGAGATGAGTACTGGGCAGCAAAAGCTTCAACCTGGTTACAATGAGCAGAATTCTGTTCCAGTACGAGAAGGAAGTACACATTTCATGCAGCTTCATTCAAAGATTAAATAGGAAATCACTGCAATAAAATCACAATGGACTTCGCGTACAAACATGTGAACTAAGGGGTTACCAATTATAAGTGAAATTTATTTTCCTTATGTTCTGGGCAGCCCTCCTAGTGTTGTCAATTTACCAGAAATACCATAGTCAAAATTTCAGCACAATTAGTAAAAAATCGGGATTTTTGTTCCATAAAATGAATACCATTAGTTCTATGTACTTGATTTTTTCGTCATTTAATTTGGGATTGTATATACACAGCTCACACGTTGACACCGGCTTATATGATAGAAAAAATGGTAAATTCTTCCTAGAAAACACTTAAATTGCTAGAAAGTATTTTTCATGTGTTTTCTCATCAGCAGTATCGAAAAACTTTTTACTGTGTACCACGACACGATTGTTTAAGGCATTGTAAGCTAAAGAAAATACATCACAGGCTCAAAGGTGCTACTAGAGCTGGAAACCGCATCATCGTGCAGAGGAAATGCATAGAATTAATTAAATCACATTCAACGAAGTAATGAATAGAATAGAATAGAATAGAATGAGGCTATAGGAACGAACCTTCTGGCCCATTCTTGGGTCGGATAATTACTTCGGCAATTATTCGGTTGTATACCCAAGTCCCATGCCGTATTTCTAGCCGCGTCAACCATGTCGGCAGCGGGATTCGAACCCGGGTCTTCCTGCTCGAAAGCAGACTCGCTCGCCAGTCGACCAAGCTGGTGGTAGTCGACCATACTGGTGGTGGCTCTCACAACTAAATCAGTTCATACACTCCAACAATAAGGCCGAACGTTATAGCATGTAGCTGCCATTAACACAGTGATTACTCGATAAAATGTACAATTGTTTCTATTATATTGTAGATGACGAGCTCTACGGACAGGGTGCTGTAGGTAGACGTTTCGAGGTGATTACCTTAAGTGTCTTTCAATAGTCCACTCAAAATATACAAAAACAACACGTAACCATGAGACAATACGTACTGTCTCTATGTTCATGTGTGCATTAGAAATTTGTTTGAAGACAGCTGGATGCTCGCAATCCCTTAAGTGCATTTCCCAACACACATGTCTGTCACAGCACACAGATGTGAGAGTCCACACAGCGACGCTTCATACAAACTACGTGGCGTATGACACGCTCATGGCTGACTCATGCACGTAAACGTACAGCTTGCTAAACAAAACACTTGTTACTGATACGAGCAGAACAAAAAACCGGCTACTGGCACGTGGAACACAAATTGTCGTACTGTTTAGGTCATTCTGTTACTAGGTCCCAGCACATAAAAAATTATCTTCTCTCAACTCACACAAAGAAAAAGTTGGTTATTGGAGTTGCATCATCCAACAGCTTCGCTAAAAAAACTTTGCGCATTTGAGGAATGCACGTGATGCACAGAGAAAAATCATGATATGAGTAAATAAAGTGTATTATTTGGTCACCCTTTTATGCCATATCGAATGCACTCTTTGTCAAAAGAACTTCAAACCGAGTTCATCATTGGGTTAAATGTTTTAAAAAGTCACTTTTCAAACTGGAAAAGTTAAGCAAATACAAGGGAGTATGACCACTTGTTCTTCTACAGCATACATTTTTGTATCTGTAAGGTCAATAAGTGCAACATTAATGTTCGGAAAAGCCATTTGACGGGATTGACTTGGTGGCAATTCTTTTCTCACATGCGAACAGTCGCGCGGGCTGAGACAAAATCAACAATGCGCTGCATAGACTACCTGGCCCTGTGGTCTCTTCAACCTCTAACGACTTCATCAGACCACACTATTTAAAAGGTTTGATCTATGAAGAATCAGGATTCATTTCCTTTTTATCAATTCTCTCTTTCAGCTAAAAAATCTCCTACTTGTAAGCTCCGAAGTAAACAGAGTATCAGCGTAGCTTCTTTTCATATTTAATCCCTAATTTTATTAGGAAACGAGGTTACTTTCATGCTTCAACAATATTGAACTCTGTCTAATTTTCTCTTCCGTGTGAGGGAAACCATGAGCTTTCTTACCCCACAGTCGGCGTTCATGAGGGATGGGTGGTCAACAAAGTATTTCTTCTAGAAGTTCTGTGTGAGGTGGGGGATGGAGGTGACAGCTTGGTATGCAATAATCTTTCCAGAACTATACAGGGTGCGAGGGCTATTTGAAGACATGTCGTTTTCAGTTCATTATTCCCTCGAATAATTTATTATATTATTTTTATTTCCTGTAGTACATTTACAATATTAATGCAGATCTTTCTGAAAGACCCATGGCGATGCACTCAGAATTTTTGGCTACTGTGATGGTTTTAGAATTTGTGAGTAGAATACCATGTCATCCCACCTTACATTTTTCCGCAGGGCTTTAAGGTTAATACTGCTGGACACATTGATGTTCTAAAAACGGTTGTTAAGCCCTGGATGAATAAACTATTCATTGGAAGGCCATACATTTTTCAGCAAGAATCAGCGCCATCTCACAAAGCCATAGTAACCCAAGATTGGATATCACAACATTTTTACGATCATGTGACCCCTCAATTTGTGTCCCCAAAACTCACCAGATTTACGAGCAAATCCTACGGGCTATTACGTGTGGAGCTTTGTTGAAAGGGAGACTAATCGACCTCCTCATACATAGTACCATAGCTTCGTTGAAGGCCGCCATTGTCCATGTGATATCCGAAATGAATAAGGACCACTTAATTTCAGCTTGTCAACGGTTTCGGACCCGTATAGAAGCAGTCATCGAAGCCAAAAGTAGCTTCATAGAATAATTTGATAAAGAAATATCATCTAAGAAGTTTGTAAAAATCTGATTTAAATATATACATTTTCTGCTAAAATATTATTATTTATGTAACATCCTACAAATGTCCTCAAATAGCTCTTGTACCTTGTAATTACAATCATTAAATTTGGGAAGTATCACAGTTTACACATGCAACAACCAAAAATTTAATTAAGAAAATTTTCGTTTTTCTACAAACGTACTTTTTTGTTTCATTTTTTCTGTTGAACACAGGAAATATTTTTAAGCTTTACAGACTGGATCTATGGATTAATTAGGTCTGTGGAAACGTGTAGGGAAATAGATCGTTGGCTCCATTCTTTTCCCTCCGACAATGTAGGTTTAATACAAGAAATAGATGAAGTATACAAGGGTTCAATACATAATTAGAAAATTGTCAATAATGAAATTTATATATACTTCAACATTACATAAGTTGTCAAGCATGATAAGTTGTCTAGCAAAAAATGCTCAAGAAGTGAGTGATCAAAATATGACTCAAAATCATGGATCATATTTTTCTAACGTTTCTCTACGTAATGTACTCCATTCTTTAAAATATCTAAATATTGTACTGTGATAACGTGATTGAATACTTTAATTACCTCAATTCTATTCAAGAATATTTAGTGTAAATAAAGAACTGAAGAAGCTTTAGTACGTGATATAGTCAGTAGGACGCTGTCTTTCCGGTCAGCCCTGAACAAAGCAACCAACAAAGCCTCACTTGATATTCCACAGTGCTTCTGAGGCAGAGTGAGGTACAACAGAATTAATGGACTTCGTTTCATCGTCATAAAGCCTGTGAGAAATAATTTTGTACATAAATGTCGCAAAGAAAAAAAATAGTCAAGATAAAATAGAAGGGTACGCATAATTGAGTTTTTTGATAAGTGAAATAAGAACCAATTGAAAATACGACATCAAGTTTTCATGACTGACAATCTGATATATTTCATACAATTTTTCATAAGTTTACTGTACGTATACTTTATGCAATGCTACTCAAATTCAACATATTAACATATACTTGCAATTCTATGATTCAACAACATTCTTCACATGAAAATATTTAAACTAAATGTTCCAAATAAAGACAGAAACTATTCGGCACAAAAACAAGATGTAGCAAAAATGACTCTAAAACTGCACGAATTAGTTATACAAAAATAAAGAAGATGTACCTTACGAGTGTCGTGGAACAGAAATGAAATCAAAGTTCTGATTCTTTAGAGATATGCGTAACAATTTTCAATTTAAATGTGTTTAATTTTATTTGTAATTTGAAAATTCATTTTTATTATTTATTATATGATAGTTCACATAATTTATCCATTTCTCAAAATAACTTCAAACATTTAGGAAAAGTTATGAGAGATATTCAAAAATATGCCTCGGTTTGAATAGCAATGGTAGATATTTGAAAGATATTATTATCATGTGAAAAATTTGTTAATTGCTTATACACACAGTAGTTTCTCGGACTTTCTTTTCAATGATTTATTTTTGTGTAATAAAGTCATATTAGTTTGAAGTCAAATTCACTACAGCCTGTACCTGAAAGACGTGTTTGATCGGAATAATCTTGATTACATGGGTGAGATTTTCATGAAATTAAAAGAAGAAATAGGAATATTACATAAGCAATAACAATTTTGTATAGCATGGGCTGCTTAACGTGTTCGAAAAGAGCTTCTGAGCTCTAACAACGCGTCACTTGATATTTTTGCATCACATTCCTTCAATTACTCTCTATTACTATGCGTAACTAGGATTAATTACACCACGCATTATTTTCAGACGTGTGCAGCAGCACAACACACAGCAGGTCGCTGCATTACTGGTGCCGCCCCTACAGCGGGGTACTGTTACGACACCACGACTCTCTCTCTCTCTCTCTCTCTGGTGTGCTGGAGTTGAGGTGCCTGCGTGCTGTTGTTTAACGCACTGAGTCCCGAACTGAGGGAAATTTCCTTAATTTGACTTCATTTCACTCCACATTTCCACAGGTACTATTTAGGCAAGTGAGCTCCAAACTAGGGAAATTTCCTTAATTTGACTTCATGTCACTCCACATTTAAATAGGTACTATCTAGGCAAGTGAGCTCCAAACTGGGGAAATTTCATTAATTTGACTTCATTTCACTCCACATTTCCACAGGTACTATTTAGGCAAGTGAGCTCCAAACTGGGGAAATTTCATTAATTTGACTTCATTTCACTCCACATTTCCACAGGTACTATTTAGGCAAGTGAGCTCCAAACTGGGGAAATTTCCTTAATTTGACTTCATTTCACTCCACATTTCCACAGGTACTATTTAGGCAAGTGAGCTCAAAACTGGGGAAATTTTCCCCTGGGGGGAAATTTGAAGCTACTAGGGGGGAAATAATTACACTGCCTACTAGCAATAAAAAAATCTCAAATGCATTTTCTCATGTCTGAGACTACGTAGTTAGTTACTACTAATCGCTCTCTATATGCTTTACTATGTTACCATATCTTTATCAGTACATTTTAAAAATAAATTAGTAAATGGTCACAGTGTGACTCGACTACTCTTTCCCTCGTACACATGAAGGGGGAAATCTGGGTGGCTGAATTGGGTGCAGAGGGAAATGAAAGGAAAAAGATTAGGAATCACTGGTCTGACGCGTTTGTTGGTGGGCCTTAGCGTCATATTAATCTATGGGATCATTATAACAAAATTATAAATTCAGTTGACAAGGGAAAAAATGTAATTGCAGCTTTCTTTATCTCAAGTTCCTAATATATGCACATTTTTATTCGTTGTTCAAGTTTTGAAAGCAGATGCGAGTATTTTGTAACGTGTGCTCGAAACATGTACTAACATATAGCTGAAATAAATGAACTGTTGAATACGTAAATAAATATGTGATGCGATGAGTGTGGATAAGACGATCAGTAAAATGACTGCAAATAGTAAATCTAAAACTAGTCTGCTGCTCATAACGAAGCTCAGTGTTACGGGACAGTGGGCAAGATGCTGTTTAGGGATAAAATTTCTTGAGACGCACGATAATAGAACTGGAGAAGCATGATAAAAATAAATTATATAGATACACGATGGACTGGGGTCTGACTTGCCTTAACTTAACATTTTGCCTCAAGCTTCCAAATCATCTCAACGTGTCCTTACGAGCCTCAGTCTCTACCTCAACACACAAGATGAACGGAAGCAGTCGTTGGAAGTCAGATGTCTTAAGAGGTTAGCATTAAGAATTTACAAATCATTGTACATTTCATGTATGCCTGAATAGAATAAACTTTCTTTGGTGCTTCGAATAACCGCAGAAAACAGACCAGGAGAGAAGTGTTCTAGCCACCCTGACGAACGGACGGCCGTCATTATTACGATTATGAGTTTAATACATTCTACTTATTACGCTACGCTCCAATTATTCATAAATACACTGAAATAAAATCCACTAACAGAAAATGGCTACACAACGATGCTCTCAGCCTGACATCAATGATCGAGGAAATGTGTAGTGATTCTTTATTGTCATTCTTGCTTTTCTTAGAATATCTCACTGCCCCGACAGCTTGCATACCACATTATTTTATGCCTCCACAATAAAGGCAGTGTAACAAAGCATCGAAAACTTCCGACTGAATTTTTTGTTGATAAAGATTTCAGCACTCGCCGTATTTCTTGAGTTGGGAAAACGTGTTTCTTATATCAACAACAGGAGTGGATTGTTTTATTTCTTACCTTGAAATAGTCTGGGGAGATGTGTAAACGGTGAATAGAAGCTGTGGTTAACAGATACATGCTCAGGTGAGAATAGATGATTATATAAAGTAAGAGTTATTAAAGAGTAACATAATTTACATTTCAAAGTGTCATTCTTCGAGGTATTTTAATAGTTCAAAAGTGCCATACATTAATATCATGTACGTTCACAGATTTGATATGAAACTTCGTTCATTTTGATAAAATTGTAATTTTGGAACCTCCTTTTTAGTTCACGACAGAAAGTGTGAATTATTCTATACTAGTGTATCCAGCCGTCAAAAATGACAGAGATTTTGTGATAATACCCGTACCATCAAAAACGATGGCAAATACTGTTGGAAATTACATATAAGAACGCAATGCAATATATTTAGTTTTATATATATTTAGAAAGGACAAACGTCTTAATTGAGTATTTCTTTAATGACAACATTCCTAGTGAAAACTAAGACACTTAGTTTTCTACTACTGCAATTGACTCTGCAATTCGTGTCATATTCGGGTACAATGTACCCGAATCATAGGGCAATACCCCGCCGAACTCTGTATCCACGGTACGGACTCCAGTATATAAGGCTCTGAATCTCTCAAATTTTTTTGAAAGTGACACGAAACATATAAATAATTAAATATATATATATTCAATATATATATATATATATATATATATATATATATATATATATATATATATATCTCATTAGATGTTTAGATGCTTGTGCAGCTTCCGTTTTCTGTTTTTTCCAGCTTTGTTCTTACACTTAGTTATGGTGTTTTCCATCATACAATTTCGATAGATCAAAATAAAGACTAAAAGAACAATATGCTGGCTCAAAAATACAGAGGACAGTGGGACCTGCATTAAAATTCGAGTTTCACGACTTCCTACGACAGCATCGTAAAAATCAAGTAATTGTTGAAATCCTTGCAGTCATGCTATTCTTTTGTATTCCACACGTAACCATAATTCTGGATAAGTGTTGTCGATTTCCTTCAATCGATCGCATGTGAAATGATAAATGAATTCTAAAAGATAATCCTTCGTGGGTAAACAAGGCAAGTATAATTACAACTTTGAAGATCTCAAGTTTAAGAATCTTCGCAATCTACAGATTAAATCGTTTTGAGATGCTCTAGGTATGCTTAATCAATGCTTTGAGGAAATCCTATAATTTTCTATGAAATCGTCTACCTTGATACTTAGAGCTACATATTTTAAGCATATGTGGTATTGGAAAAAACGTTTTTTAGTTTTTTTATTCACGTCAAGATATACGTGATAAATAGAACACTAATTCCACTTGTGTTTTTCAAGTGTAGTAGAATTCCTATAAACCGGCACTCGCTAACCAAGCTATATGTATTTATTCATTATGTTTTTTCTTCTCTAACTGATTTATGCAATTGACATTGTTTTCCTTTTATGTCTAGCGTGTCTATGAATTGTTTGTGGTTACTTGGGTGATATTAACCGGCCAATGCAAAGTCCCATGGGTGCCTGTTAAAACGACTTCTACTGTACATTGCGTAAATAATTGAAATTTTTGCATATAGAAAAAGTAAAACATTTTCTTCACTCAAATTCATATAAGGAATACCATTTTCACAAACTCTACCAGAAAATATAGGTATATCATAAAACCAAATTGATCAAGAAAATGACGATCTTTTTACTACAGTTAGCCATCGATCCTTCTAAAATTTAAAAAAGACATAGAAAATTTTTCTCGAAGGGGTACTCACCTATCTTACTGCCCTGCCGCCGCTTCACCCTCAAACAGATCGTCCGTGACCTGATGCACTGAAAAATCCAGTATAAAAATTAGTTTGTGTTACACTTCAGCACAAGAACACGTACCATATTCATGGGATTCACTTCTTCGTGTTATTCACTGAAGGGTAACATTTTTCAATAAAAAATAATTTAGAAAATTATTTTTTGTGTTCACATTTGGCCAGGGAGAAGTTGGAAAATATAGTAGTATGCATATAATCAAATTTGCGTTTTTTAGAGTATTAACAAAAATTGGTAGAGCAAGAAGTAATAGAATGGGTTGCAACCTAGTTTCTTTATTTAAGTTTTTAATAACACTTGACTCGGTGGCTATGAAATGTGGACAACAAATAAAAAGTACATAGGAAAAATAAACCAGAAGTATGTTGAGTTCTAGAAGAAGAAAATTGGGTCTAAAATTGTTTAGAATTTACAGATGAGATATTTAAAATTTCACTCAAGAGAGCAAAAGTGAGTTATCGACCTCAACGTTTTCAACTGTGATTGACGAATGTAGTACGAGTGTGAAAAGAATCATCGAAAGCTTCCAGCAACGCAGAATTGAAATATGTTAAGGATTCGCATAGTTATAAAAAATGAAAAAAATCAATTGAATGAATATTACGTATTAAGCCTTTAGCGACGAAAAGGACCATACGGTCCTCTTTTACGGTCTTTGGGAGAATTGTTCTAATAATTAAACAGTGAGCAATATGTGGTTTCTACTAGGTTTGAATGCGGCGGCATGTTACAGCGTCGTTCTTTTGGCTGCCTGGCTCTCAGCGTGCTTCATTGCATCAGTCTACAGACGGTCTTTGTGAGCTTAGACGTAGAAACTAGAAAAACAAATTGGTCGCTAAAAGGTTAAATATTTTTCAGTACAGGGAATTGAGTGGAATGTTTTATAAGTCGTGGCCAGGAAGTAAAGCTATATTGAAGTGATGAACTGATCTCTAATTCATAGAAAGGATTATCTGTGTTGATGTTTGCTGGCCGATTATAGAACAGGAATGTTTTATGCAGTAAAAATATTTTAAAGTGTACAGTTCCAATAAAAATGATGGTGAGCCAATTTAATGGCTACTAAAGGCAAGACTACCCATAATCTACACGCCTTTTCTTCAACTGAGTGCCTAACAAACACAAGCAATTCAACAAGTCCTGACAACTTTCCACCGAGAATAATTCAGCTTGGTTAAAATTTCTGTTAAGACTTGTTACAGTAAGCTTTGATAAGAACTTCAGAATAAAGAACTTGATTCAAAGTCATAAGAAGCAGCAGAGAAGTTTGTCTCGACCAGTAAGTGTACCTGATGGATATGCGCGATGACCTCCGTATGCGTCGCATCTTCCAGGCTCCGTCCATTCACTTCCAGGATTTCGTCGCCCACTTCCAGGTCCGCCTTGTCAGCTGGTGATCCTGCCAACGGATATAATTCATTCAGTCTTATGAAAGCGAGGCGTGAGTGAACAAACTTCCTCTTTAACTGCAGGAGCTCCTTTCAAGACATTGGTTTTAAAGAAAGTTTGTCTTACATTGTTTTTCATATCTTATTATAAAATATTTTTCAACATCTACGGGCTGAAGTCACGATCCAAACATTATAAAATTTATTAAATCGATACAAAAATTTGAAATAATTTTCCATTAAACGTTGACGGATGATGGGACTCATCACTGTAAAATGAATCAGTACGTAATCTTTCAGTATGTAATTGAAAGTTGTTTCGAAAATTTAAATGCAGAATATACACGTGGTTTTCGTGACCCCTGTCCTTAATTGTGTAACGCACCCTTAATTTACGCTGTGTACATAAATTATAAATGATACTGTACAATGTCTCGAAATGTAGGAAACAGGAAAGCAATTCAATATTAATTAATACAGAACAGGCATTTACCTTGCGAAATGAAACACATGACAAGGTGACATATATATTCGTTCATGCGTGTTTTGCATGTAACTGTTATACTTGGCATATCACTATGCATACCACGATTATGACAGGCATATCAATATAATGCCAATTATATCACTATTATGGTATGCAAATCACTATTAAGCCAGACATATCATTATTATGGTATGCATATCACTGTTATGAGTTACTCAAATCCAAGCAAAATATGAAAAAAAACACAAGGTAGGAATGATCCCTTTTTGAAGAATATGTCGCAGATTATCGGATTGCAGTTCTAGCGTCAGCACAAGTAGGAAAATCGTAACGCAAAAACATGGAAAAAGGAGGAAATTGCTAAAATAGGTGGTTGTTCCATAATTTTATGATTTTTGTGCTGATTGTGTATTACTAAAGAAACATTGAGCAGCCTCAATGTCTGCACTGGATGTAGTGCTTTTATATCTACAGTAAATGAAAAAGTTCAGCTCATTAAGAACCTTGAAAAAAAAACATACAGAATGAGTAAAAAAACTGCTTCAGATGATAAACATTCATGGTCGAATTTGAACATTGTTCTCATTACTTTGCTTCTTAAGTTATGTCTGCACGATCTATTCTCCTCACTGAAATTTCTACGGAATTTACGCAGTAGTAATTTCAGTATCTCAAGGGACGGCAAGTCTAATTGGAAGAGGAAATAATATGAGCATAGATGTAGAAGAAATTACAGCACGTTAATTAACTCTGCTTCATTAAATCACTTCAGACAGTCTCGTGTATTCCAGACTGCAGTAGTCACTCATTTACGCTGTCGGAGGAAATAATTGTACATTCTGGGTAAAAGATGCGAAATTAAAGCACGAGAGTTAATGTACATTGTCTATAAGGAGGAGAAGAGCTTTACTTAGTATAATAGATTTCAGAGTAAGATCCGCACATCAGCCATTAGTTTTAAAAGATTAAACATTACTAATGAATGATTTAATCGCAAAAAGGTTCCATCACATGTAATATGTAATTTATCAGCTAGTAGATATTACACTGCTATGTTTAATTGATGTTGCAATAACACTGAAATAAAACAATTTGTATTCGATGAAAATCAAAAAGAATCACAATTGAAAATAATACTAAAGCTCTGTATTGACAGCAGGCAAGCAACCGTTTCTGACAATCCATTGAGGAGAACCGCAAGAGTAGTCTGCTTTTCTTCGGCAGGTGACTGTTTTCCTAGGACTCGTCGTGTTGTAGAGGACGTTAGCGCTGGGAAGCTTTCGTCCGTAGAGTGGGAAGAGATAAACAAGGCGAGTCTTCTTTGAGCCGCATAGGGTTCGTAAGGGATATTCAGAATGCAGGAGACTTGCTGCAATAGGGAGTTTGATGCTACAGAAAAACAAGCGCTACTTACAGCCTTCAGAGTCCTCAAGGTAAACTCTTCATGGTAAGAGAGTCCATGGTAAACTCTAGTCGGCTACAGAGAACAGTACTTCAGTAGGATATAGAGTACGTCAACAGCTGTCGGCCGCTTCTGCGTACAGAAGACTTCGGAAGATGTACAACGTATTCCTTTCCGAAAGCCGTAGCACTCCAGCAAGATGTTGAATCAACATCCTGCTGGAATCCTACTATAATTCTTACCACCTGTTCGGTTCTCTAACTCCAGCAGGATGCCTGGTGCGCCATTGTTCTCCATCCTGCATTGCGAATAGTCGTGTTGTCACAGAAAAGCGTCGGTGTTTTGCCACTGCAGTTCTGTGAAGCTTCTCTTCACGACTTTTCGATCTAGTATTTATCGACATCAAATGTTAATAATAATCTGATGGCTAACTCATAAGTTTACAGAGGGCTGTGAGAGACTTCACGTTGTGGAGTCGCAGATTGCAGATGATACAGGGCGCACGGGCTGTTAATTCAATAATTCTTAATTCATAGCCAGCGCTTTTTAAAGGAGATCATTCATTAACAAAATAAACGCTATTTCATCAAGAAGTGATGCAAATAATTTTAGCAGATGGGTGTTTGATAATATTCAACCCTCATTTGTTTCTAAAATTTTCCTAGTCTGGTAGTTATTGCACTTGGAAGTACTAGATCGAAATTTCATATTTCTGAATTTTTGGAAATTGTGTTCTGAAGTGGCACAATTTCAGTACACAATTTTGAGCATTTAAGAATATCAATTGCTTTCAAACAGTTTTTTTTCACAAATTTTTATGCCAAATTTTGAATTTATATATTAATTTTCACTGGCTTTTGATTTGGTAATGAACTGAATATTGTAGAATGTAAACAAGACTTGATCAAGATTTATATCAGTTTACCTTCGCTATAAAAGGCAATGGCACTCGTATGAATTTCAAAGCTCCTCAAAATTTTTCGAATTATGGTAACATATATATAAAATATAGGTTGGGTACTTTAGAAGAAACGCAGAAAATTAATTCCCCCTAACCAATATCACGCAATAATTCTAGGAGCATTCGTCTAATAAACAGCATTACATTCGTAGGAAAATATCGCTTACAATTAACACTCGCATCTCCTCTAAAACAACGGAAGTTGTAGCCCGTAATTCACGGCAAGCAAGCACCAACGCGCTACAGTAATTCTATTACTGCGAAAACAATTCCACTACCAAAACCCAGTGTCTCAACAGGCCTGGTGCTAAATTGAAGCTAAAAATACAAGCGGCCAAAACTCGTCACAGAGGCCAAGGCTCGAGTGGGAAAGTAAGTGCAAACACAGATGAGGTCCTCATAGAATGGTCGGACTTGCTTCATTATGAGGGCCTTGGAACGATCTGTAATTCCTGCACCAAAGATTACCACGTCGATTGACGGTAAATGACTGCCCATTTATTTTATCGACACTCAGTATATGGCTTAATTCAGCTGGTCTGAAGCCATGGATAAATTCCAAGAAAACCAACGAAATTTTCTAACGTGGTGAAAGTCTACAATATTAAGCCATTTCATTTTTTAGCTGTCATTTCGTACACTTACATTACCTTACTGCTCAAAACCCTGATCTTTAACTCGCTCTTCACAAGAGAACGAATCCCTAAGTCTTCTAGTCTTCCTCCCTTTCTAATCAATAGTTTAACACCTCCCTAGTCTTCTAGACTTCCTCCCTTCCTAGTTCTTAGTTTACCACCTCCCTAGTCTTCTAGTCTTCCTCCCTTCTTAGTTCGTAGTTTACCACCTACCTAGTCTTCTAGTCTTCCTCCTTCCTAGTCTCTGGTTTAATATCGGGGTGCTTCTTTCCTGTTAGATTCTATAAATCGTAACTCTCTTCCTGAGGAGGTTCGTGTCTAGAAGCTTACCACCGAACCGAGAATCTAGGATCCTCTGAGTTGCTATCGCAGTAAAGGACGGGCTTGAAGGTTTCCAATCGTTTATTAACAAAAAGGGTTATTGGTCTCACAATAGACCGGAGACTGGAGAAAGCTCCAGGACAACCTGGCAGGCCGAGGCCTACACATCGAACCCCTTAGTCCGGCGCGAAAAAGGTTAATACAGACGAGCGACACGCTGTCTCCACGTGACAAAGTCACTGACTCCGTTCGAACATCATACGACCGAGTCAGCAAAAGCTTCAAGCTAGTGCACGTTCCACTTAGTTAGCAATAAATAGTTTAGACCGTTTTCGCCTGAGCTAGCAAAACACAATAGCTTCGCGTCAGCGTCTAAATAAACCTGCACAGCTCGCATATCCGTCGAGATCCATTCGTAGTTCATCGACTTCATTAGCGACAGAAAATTCCAAGGACTATAGACGTCCTGACATCAACACCTTCCGAGTCTTCTCCCAACCTAGCGCTGAGAGAGCTTTCCGACCTTCCAATAACGTCGAGGACCTGGACAACTCTACAAACAATAGTTTGATCTAGAGCCTGATGAATATTCATTATTTGAGCATGTCCAGGTGTTAAGTTTGTCTCGGGCAAACTCCAAAATCTATTACACTTTGATAATTTGTGTGGCACTCATCCTTTGTTAAATGTTAACTGGGAAAAGTGGAGGAGCTCGCTGATAGTTTGGGTCTGCCTGTGTCTCTTGAGGACATCGCTTCTAGGGCCCTCTTATAATTACTGTCAGTAAAAAATAATTATTCCACTATATAATTCACAATTTGTTGCTTGCTTGCTTGCTTGCTTGGTTCGTCTCTCTGTCACGATCTTGAGGATTTAGATAGGAGAAAATTCGATCGGTTATGTACACGTATTGTAAGCATAGTACTGTGGATACCAAAGGCACATCCGTCAATATGGAAACTCCTTCGCAAAGCCCGAGTCCACTGGCAAATCAAATGAAAACATTCAATAAAAAACCCTTGAATTTTCACGAGTGGGTCTCCTAGTAATTCTGTAATCAAAACAGTCTGATGAATGTTGAAATTTTTATAGTCAGTTGAGCTAGTGCGTGCGTTCATCCATTTGATAATTAACTGATGCAGCTCACATGCGTTGTTCCGTTTTAATGAGCAATTTTTAATTAATTTATTTAATTTTAATTTTAAAATTTTAATATTAATGGTGAAATGTTCAGTTAGTTTTTATACAACTTCAAGTGTTCCGTGCAGATAATTTTGGCTCTTCAGAAGTATAAAAAAACGTTTCATAGGCATAATAATTTCGAGATATTGAAGGCTTGTCTAAATATATAAAAAATTTGAGCGTTAAAATTCGTCAACAAATTTAAAAACTAACATTCTGGTATTATTCCAAAAGTATTAATAAACTTAATTGAGTTCAGAAATAGTTGACGAATGCTCATTAAGTATTCGGGCTTCGGGAGAACATTGCGCAAAAAATACATGTTACAGACTTAATAAAATACGCAACTGTGTGTATATATAGAACGTCTTTTAATTTAATTCAAAAACTTTTTAAATCCTTGATTTTGACAATAAAATTATTTATGAACAAATAATTTTATTCAACGGATCCCAATTCTGCTAAATTACGTGAATGTTCATGTAACTCCTAGTATGAATTAGGAACCGCAGTTTATGAATTTTTTTAGTTTGATTTAAACGATGTTTCATGAGTTGGAATTAGATGATGTTTAATGAATCGGAATTAATTGATGTCTTATGAATCGAAATTATTTAATGTCTACAGAATCAGAACTATTTGATGTCTACAGAATCAGAACTATTTGATGTCTACAGAATCAGAACTATTTGATGTCTACAGAATCAGAACTATTTGATGTCTACAGAATCAGAACTATTTGATGTCTACAGAATCAGAACTATTTGATGTCTACAGAA
>VCRD01000796.1:190325-207995 GCA_006783055.1 Trinorchestia longiramus | reverse complement strand
GACTCATGACCCTCATTGCATCACGTCATGAGACTGATTCATGACCCTCATAGCGTCATGTTATGAGACTGACTCATGACCCTCATAGCATCATTACTGTCAATTTCAGAGTTCAACGTTCGTATCTGTTTTTGTGCTACTCGTGTAGTCCCGTTCTGATCATCTGAATTGAACTTCTTATTACTTTGATTCCATGTATGTGCTGTATTCTTTTGGGCTGTTTTTTTCATCATCTTGCTATTAATGTTCTAATTAACTCTGACAGGTTATTATTGCCTAAAAATTTATGACTAAAAGTTTGACTGTCACCCCTTTTCTTCCTATCTTCCTTTCTCCTGGTGCATGCATGTGATTGAAGTGCGTGTCAGTGACTGAATTGCCTGTGCGTGCTTGATGCCTTATCTTAAGGCGGCTTTGGACGGATAGCAACCCAACAATGAACCAATCAGCTTATTCCTGTTGCCGTATTCTATTTTATTCTTCGAGGTTCAATGGGAATAATCCCGTTTATCATCTTAAATGATTGTTACCATCACTCGTATTCATCCAGTATCTGAATGCTTGATGATAGATCCACTTGAAAGAGGCACGCTATGAGATCTCATCTTGATCAGGTTTGTGTTTTTCTCGTCTATCATGAGCCGTGAGGGGCAGTGCTGTATGTTGACATCTGGCGACCGCTCTCGGTCCCGAACTTGTGATGTGCGATCGAAGATTTGAACTTCATCACGAGTAAGGTTTTTGTGCGATTTCCCTTATGTTGAGTAGAAGATGATGTTTGAAATGTCTAGTTTCTTGATATGCGAAAAGAAATGGATTGTTAATTGCCGTTAGGACTTCTTGAGATGTTTCTCCTTGAACTATTTAAGCGTAAATGATTGATCCGAATATTATGCCTGCAAAACAAAAGTTACACTGCTGTCTTAATTCGTTGATAGACTATCCACTTACAAGTATTTAGTCATAGGTAGTTGTAGTCTTTTTGGTATTTGTTTCCTTAGTAGTCTCATTGTCTGGTTGTTATGAGAGAAAGATAAACAACTCAGTTCACTGACTCCAATGAAATTTCCACTCGCAAGTCTACATCGCTAGGCGGATTGCTTGGTCACCTTTGATCACGATGTCAGTATGAAACTCGAAAATCAAGGATGTCTTGTTGCGAGTGAACTTATGTATTTTATTAGCTGACTCAAGTGGTGTGATAAAAGAAAACAAGTCCAGGAATAATTTCGATCTATGTCTGTATTAACCAACCATGCTTAAATTCAATAGTTGGACTTTTTACATTATGTCAGAGAGGTATCATTTGCAAGTGACAAACTTCGGTAAATAGCAACTCTTAAGCGAGTTATCCCGTAATTACCACAATTTTTAGCTTACGAACATTTCATGCATTTCAAGTTTTTTCGTCGGTTATTGTCGAGTATTATGTTGTAGAGTTATGGAAGTTTGGCAAGTCAAAATCTTTCACGCGTGGGATTTTTAACAAATCCGTGAGTAGGATTTGTCGTTGATTACTCTTACTTGAATGTTCTTACGTCCATGTTCACTGTCAGTGAAAAAATTAAAGAAAAAATGTCCGAAGGAAAATTCTTTTCGAGGTTTTCCTAATAATTTGACAACATCAATTTCATCTCTATTTTATGATTTTAACATTTTTCCCCCTGACTATTTACAACATTAATACCGAGTCCGTGCTATACATCTTCCACCATTGTATAACACTTTTCTCTTGTCTACACCAATGGATTCGAGTCTATTTTTCTCTGTCCAGCCTTTGACCACCATAAGCCGCCTAGGGCAGTTCATTGTTGCCCTGCTCGATGCTGTGGTAAATCTTCATCAGCGCTCATTCACGTCCGGAAGCCAAACTTTTTGAGGATGCCGAGACTATAAAGGGAGAGTCTGAGACCTACTTACCACCACACGCTGTCATCTGCCTCCTTTCTTGTGTTTATTTTTCATATTGCCTAGGCAATGTCTTGCGTTTCCAACCAAAAAAAATAAAATTAGGTTTAGTAGGTAGCAATTCGTGACAAGTTTTAAATAATAGTTCAACATGAATTTGATTTCCGCCATTGCCCACGAAAACTGGGCAGCTTCATTCACAATAACAAACGCGAAGTTGAAAGTAGGGGTTTCAGACCGAAATGCAAGGATTTTCACCATAAATCTGGAATTTCCTTATCCCAAGCTTTCTAGCCCTCATGTATCCCGACGAGCATGCTATGAAGAGGACATATCTTAACGTAACTTCAGGACTCATTTTGAGCTGCTTTTTCAAGATACGATGACAACTGTTGTGTACGTGCTGCTTGCATACGCTAATCGGGATGCTGATGTGTTGCACCCTTGTACTGCTATTTAAGTTATATATTTGCTGAATTTCAACGTAATGTTTCCTTAATTTAACAGAAACTGAGGCAATCTTTAATAAAGAAGTGGTTAATAACTTTGCTTGTTGGTTAACTGATTTTGCTGTTGATTTTGTAGTACTGACAAAAGATAGACGAGGCGGTTTTAGTTTTGAATTATACATGATGTGCCTCCTTTCAGTGTTGCAAATGTTGAACCTCGTCGTTCCTCTGCTTTTACATCAAGTAACATCATCAAAATATCCGCTCAAACCATGGATTCCGAGAGCTTCTATTCATGCAACACTATTTTTCTAGTCGTAAAATCATCATTGTTATCGGATCGAAGGTCGGCGCTGTAGAGCAGCAACGCTTCCTCAAATTGGCTTGGCTTGTGCTTCCAAAATCGGTTCTTTGTGGAGGCTCTGTTTGGCCGACTTTCGTTTAGATTGTCTTGGAAAATACTGCTATGAGGATTCCTGTTCGGGTGATTGATTTCAATTGGTTTTGCTACCTTCGTAGAGTTCAATGGCCCCTACTGTTTTGAACTCATTCGTGTATTGCAGGAACTTTGAATTTCGTTTCACAGTCGTGTAGTTAAAATAAATAGAATAGTAATAACAATCGAATAAAACCTAACGCCTCATGCAATAACAAAGTTTGCTTGGTATATTGTTGTGAGTACTGAACTATATGACGATTCATAATGGTTTTGCTAACAAAAAATATTTAACTTCAAAACGTGGACTGCCTGACTTCGTCCCTCTCCTTTTTCACTGCCATGCTCATCTGCACAACTACTGAGTATTCGATGACTGAAATAAACAATTTCATTGTGTTTGTTGTTCGTATGTTTAGCGTCAGTTGCGAGTTCCTCATGCCATGAAATAATATTTTGCTAAAGATTTTTCTGACTTAAATTTCTATAATATCTATAAAAACTGGTTAGCTCTGCAGAGATGTGGCTCAACGTGCCTGTATGATTTAGTACCTTTGATCACTGTGGTCTGCGAGTATATCTTCATGGATGAATTTTGACGCGATGCAATGTAAGCCTAACATTAAATTCCATGATCGCAAATTGCATTCGAAACTTGAGTTATCGTTTGCTTCGCTTGTAATTTGTCCAGTTTTGCGTGTGCTTCTTTATTGTTTTTTTTACGTTGTCGTTATTTGCTGCATTTCCCGCCGTTGTTAATTCTATTGCACAAATATACAGCTTCTAACAAAACTCGGTTCGTGATACAGTATCGTGCTGTCTACTCCAGACTACCTCAGTTTAGATACTTGGGCGAGTTTTATCGACTTATTGGAAGGACCATTTGTGTGATTGACGAGCATTGACGCTATTCCTTGTAGCTCTTCTTCCGTTCTTCTAGTACTCGCTAGGCGCCCCGACATTATCCAGTGTATAATGCACATTATGAATTTTTAAAGAAAAGTCTGAGGATTGAATATCAAGAGAATTCTCAACATCGTGTCTTTTATATATTATAAAAGCTCAGTTTTTAATTCAGTAAAGACCGCTCCACGTAATATTGTTAATGAAGCGCCTCATTCATTATCACACAAGAATTTTGTTTTAACTCTCAAAGTTAACTGCTCTGAGGTATCTGAATGTACTGAATGATTGATGGAACTCAACGCGCTTTACTGTGATGTTGCATCAGATTAAGAGACTTGTGTAGCTTTAATGATTGCAGGAAGCACCTCAAATTTTATACTACTCATTTGAGAAACGATTTTTATTTATTTCTGAATTGTTAGTAAGTGTTAATGTTCGTGGATAACCTTTCAGTAAGTCGGGGTTTAAAAACTTGCGGCATTACTCAGTCCCTTTATGTAAATTCGTTTGAATATTTCTCAATTTGTTTCATTCTCATAAGGAAAAACGTCTTTAGATGTGTAAAGGTTGGGCATAGTATCAATTCGTCTTTCACTATTTTGCTTCTTCTAGTGGGTATGCCGTAGATAAATGTTCTACAGCGTGTCGATAAAACTCAACACTCCCTTGGGATACGTAAAATTCCTAGGTTCGTTGGGTAACGCTGTAGTGCCTTGGGGACTTCGCATTTCGGAAACACACTTCTTGTTTGTGTTAGTAGAATCGGCTACGCTAATCGTAATTGTGTGCTTAGGTGTAAGGATGTTTTCGTACTCATTCCCTCGTTGTTTTTTTGTGAGGCTGGTAGGCGAACGGGGTTCTCAACCTCGCGTTTCCGTTTTTTTCTTTCCTGTTCTCATCTCACCTGCGAAGTTCATCAGATGCCTCACATGCAGGTCACAAGGGCCTAGATATTTACGTTTTTCTTGATCCACGGTAATAAATCCGTTATAATAATAATGATAGTAATTTTAGTAACGTGTATTAAAATGGTTAACATATTCCTAATAATACTCCCTGTATTTTGATTTAATTCATTTCTAAATATGCCTCGAACATTCGTTGTTTCTCGTCTTATCTCCGTAAGCTTCAGTTCTTATCAGTCGTGATCAGCGTTGCTCCATTGCTGGTCAACGTGTTTTTCGTCTTCTTAATTCTTCATTTACTGATAGCCAATTTCTTAGAATGAAGTTAATACAGAACACTTAAGTAAAATATCGTGCATTAATTCGGTGCTTTTACCATCTTTAATCAATGAGTAAAGTGTTTTGGCTATGCTGAAATGATGATTTCATGGTCTAATTTGATAGTAAATTTTCAATTAAATTGTATATATTATTACCTTTTTGTATCCTCAGTACGCGATACGTTCATTCTGGTAGCCATGATAATTTTTTTTACTTTATTTTCCGTAAGCAGTGGGCGTACAGTGCACGTCGTGCTCTATCTCACTAAGCATGTACGAGCTCGTACTGCCAATATGACCTTAGGAACGAAACTTGAACGAAATATTGTCGTCGTTGACTTTGATGAATATAAGTTTTTTATGTGATTTTGTAAGCTCTTGTGACACTGATCTCACGTGTTGGGGCATTGCTAGAGTATAAAAATGTAAAGACATTAAAAGATGAGATTTCAACCTCCCGAGTAGAGGAATGCACTAGTTTCCTGCATTGCTGTGTTGTCATAAGGTTAGAGAAACTGGGCTAAACAAGGACAAGACTGGATCAGGGTACGCCACGTTCACCTCCACATCTTGAGATGAGTTCCAGTTACCAGTCCTAGAAACATCAACGTGGCTGCGCTTGGACTTGCTGCCTCATTCGAGTTAGTGAAAATATCGCGAGCTCTGGTGAACAGATGACGAGAACAGCCTTTATTGAATATCCGCAGCACCTTTTCAGCAGAGTTGGATTCAAAATTTATTGCAGTTAGGAAATACGACAACTATATATGAACGTTAAAAACGGAAAATTTCATTATCAGAAGTGTGTACATAAAGTCAGAGACTCGTTATGTTCGACTGGCAACGTAGAATGTTAGGGCGAATATTTTATCGGAAGATTGTAACTTTTGTTTTAACTGTTGATTACTACTGCGATGAACGCTTAAAAGATGAAGTTAAGAAAGCTTCCCAGCGTCTCTGGAATACGAATATTAATGGACCGTATCATATTTTACAGTATTACACAATTGCAGCATGAAAAATGTGTTCAGGGGAAAAATTCACGTCAGAAAAACTAAATTCAAAACGTTTTGCATCATTTCTGATGATAAGCTGTAATAAAGTGGACCTGTTTTAATGTAATGGCTACTTTACGAGCAGCACTCTAGTACAAATAGTCATTATTTAATGTATTGGTAAAGCAATGGAAACTAAGAAGCTAACTAGCCTGGAAACTGTTTGGGTGTCCTAGTTAGATAAATGACATTCCTGCTGATTACTTGCTTTTGATGGAAAAAACTATTGTACATACAAGAGCTCCTCTGTCTTTGAAGCAGTAATGTTTTTTCAATGACGGAAAATTACGATATTTTTATTACTATTATACTTGCAAATTTTTGATCTATAATTGTGTTAATATAGAAAAACTCTTCATAGAAAACTAAAAACTTTATGATAAATATCAAATCCCCTTTTTCAAACGTCATCTTAAAACTAACAGTAGTGTATCAGTGAAACATTCTGGTTTGAAAAGTACGTTTTTAAAGGTTTTCTCATCGTTCCACACTTCGAATGTTTTCACTTGTTCTCATTCTACCTCTTTCTTATTACGTGGCCTTACCGTGATGGTCGAAATGTATTCTACAAAGCTGGGATTATTATTTTATTCCTGGTTTAACCACTGCACGAAGTTGGGAATATATTTATACTTTTATTTGTCGTATTAGGACTGAATTGGTACCATTACTGTCGCTCGTGTTTAAGATTTCAAAACATGGCTACCAATCAGTTGGTACTTCGCCTGTGTTCTTGCAGTGGTATTGTAATTGTTGCTCAAAACTGCTCCTATCTGTGTAAATGATGTAATGTAGAAATCTGACTTATGCATCAATAATTTCTAGTAATTGCACAATGCATTGTCTTAACTATCACTCGACTCTTAGCATATCGGACATTTCTACTTTTTCAATTCCTATTCCAAACGCAGAAATAGGTTCAGGTATTTGCTTTCCAGTTACAGTGGACTTGATCCAGCGACGTACCGTCATGATGCTGGACACTCAACAAATACATCCGCAAGAGTTGCTCTTCAAGCATACCTACTTAGGTGCAATGCACTAATTGACTTTTTGATTGTAAAATAATTTTACAGCGTTATTTCATAGCTATTTTTTTCAAAATTTTACTATGTAAATTGCGATCGTTGAATCAGGTTCGTAAAATTTCTGACTAATTTATCGTTTTTTACGGTTATGTTTGCATCGTATATTGATATAAAATTAGTGTTTTCAGTATTATTGCTTTGCAAATTTGTTACTGTCTGCTCTTGGAAGTTGCAACTGCCATTCTGCTGCTCATGACTTTGCTTCAAGATTCTAGCTCTTTTCTTGGAACGATGAAAGAATACGCTTAAAGCGTAATTCTTGCATACGTATTTGATTACCTTATTGATCCTATTTGTCCCATAAACCGCAGGACACACTCCTGGCTTGGCATTCATTAGCAGATTTTTTCTCCCTGTAGTCTGAGTGTACAAATTAACAGCAAATTATGTGTGAATTTGCAGGTCCGTTACAAAATATTGGAATGCGCGATAGCTCACGACGCAGCTGGTGGACTATCCTAGGGGGGGACGTCAGTTGACTGCAGTGCCGTTACTTGCTGCGTGCGATGCTTCACTGCTTCCTTGTGTGGCGTCAGTATTCCAGGTGTGAGGGCTGATGTGCCCCTCACCTCATTTACCTGCCATTTTACTCCCTCATGAGCTTAGCTCTTATTCGCGATGTTTTCTTTAACCTTCCATCAGGCGCGTTTGCAAGTGTTTAGCAAAATTAAAGTAACTGTGCCTGTCAGATCAGTTGCGCCCGACGAAAGGTTAACTTTACGTTAGATAAAAACTGACGATTGTTTAAGCAATTTATTTCCTAAAATACTGTGTTGTGGTTGCGACTTGCTAAGGTCGTGCAGAATTCAGTTCATGGCTATAATGAAGAAATTATTCTGAATTTATCTGCCCGCGCTCATTCTTTCTCCGAAATTATGTTTACTGCCAGTTGTTTTTACTCTCGTCAACTTGTGTGATTGACCTGAAATATTTTTAAAAGAAAAAATGGGAAATGTAATCATGTTTGTTCCTTTGAAATTGGGGTTTAGTTTTTACTGTTTTCTCGTACGCGTTTCGTTTCTTCGCGTTAACTTTCTCGAGCTCCCTGTTTGATCGTTGTAGGGATCTGATAGCACATTATTTTTCTAGTTAATGACAAGCATTCATTTAAAGCTTTCGTTTAAACTATTGAAATTGTAGGGTTAAAGCACATTTCTCTTAATATACTCCCGCTTGCCGCGTATCAGTTCGTTTTATTTCAAACAAATGAAACGTTTGTTTTGTGAACTACCAAAGATGTCTGTTCTTTTCATTCACACTCACCTGACTTCAGAGGCAGTTAGCTGCAGATGTTTAGCATGTTTGTGTGTGTGTTGTACTGACGCTGTGTTGGAAGTTTTTTGAGCTGTGCGTTCTAGGAAACCTGCCCCAGCTGAACTCTCTGTATTCGTAGGGCTAGCTTATCTCTGGAACTTCACCTCGCTGTTTTATGTCTTGTATTCCTACCGTGAGATCTTGAAACGTTTCGAAGATGTTCCGTACAAACTTCTCGAACAAGCCCTCGCTGTACCTAATGAAGGATTTGCCAAGCGGACTGATATTTTGTGTCGTTCGTTATTCTGCATTCATATAATGTCATGCAGGTGAACCCGTACATGAACCGGAAATGCTTGAAGCCTGAAGGCAGAGATTTCTCACTGATGTGTCCTCCTCCAGACTGAGCTGTCCAGTTTCCGGCGGAGCAGTTGAAGATCACTCGTATTCTATCTACCGCATCAGCCAACGAAATATGTGATGTCTTTTGTACCTGAATGTCTAAATGAAATGCCGTACTTCAGTGTACTTTGTTTCTTGTAACTTCATTGCTGTTTACAAATTTACTCGATTTTTTCATCATGAGCGCATAACGGTTGAAGTCAGTTGTTATTCAATTTGTAATCATATTGAGATACCTGATTTTTTTCATTTTGCTCATGCATCAAATATCATCATATAGCCAAAGCTGAGGGCTTGAATTCAAATGCAATCAGAAGGTTACATGTGTATTCTATGCATCGATGTATGACATCACACTGATATACGTTCTTTATTATTGAGTGTTTATAGCATTAGGTGTCTTAGTTGTGGAAGTGTAACTACGTACAATACCTGCGTTTAATTATATGATCAGAAGTTAATGGGCGGGTTAGTAACATTGATTAAAGTTGGACAGTTTTCCTATGTGAAGTTAAATGAACTATTAAGGAATGACAGTTTCTGAATAAATAAAATAAATTGGGTTTGGAGAGTCAATTATGTTGATGCTGAGCAAATTAGTTTTTTGTTAAAATGACAAACTAATGTTAATTTTTGATATTTTTCCACATTTTTATGCTTGGTTTCCTTTCTTCATCTCCTCCTGCTTACCATGAGCGTTGCCATCTAATGAAAGAGCCCTTGAAATCTCACTCCAATAAACCCTTAGCTTTCCCAATGTTTGTTTCGGCTGAAAGAGACAGGGACACAGACGCTCCTTGTGTGCCCGTGTTTGTGACCAGCTGATGTATCATGGCAGCGCTGCCGTGGGTGTAATTTCCTCAGCACAGCTTCAGTTCGCTTGCTTCTTCTCTCTGCCAATCGAGTTTGAAGACTTGAGTGTTATGCATCATGTCGTGGTCAGAGAGGCCTTGGCTAACATCAAGCAGTCGGTTGTGTGTTTAAGCTTGGTAATTATCTGTTAAATGGAGTTAGACATCACGGGAAGTTACTTTTTATAAAATTTAATTAGCGAACGCTCTATGTCGAGCATCATGTTACAAGCGTCTTGTGTAAATTCTGATGTTCAAAACCGGTACGATACACCTATGTTTTAATTAATTTACTAAGCGAGAACTCGAATTCTTTACTTTTAGTTCATGCTATTTATTGCGGTTGGAGTTCAAGAAGCACTCTCCTCTCTGTTGCTGTTGTGTCGTTAAAGCGTTTTGTAGTCTGCTGTTCGAGCTCACCGGTAGTACTGAGCGCAACCAAAAGAGGCCTGCTCCTGCCATGTATGGCAGCTTTGTATTTATAAAGACTGCCCCAACGGCTGTGTGAGGACGGTTGGAAGCTCCGTGTATTGCCCTTATTACATTTAATTGCACCGCTTATTATCACTTGTAGAATTTGAATCGCGTTAATCTGTACCTGATTCAAATACTACATCGGCTACATTATTGCTGTTGTTTTTTGCCCTTATTTCCGTTTTTTTTTACCATGTGAAAAGTTTTGTTGTTGTGTTAACTGATAAGATGTGCGTTGGTTCATACATTCTCTTTCATTTCCTCGACTAATTTGAACCTAAGTTTAAGGGTCGGCCCATTGATGCATAATTCTTCACATTACATGGTGCACCTTGGAATTAGTAAATTTTGTTTATCTCTAGGGCATTTTTTGTCAAGACTGAACATCAACTTTTGCCCACTGCGGGTACTTCTTCTCTGACTTGTTTTTCAGTGACTGAATTCCTGTTCATTATTTAAAACAAGACGAGACTCATTCTTCAAGTAGTAGACATAATTTGTTGAGTTGCCGTCGAAAAGTTTGCTGGGTGCCACTTATCGTGGAAGGTTTGTATTTTGTGTGTCTGTAAACTCTCTGTGCCAGGGAACAACTTGCGTGCATTGCTAGAGGCAGTATTTGAGTGATCAACGCTGGACATTCCCACGTTACGCGTTAACTTTGATCGTTTTTACGTAGGTTTTGTTGTATTTTTACAAATTTATTCATTTCAAAATAATCAATGAGTACATCAATTTTAATCTATCTAATTTTGAAGCACAATCATTCACTTCTTGCTTGTTTTGTGGTTAGGAATTAGAAGATTAATCGTGCAATGATATATCACACAAATTATGCTGTCCAACTTGGTGTATACCAGACTACAGCGCTAAGAAAATTTTATGCTCATTCACATGATGTATGTTCATGCTGGAACTTCCGTTGCTTCAAATATGACATTTGCTAGCAACACTGGACGATGTATTTGAGACAATTTGAAGACTAGTACTGTACATTACGAGAATCAATATTTCTAGAAAACATTGCTTCCATCATGCGCGTGATTGCAGAAGGACCGGTTACTAAGTGTAATTTATTGATGGTCACTGTAATTTATTTTCATTATTCCTACTGAACTTGTAGGATTCGCGTGTAAACTTGTGACACGCAAACTATGTTCGCACTATGTTTGCGTGTGATCAGTTCACATTTTGGTGATTAAATAATCATCAAATGTAAATCTGGGCATTTGATTATATTGCTGAACTATATTTGCGTGTGATTGTGGCATTGTGATAATACATGAATATCAGTTCACATTTTTCCAATATTATTCCAGTAGGTGGGTTTCATATAGGCTCAAAGATTCATTTGAAGAAATGAGTATATTTGATATTATTAATATTTAGGGTAAATTCCTTCAGTTCGATTACACTAAAATTTGCATGGCATTGAAAACAGCAAATTAGAGCTTGAAACGTTTACGCAAACTTTGGAATTTCAAGTAAGAAAAATAGATAACCGCTTCTAATAACTTATCATCTATGATATTAGTATAATTTCAAGCTCCTCGAGTATGTAGCACTTGGCTTTGCAGTTTTCTACCAAATGCTGAACGTAATAAACACTCGTCAACCACCGCTGGAAAACTCATGTTCAAGCAGGTGGCCTTGAATGCCTGAAGGTAAATCGACAACACTTTATCCTCCAGATGATCTCAATTTATTCATGCGATGCTAAATTTTAGGATCTAAAGTATCTCTTCTTTGAAGTGTTGATGACTCACAACCTCTAGACACAAGACAGTCACTTTAATTAGGGTTTTCCTCTCGACGAAAACTATTTTCCAGTAATTTGTCATTATAAAACTTTCGAGAAGATACGATCTTTGTACTGATTTTTCCGCTCATGGAAAAGGCTTTTTTATACTGCTGTTGAGTTTTTTTCAAGATGGATCAATGCAATTTCAAGAAATTCTAATTGCAATGCTTTCTCTTTTCATTTTTCAAAATCTTTCGAGTGTTATTTTTAAATTGGTATTTTTATTAGTACAACTAGCATTTCACGAATGGCGTCAACAAAGATTGCGTCTATCACCTCCCTATTAAAATCGCAATTACCTTCATTCTTGGTCGTCTGATAAAGCTACACTACTAATTAACTAGTTCTCTTCTGTGAGGATGAATGCTAATTGTTACTCAGAAATTACGGCCTTACACAGTTAATTTATCAATCATTTTTGTTCATTTTATCTAGTTGTACTTAAAAATGTTCAATAGCGAAAAAAAAGTTCAAAGCAAAATGCATGCAGGCGCTGCTTAAAACTCGGTAAGTATTACTGCAATAATAGTCTTCGTTAGCATTGGTGGCGGATTATGTTGCGACTTTTCATTCGTGCACTTTCAAGACGCATTCACTTGTTAATGTGTGACGTATTGTTAAAGTCATATTCGAAATAATTTCATTATAGAGCGAGAACAAATACAGCAATAAATGCGTAGGTAAAAACATGTTTTCATTAAATAAGAAAATTTTCATTTGATGAACTTTTTACGGTAACAGAATAGATTTTATCTCGCATTTCGAGTTATTTCATCATAGTGTGCTGCACTGCACTGAGAACTATGCTTTCTACAATTCCTGTGATCATATGAGCAAGAGAGATAAATTTTATCAGAGTTACATTGAAACCCATGGAGTTTGCGTATTTCATGTGGCCATGAAATTTACTTATTGTCTTCATTTTTTCAGATAGTAGATAGTTTTAATGCTTGAGTAAATGAGTTAGATCAACTACATCAATAGATGAAATTCACGAAACACTATTACATAAACTGGTTTTTGGGTCACCATTGTAGCTATATTTGCATGACAAAATCAATTAAGTATTAGTCTGTTACTTTACTCCGATCTCATGTCATGCGTAGTCACTCAGTGGTGTCTCTAAAAGGATTAAAGAAGCACGGATGATTGTGTGCGGACATCAATTAGGAACTAACATTTTTAGATTCTTTCACACCTGAAGGTTTATTACTGAAATGCAGCCCTGGTTTCAGTCTCGTGCACATAGAATATTGTAGCGCCTCTCCTAGTCCTAAGTTATGCGATTTCATTTTCATTGTATTTTAACTATGCAGCTCAGAAATACGAAACAGGTAGGAAATACTTAAATTTCCAAGCATTCTACATTGCAAAAAATATACTGATTAGATTCAGTTCAGGCTCATTCTTTTTTCTAAAGTGTGTTTTTACTTCGACAACGTTCGTGTCACGTAACTCATTCTTCATCCCCGTCTTTAATGCTGAATTCGAGCTGAAGTCTTGTCGGCACCTAGTCCTGTAGCTTGCATGCGTTCACGTTGAGGGAGTCAGTGAACCCCATGTGTTGCCGGACGTCCTGTGTACTGTAAGCGGTTCCTGCTCAACATCACATTCCCAGCGTTGCTTTGCTCTAAGTGACTGCACATTTATGGCTTGTGAGTTCAATCCACCGACCTCATGAGTCCAGGATGCTCTGATAATTCACTCGTAGTTATAGACATTGAATGAGGGTTTGAAGAGTTCGCAGTGAATTCATGCCCGACTCCGGTTCCCTAAAATTTTAGTTTTTCGGGACTTTAGATCTAGTGAGCGATAAAAAATCCATGTCTTTTACTGTATGGCCTTGAGAGATTTGATTGCTGGAGACTGTCAGGAACCATATGTGATTTACGTGGTCGTATGTTTTCGATCAGTTTTTACGTATGTCTGCGCAGGTTTTTTTTTAAATTAATCGCCTAATGAGTCCTACTGACTGATAATGGAGGTAAGCACACATATTTGTGCTTCATTTGAGTGCCAACGGGCGAACTTGGGTGGAGTCTTATTCTGGAAAAGAATTATTACCGTATTTAGGGACTGCACAATGGCAGTCAGTTACTCGGTCGACGAACAAATTGAGTTTGTGAATATAACGAGTTATGTCACATGATGTGAGGTAAAACGAATACGAAAATGTTAGTATAAATATACAGTTTTTGCAGACTCTAATCTCGTTGTAGAAGTTCATAACTTTACTTGAATGTTGTGCTAAGCCTCAACAATGTTAAGGACTATACTTTCATTTCATTACCAAACTTCTTAGATTTTGCTATGAAGAATATTCGGGTACTTTTCGCTTACGACCTCTTTGTTCCGTTTTTCAAGTGTTCCGGGACGCGGCAACGTTTTTTGCGTGTACGTTGATTGTTTTTGGAGCGCATTGTTTGCGCAGGAGCAGGTGGGGACGACAGGTGCTCAGGCGTGGGGGAACCGGTCCGAAATTTCTTCCCCTCACAACGCCCCAACTCCGCCAACTTTACTGCTGAGCTTTCAGTAGCCTTTGTTCCTTGCATCTTTATATTCTTCCCGCTAACTTAGGCGTGTCATGATCTTTTCAGAAGAGTGTCATAATCAAGATCTTGTTTCGTATAAAATAGGTTCGTTGTATCTATTTTCCTGTTATCATAAAACAACACTAATTATTGTGTTCCATGTAATTGCTGTGTACCTTGTGTCATGTAACCATTACGTACCACAATTTATGTACTTATTATGTATCGAGAGTTATGTAATGCTTGTGTACAGCGAGTTGCATAGTCATTGCGTTTCACGAGTCATTTTCATGTGTGCCATGAGTCATATGACCATCGTGTAGCAAGAGTCATTTAACTATTGTATGCCTAGAGTCATATGAGTATAGTGTAATGCGAGTCAGGTAATTACTACGTAAAAATTAGTGATTGGTAGTATAACTGTTATCCCTCGTCTTGTCTTTAACTGCTAGGACCTGTGTATGATTGAGGTGCGTGTGCGTGACTGAAGTGCCTGTGCGTGACTGAAGTGCCTGTACGTGAATAAGTTGCCTGTGCGTGAATAAGTGCCTGTGCGTGAATAAGTGCCTGTGCGTGAATAAGTGCCTGTGCGTGAATAAGTTGCCTGTACGTGATTGAAGCCTTGACCCTTTAACGACCAAATTATTTTCAGACTGATCAAAATGTTTCGTAAATTACCACTCATCTTTACTCATTTTTATGTAAAATTTACGGTTATTTTAAACGAAACATTTAGAAAAAGAGACTAAATGATTGATCATCTCCAGGCATACATGTTCCCATCTGGTATTATGTAATGGGTTAACTTAAGACGGCATAGGACTTGTAGTAACACAAGGGTGGACCAAACGACTCGGTACTGTTGCCATATTCTTTTCTGTTCCTGCTATGATTAGGTATGTGATGTTATTTTGAAGAATGGTCGTAATTAGGATCATGATTGGTATAGTAAAAAAATCAAAGATCAAGATCCTTGCATATTTTCTTGACATTCTTCCTGCTAGGTTAGGTATGTGACGTTATTTTAAGAAGTTTCCTAACTGGGGTCATTATTAGTATAAAGTAGAATCCAAGAGAACATAAATGGACATTCTGTCCTTTATTGGTGCCGTGGAATCATTGCTTAGCACATTCCCAGCGTCCATTTCACCCCGTCACCAGTGTGTAACTCAAGCCTCTTATCCTGCTCAACATATCGTGTCGCACTATTCATACATCGTTCCAAAGTTTTTCAAGCATCTGTCGTGATTTTCAGTATATTGCATTACTCAAAATTAGCTTTTGGGCCTCTGTTTCTTTTTCTTCATACTCATTTGACGTAGAGTTTAGTTAGTTGGAACTGTTTTGCAGGCCACGAGGGCGTGACGTGTGGCGCTATCAGCAGCGAGTGTTGAGTGCGACATGCGTTCAAGTGTTGCTCGTCAGGCATGTTTATCATTGCTGGTTCATTTTAGCTAACTACGTCAAAGATTAACTTGCTTTGTTTTTAGCAGAATTAAGCCATTTTATATTTGAAAGCTTAAGGTACATGAAAGTTGCCATCTAAATCTCGAGTGTCTGAATATGTTATTATACACACCTTAAGTTGACTATATGTAGTACGTTTTGCCCAGTATTTAAAGTGGTCGCCCTCACCCTTCTATTGCTCTGCACTTGGCCACTCACTGCAGCATCCTGTGAAAGTAACCCGTGGTGCGAAGATCTAATCTTGTTGATGTTAGCTTGACGTGAACTCGTCTTGGTAATCCTTGATTTTCAAACTGATGAAAGCACCTATTTCACATAAAGTGTCTGTATTTTTAGCATAGACTAAAGAAGGAAAAATATATTATAAAAAGTTCATGCATGTATTTTTTGTATACTGCTGTTTAAGGTGTAATGGGATCTATGAAACTGGAAATTTTTTCAACTATAACTGGCTGAAAATATGGGCAAAATGGTTCCTAACCACAACTCTACTTGAAGGAATATTCAATCTCACATGAACACATTTAGTAGAAGTCGTGGAAATATTCCGAGACTAAAAGGTCAAAATAATAAAAAATTGTGGCGGTAGGTATATTTTTCAACATGGTTTGCTTCGGATCGGGCTTAACACGTTGACTCCGATTCCCTGATTGGTGTAAATCTTCACTTTGTACGCATAGTCACTAGAAGGATGTGAAAAAATTACAGAACCTAACCTACGTGGTACACATACGTACCACTTCGGAGTCAACGTGTTAATTAAGTTAAAAATAATATATTGAATAAGATAGTTCACACGTATGGTTAATGGTTATAGATTCAGCTGCATTTGAATGTGGTGCATCAATATTTTAGCTTACGTCAATGTTCAGATTGCCTTCAAGTGCGAGTCGTCGGAACTTACTTAATTTATTTCAAAATACATGTAAATATTACGTGTAATAACTCGCGCTAGTGAGTACGTGCCAGGCAGCAGCAATGCGCTGTATCATACCGTAAAAATGACGAAGAAGGTGCACTGTATCCTACCGTAAAAATGACAAGGAAGGTGCATTGTACCATGCCGTGAAAATAACAAGGAAGTTGCACTGTATCCTGCCTTAAAAATGACAAGGAATATGCACTGTATCATGCCGTAAAAATAACAAAAAAGGTGCGCTGTATCGTACCTTAAAAATAACAAGGAAGGTGTTCTGTATCATGTAGTAAAAATAAAGGTGTTCTGTATCATGCAGTAAAAATAAGGAAGGTGTTCTGTATCATGCAGCAAAAATAAGAAGGAAGGTGCGCTGTATAATTTTGTAAAAATAGCAAGAAAAGAGTTTGAAATTAACTTCACATGGTGATAACTGTGGTTAACAAACCAGCGTCCTATGATACGAGGAAGGAGGAGAACGGGCGATGCTGTGCGCGGCCATGCGTGTGTGGGCAGCAGAGCGCCTCGGGCATTGCTGCCTTGTCTGCCTCGCTTATCCTGCTGCCTCGGTCCAATCTTTGAGCTATTTTTTCATGTAGATGCCGCTGGACGGAGCTCCCATTGGAATACACAGTGATCAGCCTGTGTGGGGATCCTGCTCTTCTTGAAAAGCTTCCCAAATTGAGTGCGGCAAATTAACCCTTTCGATCCTGTTGCGACATATATGTCTCAACAGAGAGCAAAAGCCGGATCGAAGGGTTAATAACTTTGTTCTGTTGACTCGGGGTTGCCTCAGATTTATTGAATTGTTTGTATGTGTAATTCGCGCTTCTGAAGAGTAGTTAGGGTTCTTGAGCTTTAAGGGAATTATTAATAAGTTAGTGTATCGTAATGAATCCTAGTTGAATGG